>SJYV01021009.1:488577-503625 GCA_006410875.1 Neotragus pygmaeus | reverse complement strand
TTTTTCCTGTGGTCATGTATGGATGTGAGAGTCGGACTGTGAAGAAGGCTGAGCACTGAAGAATTGATGCTTTTGAACTGTGGTGTTGGAGAAGACTCTTGAGAGTCCCTTGGACTGCAAGGAGATCCAACCAATCCATTCTGAAGGATTCAGCCCTGGGATTTCTTTGGAAGGAATGATGCTAAAGCTGAAACTCCAGTACTTTGGCCACCTCATGTGAAGAGTTGACTCATTGGAAAAGACTTTGATGCTGGGAAGGATTGGGGGCAGGAGGAGAAGGGGACGACCGAGGATGAGATGGCTGGATGGCATCATGGACTCCATGGACGTGAGTCTGAGTGAACTCTGGGAGTTGGTGATGGACAGGGAGGCCTGGCGTGCTGCGATTCATGGAGTCACAAAGAGTTGGACACGACTGAGCAACTGAACTGAACTGAACTATTAGAGGGGACACATTGATGAAATAATCTGAATAAACACAATATTACTTTTATTATCAGTAGGATGTTAGCACCTAGAAAATGTTTCAATACAGTTTCATTTTTCTTTTGCCCAACTTGACTGATGAGGGTATCCCTTTGGGGTCAGTGGGTGAAAATGAGGGGAAAACATTTTGGAGAAATAAGTTGAAATGAGCATGACTGAAAGCTAAAGTGAAAGAATATGGAGGAGATATTGAAGGAAAAGCTATGGTCAGTTAATAATTCCTTACATTTTAAATAAGGCTGGAATGTACAAAGATCATCCACATATTTTATTTTTCTGGATCTCATGATTTGATAAAGTGGATAGAACAGACTCATTGTGCGACATTTGAGCAGGATGAAACCCAAGGACGATGCTCAAGAGCATACCAAAACGTCAAATACTCTTCTGTGAACACTTAACCAACCAGGTAGAGATGACACATTCTTGTTTTGTGTGTCTCCAGTCCACCTTCATATACGTTCTCTATAGCATCCACCACACAGTTTTCCTTTCGTTGTTATATTTCTGATCATCGACTAGACTGTTTGTTTTTGAATAAAGCACGCTGCCTCCTTTGTGTCTCCAGAATAATGCCCGGCAGATAATATACACCTAATGAATGTCTGTTGAATTCACTCAGGATATGGCACCAGACCTTCGATCTGTCTTGTGGTCCAGGACTTGGTTTACCTCATCATGCCTCCAACACAGAACAGATTATCAATGATTATTTGTTGCCATTACTATCAAACTTTTTTGGAGGAAGGATTAAGAAGGCCAATACAGTCTGAATCAGGCCCATTTATTCCAGAAACTGCAAAGTATTTTCATTAAAAATGAAGTTCCTTCAATTCTAGGTTGAATACAAGGAATCTACCTTCAGTACAACTTGAAGGTAGTATTGGTGGTGTTTACATTTCCAGATTCCAAAAACAGGTTATGAAATATCTACATGCCAAATTAAAAGTAACAAAATGAAGTAAGCCAGACAAAGACAAATATTATATCATTTATATGTAGAATCTTAACAAATGATACAAATGAACTTACATACGAAACAGAAATAAACCTGGAGGCATAGAAAACAAGCTTATGGTCACCAAAGGAGAAAGGCGAGGAGGGGTAAACTAGGAGCTTGGGATTAACATACACATACTTCTGTACGTAAAATAGATGACTAACAAGGATCTACTGCAGAGCACAAGGAACTATACGCAATATTTCATGATGATCTATAAGGGAAAAAGAGAATCTGGAAAAAATACGTGTAAATAAAAAAGAGAGAGAAAGCCATGTATATGCATACAAATAATTCTCAGAGGATACAAATAACTATTTATTGAGCACTTACTATATGCTAAGCATATAGTTCCAGGAGCTTTACTTGAATGCTTTCATTTAACTCCTTGTCAGCTCTATGAGGTTGGAATGGTTAGTGATCCCTTTTACAGATACAAACATTAAGGAGATGNACAAATAACTATTTATTGAGCACTTACTATATGCTAAGCATATAGTTCCAGGAGCTTTACTTGAATGCTTTCATTTAACTCCTTGTCAGCTCTATGAGGTTGGAATGGTTAGTGATCCCTTTTACAGATACAAACATTAAGGAGATGGGAGTTTACAAAACTTGTCTATGACATCAAGTTGGTGGAGGCAGGTTTGCTATGTTTTAAATTAAGGTTTTTTGATTCCTCAACTCATGCTGTAATCCAGAAAACTAAATTTCATGGAAGTTTTTGGATATTGTTTGTATTTTCTTATTTATACTCTGTAATAAATAAGTATTTAATATTCAGAAGTGTTATTCTAAAACATATTAATTTCAGCAGACTCTAATGAATAAGGAGTCTACATGCACATTTTATCTTGCCTAATAAATGAATCATTTTCCAGTAAATTCAGGATTTCAACCTGCTCTTAATATTTTTGTTCTAAAGAGATAAAACAAAAGTTATAGCCAGAGAGGACATGAAATAATTACAAGTAAGCTACTGATAATGAATCAAATACTTAATGTGGTTCTAAAATGGAATTGTGTATTAGTGATTTTAAGATTCACAGCTGAATAAGTAACTATATTTCTGATTTACNGGACTCTCAAGAGTCTTCTCCAACACCACAGTTCAAAAGCATCAATTCTTTGGTGCTTAGCTTTCTTCACAGTCCAACTCTCACATCCATACATGACCACTGGAAAAACCATAGCCTTGACTAGATGGACCTTTGTTGGCAAAGTAATGTCTCTGATTTTTAATATGCTTACAAACTCTATTGATGAATATATAACTGGGACCACCAACTGCTCATGCACACACCCAGTCCATTCCTAGGTGTAGATGCAACAGAAATGCTTATAGTGTGTTCCCCAAAAGGCATGCTCTAGACTGACCACAGCAGTTATTTATAGGGAGATGCCTGATGGAAGTAGACATCTGCAATATGTATGATGAGCCAACTAGCTGTTTTGCTAGCTGTAACATACTATATCTACGTGTCACTTTCCACCAAAATTCTGTGTGGCACAGCAGATTTTCCAGAAAGTCTGTTAGGTGAATAATGGTAAGGAGACAATCGAAACAACAACAAGAAAAGCGGAATAAAGGGAAGATGAGAGGGGAAGGCATGTAGGAAGGGTCCTGAAGGTGACAAAGTAAGGAGATGAGAGGATGACATGAAAGAGCATTTGGGTGAACCCGGGAAGTCCTCTGGTTAACAGTGAGAGAAGTTCATGGAAGAGATGAAAGAAATGTGGACTGGAGTCTTTGGTTTGGAATGATGGGTATGTCTTACAGAAGAGGGAAAACAGAAATTTATTAAATAAAAATAGAAGACCACCTAGTAATGTTTCCATTTGTGGTTTTGATTTCAAGGCTTTCCAACCTTTTGGACATCCAGTGTCCGAGCTAATCACAACCAGCTTTCCTACTTGCTCATCTGGCAGAAATCATTGTTTTCCTTGGTCAAATAAATTTCAGAAAGACTATGTAATTCAAGAGTGACTAGGTACTCCTGATTTGCTTTTTTTCCTTTTCCTTTTCATTCTGCTTTTTCCTTTACATTCTTTTTCTCCTTTCTTACTAACAGTTGCTATGATTGTCTAGAAGGACAGGAATCAGGACATCAGCTTACTGATTTAAGTTGCATCTATCAGAGATCTTAGACTCTGGAGAATTCAGTCCCATATGTTGTTCATTCTCTTCCTCAGATTAATAATTGATACAATGCAGGCAGATGTGGGGCTGGAGACTCTTTGAGATGAATAATTTTTGATTCTGGGCATAGTTGCCAGGATTTAGAAGTATCTCCTTACTGCGTGTCAAAGGCATTGACATTCAGGCAAGCTCAGTGTAACACAGATGTAGAGCTCAGAGGAAAGAGCAATCTTTACTGGAAGTATTCCAATTCCAAGCAGTGAACCTATCAGTTCACTAACAAGTCCCAGAGGGAAATTTATGTTTATCAATGTGAGAAGCCAGTGCAGCATAAACAAAAGACTCACAAAGGAGAAAGGAAACTGACTCAGATGAAGCAACACCCTTTGCAATAAAATTAGAGCTACTTACGCTTTTTCCAGAAATGCGTCCCTGGACATGTTTTGCGCCAGCAGGTTTGTTGCCAAACTGAAAACCTCATTTGTCCATTCCTGAAAAATGTGAATCACACTTTCATCAGCTTAAATACTGTGCAGTCATTAGACATATGTTTTTAGCGAGGCTACTAGGAAGACAAATTAGTTCAATTTGTATGCCTAAGGGTTTTTTCCCTTTTTTCCCCTCTGTTAAAATGAAATAATTAAATTCAAATCACTGAATGACTACTCTTTTCCTAAGGAAATGTTCTTTACCCATGAACAAAATTTTATCTGCTTTTTAAAATACCTACAGATAAGAGAACTGGTATATTGCCTTTAATAACCAAGTATGTCTCACTCTTTTTCCTGCATTATAAACACATAAAGAATTTTAAAATGTAGTCAATTATATTTCCAACAGGGCTTCCCAGGTGGCGTTAGTAGTAAACAAGCCACCTGCCTATGCAGGTTTGATCCCAGGGTTGGGAAGATCCCCTGGAGGAGGAAATGGCACCCCACTCCAGTATTCCTGCCTGGAGAGTGCCATGGACAGAAGAGCCTGGCAGGCTACAGTCCATACAGTAGCAAAGAGTTGGATATGACTGAAGCGACTTAGCACATATGCATATTTTCAACACATCTGCAAATAAGATCTTCCTATTTTACTACTCAAGTCAAAACAGCTACACCAGGGAATCTTTAAATGTTAACTACAGTTCTAGAAGTCTCTCAACTAGCTGCAGTCCCAGTGTTACACAATACTCAGTACCGTTTCCTCCCCTCAGCTCTGTCCATTCCTTTCTGCTGCTCTAATCCAAATCCCTATCTCACACCATCCCCTTCTGATTTCTCTTGGCATCCAAAAAAAAAAAAAAAAAAGCAAAAGAACAAATCTACAGAAAAAGTTGAAGTTCCATTCTGGGTGATGATTTGGAACACTCAACATTCTGGGCTGGAAAAAAAGTCTCTAAGAGAAGATGAGATAAGACCTAAGTAATGTAATCATCTGATGTTGTAGTTGACTTGGCTCCCTCTTCAATGTTCAACAGCTTTTCCATCGAATTTTGTTACTTCTACCATAGTTTTTATTGTTATTTTGTGTTTCGCCTCCTGGTTTATGATAATATGCAAATAATATGTCACCATGTAATACTTGGGGTACCAAGAGATGCGGGAGGGAAAGGGACACTCTAAGCAGAGTTTTGTGTGTTCATTTTTATTTTAAAATATTGAGTTTATTTAGAAAAATCAGCACAATATAAACTGCCACACAGTAATCAATGACAGATGCTCCTATCCATTCAAATATAGATATGTAACTCCTTAGATTAAAGATCTTTCATTTNGTTTTGTGTGTTCATTTTTATTTTAAAATATTGAGTTTATTTAGAAAAATCAGCACAATATAAACTGCCACACAGTAATCAATGACAGATGCTCCTATCCATTCAAATATAGATATGTAACTCCTTAGATTAAAGATCTTTCATTTTCTTGAGAGTCCCTTGGACTGCAAGGAGATCTAACCAGTCAATCCTAAAGGAAATCAGTCCTGAATATTCATTTGAAGGACTGATGCTGAAGCTGAAACTCCAATACTTGGTTGTAGTTGACTTGGTGCAAAGAACTACCTGATGCAAAGAACTGACTCATTGGAAAAGACCCTGATGCTGGGAAAGATTGAAGGTGGGAGGAGAAGGGGATGACAGAGGATGAGATGGTTGGATGACATCACTGAATCAGTAGACATGAGTTTGGGTGGACACCGGGAGTTGGTGATGGACAGGGAAGCCTAGTGTGCTGCGATTCATGGGGTTGCAAAGAGTCAGATACAACTGAGTGACTGAAGTTAACTGAACTGAATTTTCCTTGACCATAAAGAAAGCTGAGCACCAAAGAATTGATGCTTTTCCACTGTGGTGTTGGAGAAGACTCTTGAGAGTCCCTTGGACTGTAAGGAGATCCAACCAGTCAATCCTAAAGGAAATCAGTCTTGAATATTCATTGGAAGGACTGATGCTGAAGCTGAAGCTCTGATTCAGATACTTTGGCTCCATGATGTGAAGAACTAACTGACTGGAAAAGAAGCAGCGTGGTGTGCTGCAGTCCAAGGGTTGGTTATGACTGATCAACTGAACTGAACTGAATTTTCCCTGAATACTTTTAAATTCTGGGGTTATATAAAATTAAGCAAAAAACATTCACATTAAGCACAGATCAATGTTGCACAAATAAGTGTGATCAAGCCACTTAAATTATCACCTAAAATAACTTGGACTTCAAAGAAAAATCTCAGATAACAACACAATATGTTCTGTAAAAAGATTCACATTTTTCTGTGGGTTATAACTTACTGTCAGAATTTAGTGAGAATGGGGAGTAGCCTAAAATGAATTGGAAAAAAGAAGGGAAGTTGTAACAGGAAAAGTAGAGTTGGGGAAAAATAAATTAAAAAAGAAAAGAAAAGTAGAGTCTGGGGACTTCTGTGGTGGTCCACTGGTGAAGACTCCGTGCTCAGTTATGGGGCTCAATTATGAAGCTGTCACAGTCGAGGTGAGAAGTACTGACACGCTACAGATTGTTGGTGGGGTGCTTGGGGAAGACAGTACAGAATAGCTGTCAGTGAAGTAAACCTGATGGACACAGAGGAAAACTTTGGAATAACTGTTGATAGCTTTAAAATAAAATGTCCTCAGACTAGATTATTTTAAACTAAGAGTAATAACTACTGGCACTGAATACTCAATATTTTTCAGGTTAGGACTCAAACTGTAGACTTTTCCAACTCCAAGGCAACCTTGAGTGTGTGTGTGTGTGTGTGTGTGTGTGTGTGTGTGGTTTAGTTGCTCAGTCATGTCTGATTCTTTGTAACCCCATGGACTGTAGCCCGCCAATTCCTCTGTCCATGGAATTATCCAGGCAAGAATACTAGAGTAGGTTGCCATGTCCTTCTCCAGGGGATCTTCCCAACACAGGAATCAAACCCAGGTCTCCCACACTGCAGGCAGATTCTTTTTCACCATCTGAACCACCAGGGAAGTCCATGGCAACCTTATGCATTGGTAAAAGTATTTATAATTGAGGGCAGTGTACCAGTTTGTACATTTACTGGGGGCCAATTGCACACCAGAAATAGGTACAGTGAGGGTATTACGAAGAACTAGGGAGATTTAATTTGGTCTGACATCTAAGGTTGAAAGCTAAGACCTCTATTACATTCAGTTCAATAGAAATATAATGGGAGGTACACAAATAATTTAAACTTTCCAGTAGCCACTGTTTTAAAAGGTAGAAATAAACAAATGAAATAAATTGAATAATAAATTTTATTTAACCCAATATTTCAAACATATTATTTGCCATATAATCAACATAAGATTACTGGGCTATTTTCTTTTCTTCTTATGCACTTGATCTTTGAAATGAGGTGTGCATTCTGCACTTACAGCCCATCGTAATTTGCACTGGCAATCTTTCAAGGGTTCAACAGCCACACACAGTTGGGAATTGTGGCTGCATTATTGGTCAGGACATGTCTTCTAGATCCTTTGCTCTTTCTATGGGTTCTTTATAAAGCCAGTTGAAGGACTGCATCATCACCACATTCACTGAACAGCCACAGGTCATTCAGAAAATAAGGCATAGCTTATTTCATCACATTCTTAGAATGTGAGCATCTAAATTTCCAAGTATGGAATTCCTAGAATCCACTGATTTCCTGTAGCCTTTTGAGGTATGCAGGAGATCTGATCCAGCCTGAATCAAAGACTCAAGGTCTCAAGCAGTGACAAAGACAACTTTAGAAACAACACAATTCTTGGCTACGTACTGGTGTCAGTTCATATTATACGGAGCTAAACAGCCTGGTATGTTGCAGTCCACGGGGTCACAAAGAGTGGGACATGACTTAACAACCGCACAACAAAAGAAGACAGCATGTGTTTCCTTTGGGCTCCCCAGACCCTGAGACAGGATTTAGGAGAAATGAGTTTATTATGAAGTGTTCTTGGGCAACAATATCAGGAACTGAGCAGGACGGGGAAGGGAAGAGGCAGAAGGGTGAAGTATCAAGCAAACTATGCAGACGGTAATTCTGGTGTAATTCTTCCCTGAACACTATCAAAACTTGAACTTTCTGATGAGCAGAAAGGGAGCTGGAGTTTTAAGACCCCTGTGCCTAACCCTCTTGGAGGGCACAAACAAAATTTTGTGCACACTAAGACCCAGGAGAAAGGAGCAGTGACCACACAAAAGACTGACCCAGACTTGTCCATGAGTGCCCAAAAGCCTCTGGTAGAGGCGTTGGTCAGTGGTGGCCTGCTGCAGGGTCAGGGGCACTGAGTGCAGCAGTGCCTGGGACCTTTTGAAGGAGGTCGTCATTATCTTCATTACCACCACCATAGTTTGCCCTGAGGTCAAATTACAGGGAGTGAACACAGCCCCACCCATCATCAGAAAGTTGGATTACAGGGAGGGATTGGGGGCAGGAGAAGAAGGGGACAACCGAGGATGAGATGGCTGGATGGCATCACTGACTCTATGGATGTGAATCTGAGTGAACTCTGGGAGTTGGTGATGGACAGGGAGGCCTGGCGTGCTGCAATTCATGGGGTCGCAAAGAGTTGGACACGACTGAGCGACTGAACTGAACTGAACTGAGCATGGCCCCACCCATCAAAACAACACCCAGTTTCCCCCTCAGTCAGTCTCTCCCATCAGGAAGCTTCTTATCCTTCTCCATCAGAGGGCAGACAGACTGAAAATCACAATCACAGAAATCTAACCAATCTGATCACATGGACCACAGCCCTGTCTAACTCAATGAAACTATGAGCCATGCCATATAGGTCCACCCAAGACAGATGGGTCATGGTGTGGAGTGTTCTGACAAAACATGGTCCACTGGAGAAGGGGATGGCAAATTACTTCAGTATTGTTGGCTTGAGAACCCCATGAACATCATGAAAAGGAATGCTACTGGAAGAGAATGGAGAAATAATACCAAAAAGAATGAAGACATGGAGCCAAAGCAAAAACAGCCAGTTGTGGATGTGACCGGTGATGGAAGCAACGTCTGATGCTGTAAAGAGCAATATTGCACAGGAGCCTGGAATGTTAGGTCCATGAATCAAGGCAAATTGGAAGTGGTCAAACAGGAGATGGCAAGAGTGAACATTGACATTTTAGGAATCAGTGAACTAAAATGGACTAGAATGGGTGAATTTAACTCAGATGACATTTATATATCTACTGTGGGCAAAAATCCCTTAGAAGAAATGGTGCAGCCATCATAGTCAACAAGAGTCCAAAATGCAGTACTTGGATGCAATCTCAAAAACGACAGACTGACCCAATAGAGTATTGTAAAGTCAAATTAAAACAAACAAACAAACAAAAAAACAAAAAAAAAACGACAGACTGATCTCTGTTCATTTCCAAGGCAAACAATTCAATATCGCAGTAATCCAAGTCTATACCCTGACCAGTAATACTGAAGAAGCTGAAGCTGAACAGTTTTATGAAGACCTACAAGACCTACTAGACTAAAACCCAAAAAAGATGTCCTTTTCACCGTAGGGGAATGGAATGCAAAGTAGGAAGTCAAGAAATACTAGAGTAACAAGCAAATTTGGCCTTGGAGTACAGAAAGAAGCAGGGCAAAGGCTAATAGAGTTTTGTCAAGAGAACACACTTGTCATAGCAAACACCCTCTTCCAACAACACAACAAAAGACCACCATGGACATCACCAGATGGTCAACACCAAAATCAGATTGATTATATTCTTTGCAGCCAAAGATGGAGAAGCTCTATACAGTCAACAAACATAAGACCAGGAGCTGACTGTGGCTCAGATCATGAGCAAAATTTNCTTCCTTTCTCCTTACCTATCTCCATCCACTCTGCAGAGCAATGTAATAGTGACCCTCTCTTATGCTCTACTCACCAAACCTCTAAAAAGAGCACTTTTTAAAGGGCTGACTGTGGTTGTTCAAGACCCCTGGTGAACAGGGTGCAGAAAGGTGATTCACTTGTGTACATCGTGCTTTCCTGAGAGCCGACCATCCTCCTTGCATCTTTTCAAGCTCAAGGATGTGGGAAGCAGCAGGCCAGTGTGTAGTAGGAACTATTAGCTGCGAGAATTACATGCATGGGGTGACTGGCAGTTTGCAGAACACTTTTCATATCGTTTTTCTTTTCCAAGCCTCAGTTTTGCCATCTACAAAGTGGATGTAATGACAATAATAATACAGTAAAGTCTCATCTTTCAAAAGGGTTCAGTTCAGTCACTCAGTTGTGTCTGACTCTTTGCTACCCCATAGACTGCAGCATGCCAGGCCTCCCTGTCCATTACCAACTCCTGGAGCTTGCTCAGACTCATGTCCATGGAGTCGGTGATGCCATCCAACCACCTCCTCCTCTCCAGCCTTCTTCAGCCTTCAATCTTTCCCAGCATCAGGATCTTTTCCAATGAGTCAGTTCTTCACATCAGATGGCCAAAGTATTGGAGCTTCAACTTCAGCACCAGTCCTTCCAATGAATATTCAGGACTAATTTCCTTTAGGATTGACTGGTTTGATCTCCTTGCAGCCCAAGGGACTCTCAAGAGTCTTCTCTAATACCACAGTTCAAAAGCATCAATTCTTTGGTGCTTAGCTTTCTTTATGGTCCAATTCTCATATCCATACATGACTACTGGAAAAACCATAGCTTTGACTAGATGGACCTTTGTTGGTAATGTCTCTGGTTTTTAATATGGTGTCTAGGTTTATCATAGTTTTTCTTCCAAGGAGCAAGTGTCTTTTAATATCATGGCTGCAGTCACCATCTGCAGTGATTTTGGAGCCCCCCAAAATATTCTGTCACTGTTTCCATTGTTTCCCCATCTATTTGCCATGAAGTGATAGGACCAGATGCCATGATCTTAGTTTTTTGAATGTTGAGTTTTAAGCCAGAAAAGGGTTAGGTTTTAATAAACTCATCACTTAAGGTGGAAATAACATAAAATCAGAATCACCTTTGACAAATGTCCATAGCATATAAAGACAAACCACCTCTTAAAAGCCCAATTTAGGCAGTTTTTCTTACAGTTTTAAAACCAATGACTTTTTCTCTGATTGAAGTCATCCTGGTGCCTTCTGAGGTAATGAAAATTCTTATCTCCCCAGAGTAGGTTCACTCAGCACCACTGTGCTCACAGTACCAGAGGCCAGAGAGAACTGGACCCCAGGGGACACCGTCCAGGGAATAGGCCTGTTGAGCAGGGGGTCAGGAAAATGGTCAGCCTACCCAGTTAGGATTTCTTTCTTTCTTTTGGACCACATGTCACTGAATTCCCGAGGCTTTATGATACTGAATTATATATATATATATATGTGATATATATGTATGATATATATATGATACAGTATATATATATATATGATACAGTTCCATTAGGTCTGATTTTCTGACTTGCTGTCTATGACCAGGATTAAAAGTTGAAAATAACATGTGATGAAGCAGACACCAGGCTAGGTGAGGGGAGATCTGGACTCAAGACCCCAGCTCAGCACTACCTATATTCATGGTATTGTGGGCCTATGGACCTTCAAGGTGAACTCACCACCCAAGTGTCCAAGTCTTTAGGCTACATTTCTTTACTACAGACTTGCAGGACCTTCATGACTCTTAAAAAAAAAAAGCATACTGCTTCTACCTTCCTGCCTTAGCTGGCAGTGTCTCTGCCTATACGAGTGTGATAACAGTCTCCTCCCTGGGCGCCACCCTCTGCCTTGCCTGCTAGAGGGCTTTCCAAATGCACCCTGATCTTGCCGCCTTCTTCTGTAAAATACTTAATTTCCAAACGCTTCTGGGGAAGACAGAATCCTCCTTCCTGCCCACCTCTCATCCCCACCAGGCTTCCACTCTTTCTCTGTGCAACATATACCCTGCTCTTCTTTTAATCCCTCCTGTGTTTCATATTTGCCCGGCCACAGGGTCTCTGCACATCCACTGTCTGAAAGGCTCTGTTCTCTTCTCTCTGCTGAGTTAATCCTGCTTATACTCCATCCGTTTCCTCAGGGAAGCCTTTCCTGACTTTGCAGTCTGGATAAGACCCTCCTTATCTGATCTGAAAGAAATGGACTCTCTTCGCACCATATATCCTTCTTTTCTGCACAGGCCACTGTAGCTATTTAAATTTTTTTGTGGTTGTAGATTAAAGTCTGTATTCCCTGTGGTCCTACACACTACTGTAAGTTCTATGAAAGCAGAATACATTCACAAATGTATTCTTTATATATAGCACAGAGCCTGGCATGTGCTTATATTCATCGAACATTTAAGTAAGTGGATGGGTGAGAGACCCAAATGAGTATTATCAAATTATCAGAGTGTTGTTTGTTTTCCCAGTGATTAACCCTTTGGAAACTTCCTCTGAAGAATATGATACAAGTTGCAATCTTTCTTTTAGAATGAAAGAGAAAAGTTCCTGAAGGTTCCATGTGCCCTTTAGATAATAGATATTATGAAGTAGCTTGGCTCTTTTCTCTCTGCTATTTAAAAAGTCTTTTAATGAGCTTTTACACCCTCCTTAGCAAATGACCTTTTCTAGAGCGTTGGTTCAAAACAAAAGGGTGAATTAGACGGGTGGAATGCTTCTGCCTTTGGGAGTACAGGATCAGCCCTTTAAATACCATGGTTCCTGTTTGTAAATTACCTTGCCCTCTTAGGGAATGAGGCCTTATCCAGATTTCAGATTCTGACATCCTGGTGTTGTGACCGCAGGGTTTTCAGAGCCAGGAAAATTGACACACCCGATTACTGGGTGGAACAGCAGGATCGCCTGACGTGGCCAACTTGATCTCGTGGTTGCTCGGTTATAGTGTCTCCATCCATTTATAAACAGCACCCTTTAGGGGTGATTGCTTTCTCATACTTCCTGGTCCTGGTTGTAGTGAAAGGTAGATTTTCTCAGAACAGCAGCTACTAGGTAAGGGCTGGGGCTAGGTCAGCTCATTTCAGTCTTGTGGAATGTCCAAGAGTGGTCCTCAGCCTACAGTGAGGGTACATTTCCTCTGAAAACAAAATCCTCTTTCTCTATGCATTTCTCCCAGGTAGAGAGGGATTCTGAGATTAACAGGTAGATAGGTAGTAGCATATTTTATTATCCGTCCTTGCTCAAAGACCTTTTGTGGCTCCCATCTGCCAAACAGCTCAAATGTAAGGCTCTCAGATTCTGGTCCAGACTAACCCTAACTCTGACTCTCTTTTTTCCTGACTCCCATATCACTCCCACCAGCCAAATCAGGGTCCTTGCCATTAAGGAAACAGACCCCTTGCTTTCTAACCTCCATATCTGCACATGTTTCCCCTCCAGCTGGNTGGTCCAGACTAACCCTAACTCTGACTCTCTTTTTTCCTGACTCCCATATCACTCCCACCAGCCAAATCAGGGTCCTTGCCATTAAGGAAACAGACCCCTTGCTTTCTAACCTCCATATCTGCACATGTTTCCCCTCCAGCTGGACTCTGTCCTCCCACTGCTCCCAGTCAGAATTTTACCCATCTTATCAGGCAACTTTCAATTTTTGCAGGAATTTTTCCCTGATGGTCTTAGATAGAATTTAAGATTTGGCTCTTGTAAATGCCTATAGAATTCATCTGTACAACTTCGAGGGCATTCACATGACAAGGTTGTGTGCTTTTTCCTTTCTTATATTCATCCTATTTGTTGAGGTGAAGAATGATCCTATTTCTCTTTATTTCCCCCACAGTTCTTTGGATATCAGTTAAGTTCAGTTCAGTCGCTCAATCATGTCCGACTCTTTGCAACCTTATGAATCGCAGCACGCCGGGCCTCCCTGTCCATCACCAACTCCTGGAGTTCACTCAAACTCATGTCCATTGAGTCGGTGATGCCATCNATGCAGATGGCACCACCCTTATGGCAGAAAGTGAAGAGGAACTAAAGAGCCTTTTGATGAAAGTGAAAGAGGAGAGTGAAAAAGTTGGCTTAAAACTCAACGTTCAGAAAACTAAGATCATGGCATCTGGTCCCATCACTTCATGGGAAATAGATGGGGAGACAATGGAAACAGTGACAGACTTTATTTTGGGGGGGCTCCAAATCACTGCAGATGTTGACTGTAGCCATGAAATTAAAAGACACTTGCCTCTTGGAAGAAACACTATGACCAATGTAGACAGCATATATAAAAATCAGAGATATTAGTTTGTCAGCAAAAGTCAATCTAGTTAAAGCTATGGTTTTTCCAGTAGTCATGTATGGATGTGAGAGTTGGACTATAAAGAAAGCTGAGCACCAAAGTATTGATGCTTTTGAACTGTGGTGTTGGAGAAGACCCTTGAGAGTCCCTTGGACTCTGCGAGAGTGAGTGATCCAACCAAGGTGATCCAACCAGTCCATCCTAAAGGAAATCAGTCCTGAATATTCATTCAAAGGACTGATGCTGAAGCTGAAGCTCCAATACTTTGGCCACTTGATGGGAAGAACTGACTCACTGGAAAAGACTGATGCTGGAAAAGATTGAAGGCAGGAGGAGAAGGGGTCGACAGAGGATGAGGTGGTTGGATGGCATCAATGACTCGATGATGGACATGAGTTTGAGCAAGCTCCAGGACTTGGTGATGGACAAGGAAGCCTGGCATGCTGCAGTCCCTGGGGTCGCAAATTCAGACACAACTGAGAGACTGAACTGAACTGAACTGTGCCTGTCAGTCTTGGGTCAGGGCTGCTGAAGGGGATGGCAATCCCCAGGCCTTTCCTGCTTTCCTTGATAGCAAAGGGGGTTCTGGCATCCAGAGGGCACAGCCAACAAAGAGACATGGGTGCAGGCTGTTGAAAGTTAAAGCCAGTCTCCACCGAGGTGTTGTGTGTGAATCGGTGAAACGGTTGGAGGGGATCTGGACAGAGCACTGTTATGGGCAGCAGCAGGATAACAAATTCCAGGACGTTTGTTTGTGTACCAGAAGTAACTACACTGTGTAAATGGGAGATGG
>SJYV01021009.1:418347-488493 GCA_006410875.1 Neotragus pygmaeus | reverse complement strand
TATACACATCTCAGGATAACAAATTCCAGGACGTTTGTTTGTGTACCAGAAGTAACTACACTGTGTAAATGGGAGATGGGTGACCACAGGATCAGAGAACTGGTTCACACAGGTTCTGGAACCAGGCTTCTCAGACTTCCATGTGCATACAGATCACTTAAACAATGATTCTTGTTGTTGTGTAGATGTGGATGTGGATACTGGGCACTGGAGAAAGAGAATCCTTATCCCAGGGGAGGGCCATGCTGGAAGCCCTGACTGAAAACTTGATAGAAATGTTGGACTTTAAGCTCCACACCGAATCATCTGACTGAAACTGCATTTTCCCAAGAAACCTGTATATATTTCATGCATGTTAAAGTTTAAGCATTCTTCTGGGCCAGGGGCAGCACTTTGAGGCGCAACCTGCTCCAGTACCTGACTTAGGAAGCATTACTCTAATCTTTGTCTCCTTGCTTCCCAAGCAAAGAAGGAAATTATTTTGGCTATTAGCTTTAGATAACCCCAAAGCCCTTCCAGCTGTATTAAGAACAATGTGGCTAAGAAGTATGGCCAAAGCAGCTTAGAGCAGCCTTGGCTTATCGTGAGATTATGACATAGTCTTTGCTACAGGGTAGATGGATTTTATACTGGCAGTGTTCTCATAAATCCAGTGCTGGGCCCTAGTTAGTATAGCTTTGGAAGGATGGCTTATTTAATCTGGAGGATTTGTATTTCAACTTTCAAAGGCAAAGTTCTGATGATTACCACTAAGCTGGGTTCAGCCCCTGCTGTCTAAATACTGAAGCTCTTTAAGTTTCCTGCCTTAGGATCAATCTCTTTTCCTGATGAGGACTACAGAGGCCTGAACTAGAGAAAACAGATCTAAAAGTCACCTGTCATGGAATTTCTTCTGGAGCTTAAATGCATGTACTCTGTAAAATGACTTCTGCAGTTCCCTCACCCCAGGGTCGTTACTGAGATCCCAGTCTTGACACTATTAAATTTTCAAACCTGTCACAAAGTTGTTGTTCAGTCGATCAGTCACGTCCGACTCTTTGCCACATGGATTGCAGTGTACCAGACTTCTCTGTCTTCCACTCTCTCCCGGAGTTTGTTCAGATTCCTGTCCATCGAATCAGTGATGCTATCTGACCATCTCATCCTCTGCTGCCCCTTTCTCCTCTTGCCTTCAATCTTTCTAAGCATCAAGGTCTTTTCCAATGAGTTGTAGTCATGCTTCCAAAGGCCGTTTGACTTCACACTCTGGGATGTCTTACTCTAGGTGGATGGCCACAGCTTTGTCATCTGGATCATTAAGACCTTTTCTACATCATTCTTCTGAGTATTCTTGCTATCTCTCCTTAATGTCTTCTGTGTCTGTTAGGTCTTTACTATTTCTATCCTTTATCGTGCCCATCATTGCATGAAATATTTCCTTGATATCTCCAGTTTTCTTGAAGGGATTTTTACTCTTTCTCTTTTTACTGTTTCCCTCTGTTTCTTTGCAGTGCTCACTTAAGAAGGCTCTCTTATCTCTCCTTGCTATTCTTTGGAACTCTGCGTTCAGTTTGGTACACCTTTCCTTTTTTTCCTTGCCTTTTGCTTCACAAAGTTACTATACTTTTATTTCTAAAGTTATTTCAGTTCTGTCATTCTTGCCACAGGATTTATGTGTTTGCTTAATATTACTAACAATTGTCTCACAATGTTCAGTTACCTTCATTGGTATTGTTTAAGTAGTTACTAGGTACCGAGGCATCTACTATTTACCATTAATAGATACTTTGCATCCAACAACTTAACTCTCACAGTAATTCTCTTGGAGGCAGGTACTGCTATTAGCCTCATTTTACAGATGAAAATTGAAGGTTCCAAAGCTCTTATAAAACTTATTTATATCCTCTGAGCTAATAAAACAAGTTTGGGGTTAGATCATTGGTGTCTTAGGATCCAAATCCTATACTCATAGATACTATGCTTTTTATCATTTTGTCCTAGATAATTTTAGGGTGGCTGAACATACAGTTGAACAAGATAAAAAAAGATAAGTCCACTTTACTGTATTTAAAACACTGATTTAGCAGTTGATGTGGGCTAAGCACAGTTCTAATATGTTTGTAAGTAACTAATTCATTGAATCCTCACAATCACACAGTGAGATATTTAGTGTTATTATCAGTCCATTTTTACCCAATGAGAGAGCTGAGACACAGGGGCATTCAATTCAAGCGTAAAGTCCCACATCTAGTTACAGGCACACCTGAGATTTGAAACCAAGAACTATGTTACAGTGATGAAACAAATTGCAAAGTTTATAAATACCTTACCACTATGTTATAACGGTGGTAGAGGGGAAACAATAAGGGGGGTGAGGTTGATCACAAAGTGTCAGTCAAAAGCCTTAGAACTTTGATAGAGGAAGTCACAGATTCAAGTCGAACTCGACTGAACTAACATGAAGAGAGAGACTCAGTCCAGGCTTTTGGATCTAGTCATGCCCTATCTACCGGCCATGCTGTTGTTCAACAAGTGCTCACAGTTCAGAAAGCAGAGAGACATTTCTCCTATTGGCAATTCACATTTGTACCTTTGTGGCTCAACTTATGAACACAAGTTGACATTTCTGTTTCCCATTGTTCTGATGCACACTATCTTTAATATTTTAATGTATTTTTAATCTTTCCTTTTTTAGCATTGCATATCTCTGTTATACCTGAAAATGCAGAGAACAGTGTACCTAACACATATCCACATTTAACAAATGGTACCAATCTGCGATATTTGCTTTAGTGTTTTCTAACTGTTACATACTTAAGACACTGGTGCAGACTTATTCTGTGTTGTTCTTCTGCTTGATTCCACTCTTCTTGCTTTCCCAGGAGCAAGCTCTATTTTGAAAAGTAGACATTAAAGCTTATCTATTTTCATATGATATTCTGAGGACAATGGTCTCTATCAGTGTTCAACAAACCCCTGAAGGCTAACTCCAGCCTGCCATCTGATTTTGTAAATAAAGTTTTCCTGCAACACAGCCATGCTCATTCATTTACATATCGTCCACGGCTGCTTTTGTTCCACAGGGGCCAAGTTGAATAGCTGCCAACAGAGACTCCCAAAGGGCAAAGTATTTACTGACTGGTCCTTAACAGAAAAACATTTTGCCAGTCCTGGTATGGCTATATAAAGTATTACATAAATCATATCAAACTGGATGCATCCTTTGGCCAGCTGCTATTTGCAATCAACATTAAGTCTTTAAAATGTGTCCCTACTTCTCATTTAGATCAAAGTTATTAATTTTAACTACTAAACTATTCCACTATAAGACTGTGTGTTCAGTCGCTTCAAGTTTGACACTACGACCCCATGGACTGTAGCCTGCCAGGCTCCTCGGTCCATTGGATTCTTCAGGCAAGAATACTAGAGTGGGTTGCCATGCCTTGCTCCAGGGGATCTTCCCGACCCAGGAATCGAACCCGTGTCTCTGGCATCTCCTGCATGGCAGGCAGTTACTTTACCCACTGGGCCACCTGAGAAGCCCTCCAGTTGCTTCTTATATATTCTTATGTGTATAAGAATATTTATTAATCCTTTCTTTTGTTGATGGACACACATGGTTTATTTGCACAAATCAATTTCCGGCTGCCTCAAGCCACATCCAGAAGTTTCTCTCGGGTAACTGCTATCGTGATGTTTTCTCTGGATGCAGCATCGTCAGCAGTACCAGATGCTGCTGCTTGCTCATCAAAGCAGTAAGGTTCTATGGTCCTTTTGGCAATGTAGGAGAGCTTGTATTTTCCTACATTTTAAAAAACACTTGCTATTATCAGCCAGAAAATGTTTGCAAATCTGATAGATGCAATGTGGGACCTTGGATGGGCCTTAATTGTCATCACTGATTTACCTGTCTGGCTGGCTTTAATTCCTGTCAGGGCTGTTCCACTTTATCTTTTCTGCAAATTTCCTGTTAACATTCATTTTTCTTTTGGTTATTTGTGCTTATTGTCTTTAAAAAGAGAAAAGTTTTGTTTGTTTGAGGTTTGTGCTCAAACACAGGGTGATAGTCTCAGTCTTATTGACAAAAACAGAGACACATAGTGACGATCTTGTAAATGCCACCTACGATCGTGTCATGCCAGGTACCCAGCGTACGGCTCCTGATACCAAGCAGCTGGAGTCACAAAGAAAAGGCACAATGTGAACTCTGTCCTCATAAGCATGTATTTGTTCAGTGAGATCTTTGGGGAAATAAAAACATTCTAAAAGGAATACTGAATCAATCTCTCTGTATATATTGAATATACCCAATTGTGAGCCAATGGTTACCCTAATGAAATAAAAGGAGTCACAAATGATAATCTAAAAGCAAGTATTTTCAAAGTACCTTATTTGGAAACGTCAATCTATGGTTTGTTTTTTTTTTAAATAAAAGATTTCTGGAATAAATAATAATTTAAAATGGAATATTTTAATATTTGTGAGATATATGAAAGTCCTAACAATTTTAATAGCTTTCCATTATTTTTTAGTTTGTTGGCAAACTCCTATTGCCATAATTGATAATGGTGTCATTTCCATTACTTCTGCTCATCAGCAGGCAGCAGGGTGGGATTTGAGTAAGAAAGAGCAATGCATGGCTCATTCAGGGTTGCATTGCCTGGCTAAGCATGTTTCTCTTACCTGCTGGCAGGCATCAGAATTCATCTTGCCATGCATTTGTCTTAATGGCACAGTAACGAATGTTTTCATCATGAAAGATGGTATATGAGCTGCAAAGACTTTCATTAAAAACAGAAAAGACTGTCTGAGTAGTAACCGAGTTTATGGGTCTATATTGAGTATTTAGAATTTTGGCAAAATTTCTGATACGGTTCCCCTGTTTTAGGTGGCAGTGACAATCTTATATCTTACATTCAAAATGTTCACCTGACACAAATATAATTACCAAAACAAAACAAAAACCAGGGAGCATATAACAACCCAATGTTATCAGGGTTGGGACACTAGAAAAATCACATTAGTCAAATGACATATCAAGGAAAGGTGCATAGTTATTTTCAGACCATGTGATTTAAATATCTTTAGTCTATAGTTGCCAAAACCACAGCTCAAATTAGCCTAGGAAATATGAGAATTTGCCAAGGATACTGGATTGTTCCTATAACTGGAGGAAACATCAGACAAACTGCAGCAAAAAATTGTGTATTTATAAGATCACAAGGAACCAGGGGCCTGAATGGCAAAAAGACTTCCTTCATTGCTTTTTCACTTCTCTCTCTTCCTGATATCGTTACTTTCTTCCTGATTGAACAGCTTCTTCTCCATAGTCACCAACTGCACCAAGAGTTGTCACATATGGCTCCTCTCATCACTAGAGAGAGTCTGACTGATTTCCTACTTCCAGTATGAAAAAATCCTGGGGAAGGACTCTGACTGGTTGCTCTACCTCTAGAGCAATCCATTTGGATGTCCACGAGAATCAGATCGTTGGGCCTGGAGGAGAAGCAGTGAGTAGAAGCATGAAGAGTACAGGAAACACTGCGTATAGCCATTCATGGGAGTATACGAAAAAGCAGGTGGCAAAAAGGATATGCGTCATCCCACAACCTGTGTGGCCTCTCATAGCTCTGTCACCATTCTTTTTATATCCCAAGAAATAGATACGCACTTGATGACCTGAGTTGACTGCATGAGTGAATGAATGTGTAAATGAAAGGGAATTACATCCATGCTATATAATTTATGCTTTGTGAAATTAATTTTTATGTCTCCCTTGTTATAGGTATTAAATCACCATGGTTTGCTCTGGTGTTTTGGATAATAGCTTCACACATTTCCTATTGTAATTTGAACTGTCCTGCTACTGCTACTGCTAAGTCACTTCAGTCGTGTCCGACTCTGTGTGACCCCATAGACAGCAGCCCATCAGGCTCCCCCATCCCTGGGATTCTCCAGGCAAGAACACTGGAGTAAGTTGCCATTTCCTTCTCCAATGCATGAAAGTGAAAAGTGAAAGTGAAGTCGCTCAGTTGTGTCCGACTCTTAGCAACCCCATGAACTGTGCTAGAATAGGTTACAGGAACTCAGAGTCCTGTGTGTAGCAATTTCTAATTAATAAAGTACAGAAGCTTTAGTTTTAGGGCTTAGAGCATCTGCATTGGCTTCATAGATATGCTTTATGCTTTGCTCTGTTTGGGGCTGCTTTCTGAAGACTTGTTGCTCAATTATTTTTCCCTGGATAAGTGAAGCACGCTGTAATAAATGGTACCCTGATGGTTTAAGGAAGAGTTCAGTGTTCAAGTGCAGTGTTCAAGATATGGATACAAGAATCCACACTTTGAGAGCTAATAGTCTAGTATATCCCTAATCCTGCTCTTATACCTTTTGACATTCTCCTGAGCAATGGGAAAAGCTTAATGTGGCAACAGCAAATTGAAAAAAGTCTTAAGAGAATTCTTCAAAGGGGAAAAAAAAAAAACAAAAACCAAAGAGCAACATACTTGGTACAGAGTGGAAAAAAAGAAAAATTTTTGGTTTTGTTATGTTTTCATGATGAGAGGTTTTCAGTTGTATCACTGTCTCATGTATTTTTGAGCATTAGCTGAGGAGACATCCACCTCTCTCTCCAGCTAGTTCCTGAGTCATTGTTTATTTGTATAACTAAGAAAATGTCCATCAAATGCCTCAGATGAAATTTCCAAAGCTTTGTTTCCATGGCATTCATGTCACTCCACCATATTCTTGAAGTGGTTCTGTCCAAAATGCTCATCTCACTTTTCCAGAAACATTTGCTATTATGAACCCTAAGCCTAGCAGTATCCATGCAAATTACTATTTTGATTGCATTTACCAAGGTATTATGTACCATAGACAATAAAAAGGTATGCAACCAGGTTCTGAAATCATAATTGATACTATATTTTTAAAGCAAGTCTATCTGAGGAGATCAAATGAAAAAAATTTAAAAGAAAAAGACAACAGCTACTTTTTTTAGTAAGATGCATATCAAGGCTGAAAAAAGAGGAGCAATAACAATTTCTTGGGAGTCAAGTGGTGCTGCTTTTTGTTAAATGGAATTTCTTTGACAAAATCAAAACTGCATTCCATGAAACTGATTAGTAACTATATGCAGGTACTTGCTCATTAAAACTTAGCACACATAATTTTAAAATATAATTTTCTCAATTGGAAACCAATTTGTTTGGTTATGCCAAACTTAATTATGCCCACCTCCACATTTATTTTAAAACTTTTTTCAAGCCAGATTCTTCTTTTTTTAATGAAGGAGTATTTGGCCCTTGGTAATTGACTCCACCTGTTAGTCCTTTCTCTCTGATAACTAGTCTTTGTCCTTGGTTCTGATGGCCTCACTCACTTTTGGTCAATTCTCACTGCCTATGAAGGCTAAGGAAGGGTGAGTCTTAAACACAATCTGTGCTTGTCTTTTGATTTAAATTTACACTACTGATACCTGTTTATTTAATGCTTCTCATTGACTCTTATATTGTTTATGCTTTTACTAGTTTATTTAAACATATATTTCGTTGGGTATCAGAACCCTACTCTGCCACTGTCTAGCTGTGGAACCCCCTGCTGAGAGCTCCCTAATTTCCATTTTCTCCTTCTGTCCTGAATGAAACCTGACATTATTCAGGCCAGAAAATATAACTGAAAAATCTACTTTTTCTTAATGTCTCCAGCAGCAAGAGCGGCACGGTGACACCTGGTGAGTCTCATGCCATCAGGAGTCTACTGGGAGGCTCTGGGAAGGCGTGGTTCCTGATGGAGGGGTCCTGTCGTCTTGCTGGTGGGGACACAAATAGCTGGGGTGGCAGAGGCATTCCTCTTCTTAAATTTTGTGGGGTTTCTTTCATATTTATAAACAATATATTTGCAGTGTTTTTTTTAACTGATTGGTTTTAAACTTAACTATTGATTTTCACTCTGGTTGATGAGGTTTTCTTAATTCATTTAATTGAAGGGTAATTACTTTACCACGCTGTGATGATTTTTGCCATGTATCAAGATGAATCAGCCGTAGATATGGTGTCTCTTCCACCCTGAAGCCTCCTCCCTCCCCACCCCATCCCCCCACACTGTCAGGGAGCACAGGCTCCTGGTGTGCTGCTTCACGCATCAGACTCCCACTGGCCATTTATTTCACGTAATCTATATATATAAATGCTATTCTCACCCTCTCCTTTCACTGAGTCCAAAAGTCTGTTCTTTACATCTAGGTCTCCTTTGCTGCCCTGTATGTAGGATCATTGGTATCACCTTTCTAGATTCCATACATATGTGTTCATATATAATATTTTTCTTTCTCTCTTTGACTTACACACTCTGCACTGATGAGGTTGATGAGGTTTTAAATCTGTTACCATATCCCCCATCTCCCTTTTCTCCTTCCTCCTGATAGAATTGTTATCACTAGTTTTCTTTTTCCCCATCACTATAATGTCAAGCAACATACTCAAACCACTTTGTAATCTACCAATTAAAGATTGGCTTCTCTGATTGTGAAAGGAGGACATTTACCTGCAAATCCTTTCACCTCTGATTCTTATTTAAATTTACTTTCTAACTTGTCAAAGTCGAAATACGTTTGTTTTATCCAGTATCCATAATTGACTTTAATATTCTGCATATAGTTTGATTCTAAAAGTTTAAAACTAATAAAAATAAAAATTTACATGATTGTATAAAAAGAAAATATACTTTTCTCTTGGGCCATATATTAGACTTTGATTATTTTACTTGCTGTAGCTATAACACCACGAACTACATGATTTTCAAAAGAGAACATTCTTAATACCAAGACAATATTGATCTTTTTTGATTGCTCCTTCTACTGTTGAAAATCCTGTATATTTTCAGCATGGCCTGAGTTTAAATAATGCATTTCTTATACATTTATCTCTTTTTCAACCTTAATTTTCTTTTAGGGAGAAGAAACTTAAGCCATTTGCATTTATCATATATCTTCTAGCTTCCTACTCATATTTCCTGAACCTATTCCAATCCTACACTTTCTATTTCAGCTTCAAGACTAGCATCTTCCTTTAGCTCTAACTTATTTTCTTGTATAATGGTTTTCATATTTTCCTCTCTTCTGCTTTCTCTTTTCATTGGCTACCACCCTAGCTGGACTGATTATACCTGTATTTCTTATATTTTCACTTTTCTTATCCTTTTTTTTAATCTTTCACTTTCTAGTTGTTTGTTTGCTGCCTTCATTGTTGTTGTTTTGCTTGGTTCCACATTCTGAGAGATTTTCTTCACCTCCTCTTTTAGTAGTTCAGGATAATTTTTATTATTGTTCCATTATCTTCTATTTTATTTCTAAGAGAAATTTCTTATTTTTGTTGCCCATTTTTCATAGCATCTTGTTCTTTTCTTGAGAGTAAAATATATTTAAAATTCTCTCTGAAGATACTTCCTAGTTTTTTTTTTTTTTTAACTGTTTACTTAATTATACTAATGGGGCTTTCCTGGTAGCTCAGACGGTAAAGCGTCTGCCTACACTGTGGGAGACCTGGGTTCGATTCCTGGGTTAGGAAAATCCCCTGGAGAAGGAAATGGCAACCCACTCCAGTATTCTTGCCTGGAAAATCCCATGGACTGAGGAGCCTGGTAGGCTAGTCCATGGGGTCACAAAGAGTTGGACATGACTGAGCAACTTCACTTCATTATTACTTCTATTTTCTGTTCATCTTTGCGTCCCTTATCAATCAGTATTGTAGCTTTTTTCAATAGCTTGTGGATAATTTGTCAGTTCCGATCTTAGATGGGGCAACACAAGTGCTGGCTGGGAGCTCTGAGCATGGGAGTGGGGTTGACCAGCTAGCAGACTTCTTTTCCAGTGAGCATGTGGGTTCCAGCCACCATAGTGTGGTATCCACAAATGTTAGAATGAGAAGAACTTTACTCTGGATCCTGAACTTCAGTGCTACCCACAATGATACTTTTCAATCATTTATTCAATTTCATAAAAGACACACCACTCAAATTTTTGATGCAGAAAGTAATTGGTTATTGATTATTCTATAAGAGGATCAGGAGTAGGGAATGAAAGGCTGTTTTTTTCACTCCCACATCTTACTCCATGTTCTGCTGGGCTGGTAGAACTCAAGCCTGGAGCGTCTCTTGATTGTTTCTGAGCAGGTCAGGGGCTTTCTCATCTGTTACTCTCTATATAACCCAGACTGTGGTTTTCTCTACTATGATATCTCTTCATTCCCCCCCCCTGCAAACTTGGTGAAATATGTCATGTCCTAGTTACCTCTCTTCATCATTGTGTATTCGTGTTCCTTTATCATTATTTTCACAGTACCTCAAGAGAGATAAGATGTCATACTTGTGCTTGTTTTGCTGTTTTGGGCTAATACTATATTAAAATTTGTGTCCAAAACCAAGTTTCTGATCTTCCCAGATAGGAATATATGGTTCTTTAGTTCAGTAAATTAAATTAAAAGAACCTCTGAGATCATCCTTAGCTCTCTCTCTCTCTCATGTCATGTGTCTGGTTCATTCAGTAAGTCTTTTGGCTTCACATTCAAAATGTATCAGGAACCTAACCATTTTTCACCACCTCTATTCCAGGCACTCTGCTCTCCCTACCTCTGTTTCTATACCCTTACTTACAGCTTTTCAACAGAGAAACTATAACAATCCTGTCAAAATATGTCAGCCCAAATCCATCACTTGCTCAAAACAATGTAATACTTGTCATTGAGAGTAAAATCATTCTCACAGTGGCCACCTACCACTATCTGGGTCACTCGCCAACACACCCAGCCTCTCCTTTGCTCTCTGCCTGCTCATCACTCCCTCCACCAATGTGCCAGGTCACACCTGCCCCAGCACCACTGTCTTCTGTGATGACCACTTGACACACTCCACCATCTGCAAGTTGTCTCTCATACCATCATATCTTAGTGTAACTGTATCTGACCAACTGATTTAAAATTGGAATATGTATTCCCCCAAATGTTTCCTATCTCCATTCTCTGCTTTATTCCTTCCTAGTTCCTATTACCATCTTATTTATTTTGTTTATCACCACCCTTCCCCCACCATTAAGTAAGCTTCATGAAGACAATCATTTTTGTCTGTTTATTTTATCCCCAGCACTCAAAACTGTGGCTGGTACAGAGTAGGCAATGAAGTATCTGTTAAGTGAATGAGTGAATGTTTATTATTATATAGCCAATACATTAACATGTAATTTTCAAAAAAAATTATTCTTAACGGCAGCTTATTCCTTGGGAGCATTTGATGCATTGGAAACATAACAACTGATATTAAGGCAGTAGATGAAACAGATCAACCTGCCACTTTCAAAGGGTCAGGTATTTTTCCATAGTAATTAAGCATGGAAGCCAAATTTTCTTAGATTTCCTCTTCCTTTCCAAAAATTATAGCTTTTTAAAAAGTATGTTTGTGACTTCTTTAAGGCTAGATACACAGGAAATACAGTCAGGGCTTTCTCAGCTGCCAGAGAGGCAGAGGAATGAAGCAGCAGCTTATTTCTGTGTTATTGGGTGACTGGAAAGAAGGGAAGATGCTGCTGCTTAATCAGTTTCTGACTTTTTCCCTGGGGAAAAGCAGATTTGCATGCACAGTAGCCCACAGTCTGAAATCATGATTATTTCTGAGTCTTGGCATATATATCCTCCCTTAAGTTGGGCATTGATTTCTCTTTGTGGCATCCTTGAACCCTGCATGGCTTAAAAGAAGCTCTCCTTAAGGAATCGGGAAAGCCACTTGGGGAAGGTGGGTACGTATGATTTCTCCCACAGTCAACAGGATAGCAATTGGTTGTTCTTACATGGATGTAAGAAGAGATTAATTTCTGAATTGCCTTTTTTTCTTCCTCCTTTTTTAAAACGAATGTGCCTTTTTTTGGAGGGGGGGTGGGGGCGTGACTTTGAACTTTTAAACCTTTATATGGATGTTCCAGACAGGTGACATTTCCACACTATAAAAGTTAAAAATAGGGGCACCCTTTCTGCCCCCTTCTGATGTCTATGTCAGAAGCTTTCTCTATCTCCTTTATACTTTAATAAAACTTAATTACACAAAAGCTCTGAGCGATCAAGCCTCATCTCTGGCCCCGGACTGAATTCTTCTCCTCCGGAGGCCAAGAATCCCGGCGTCATAATTCAACAACAACCTTTCATCTTGGGGGTTCATCCGGGATCCTTCAAGACAAGGAGGCAAGGTGGTCTGGTATTCCCATCTCCTTAAGATTTTCCACAGTTTGCTGTGATCCAAAGAGTGAAAGCCTTTAGCGTCATCAATGAAGCAGACGTTTTTCTGGAACTCTCTTGCTCTTTCTCTGATCCAGCGGATGCTGGCAATGTGATCTCCGGTTCCTCTGCCTTTTCTAAGTCCAGCTTGAACAATGGGAGTTCTCGATTCACATGCTGTTGAGGCCCAGCTTGGATAATTTTGCGCAGTGTCTCTTCATATACTTTACTTCACGACTAAATTTTGGATCACAGGCATTCCCACTCTGGGTCCTGCCTGGGATACTGTGCCCCTGACTTTCAGGCAGACTCCTCCTGCCTCAGACAGCAGCACCAGTGTCTGTCCTGGCAGGAGCCTGTCACCCCGCCCGACAGCTGGTGGATGAGTCTACAGAGCAGAAGGGACCATCTCTCCCCTGGTTCTTGTTACCCGATCTTCCGCTCCCTAGAGCTGGACCTCTGGGTCCCCTGGACCATGCACCTGGCTGACTTCTTCATCCCTGGATCCAATACCCAGGACAATCCAGGGGACACTGGAGGAGCCCCAGAGGTTAACTGAACAGACGGATGGAAATAAGGGAGAACACCCCCAGCCCAAACAAACACTCAAGATTCAGGACACTCAGTGCACTGCTCACTCCAGCACACCTGTAGGGGTCCTTTGCAGGTGGCTCTGCCCAAAGGCTGCCCTCTGGCCACCTCCCCAGGGCCTGTACCTGACCCAAGGTTTGCTGCCAGCCTGGGTGGGACACATGGCCTTCACTCACGGCCACCTCCCCCAGCCTGGACACGAGCGATCCCTTTCTAATTCAGAGCCTCTCCTGAGAACTGTCTCTTAACTTGGCATGCCTCCCCTCCCCCACCTCAGTGACCAGCCCTGGTGGTCAGGCACCTATTTCCCTTGGAGACGGAACACTCCCCAAGGTTCTGAGCGGTTGGTCGTGGCCCACAGGACACTGGCCCTCAGAGGCAGAGCTGGGGAGCCCTCTCTGCCATGGAGGGCCCACTGCCTGCGCCTGGGGTCCACAGCCAGCTAACCCTGGAGCAGCTAGGAGGCGCTCTGCTGCTGGCTTCGGAGAGCTTGACCCGTGCCCCAGGCCTCCGTCTCTTGCCCTGGGGGGCCCTGGTTTGTGTTGTCTGCCTGCTTTGGGTCCTGAGGAGTCGGCACATCGTCCATAGAGGGAAGATGCCGCGCAGGAGGTGTCCTGGCTGCGATGAGGTCTGTGGACAAAGTAGGGAGACAGGCGGTTCCCCCACGGCACAGGCCGACAGAGCCCCCGGACTGCCTGGCGGGGAACCCGGCCCACCCGTGCGCCACACCCTGTGCCCGTCGGCACTGAACACACACCCGAGCGGCTCCTCTCAGCAGGACACCGTGGACTTGGTGGAAAAGGCATGGGAGAACCGGGACCCTCAACGCCCCCGAGTGACCGATGACAGACCCGGCCTCGGAGCATCCCAGAAGAGTGGGGGCCAGTGCTGCCTGAAAGCTGTGAGCGATTTGAATGAAAGCACTCTTGTTGCCGAGCATCCAGGGCTGTTGGCCCAGGAACTTGTGAGATGGAAGCAGAGAGTCCAGGAGGAGGAGGAGAAAGAGAGGCTGCGGGAGGCGAACGCACAGGGGCAGCAGGAGCTGGAAGCCCAGGTCTGCCAGGCAGAGGCCCTGGCTGAGCGACTGCTGAGGGTCTTCCTGGTCCACGACCTCCTTGGGTGCTGTGGGGGTGATGGGGACGTCGAGTCGGCTGGCCGTGCCCCGGTCCAGCAGCCAAAAGGTGTCCTGAAGAAGGAGGGGGCTGGCGGGGACTTGTGCTTGTCCCTCCCGGGCCCAGAGCCCCAGCCCCAGGCAAGAGCCAGACAGAAGCTGGGAGAAAAGCTGCGCTTTGGGAGGCTCGTGGGGGAGAAGGTGCGTCTGCAGCGAGAGCACGTGGCCCTGCAGCGAGCGGCCTTTCAGCTGGAGCACGACGTGCAGCTGCTGAAGCACAAGCTGCAGGTGCTGCCGGGACAGCACGCTCGGCTCTTGGCGGAGCTGCAGGAGAGGGAGCTGGAGGCGGAGATGCGCTGCCTGGAGCTGGAGAGTAGGATGCCCGCCAAGCTGGAGGACATGGCCACCCAGCAGGAGGCCCGCAGCATCTACCAAGAGATGGCCGAGAGCCTGGACCGTGAGCTGGAGGTCAGCGTCACCTTCCATCGCAAGCAGACCCTCTTCCAGGAGAGGATGGTGTGGGAGAGCTGGATGGCTGCCGAGAAGACCTGGAGGAAGGTCCAGGAGCTCAGGAGCCACAACGCGCACCTCAGGCAGGAGCTGGCCGCTGACCTGGCCCACTACCGGCCCTGCCCCCGGGAACCCAGAGTGCCAGCCACTGCCCCAGAGGCTCCCTGGCTGATCGGAGCCTCTAGGAGTGGGAGGCTCGGGGGTCCCCGGAGGCAGGCAGGTCTTGACTCGGCTCCAGCATCCAGCCTAACGGCCAGCACCACACCCAAGACCCATGTGGGTCTGTGAAGGAATCTTCCTTCCTCTCCACATGCAGCTCCCATGACTAAACAGATGCCCCAGTGACTCCAGAGCCCATCATGACTTCTCATGATGACGAAATTCCCTCAGGGAGCCTTTAGAGGTATATTCTATAAGTCATGTGGTTTTGTTTAAATGAGATGCCCACTGTGATCATGAGCTGCCTGGGTGTGGGACTTGATAGAAATGTTTCAGATGATTAGACTCTTCTGTGACTGGGGCCTGGCCTAAAATTGACTGGAATAAGTTTTCACTGGTTTCTAAAACAGAAGCAGGAAGGCAAACAAAACAAGAAAACCTTAAGGAAAAACAAACTCCTGGCAAACTAATCTATTTGTATTAGTCTTAACTCATAATTTACTCCTACTTCACAGATTAGAAAATGTTAGCTAGGCAAACTGCTTAATATTGGTATTAGTTTAGTCTTCACTCATAATTTACTCCTAATTCATAGATTAGAAAAAGTTAGGCAAACTGCTTAATATTTGTATTAGTTTAGTCTTCACTCATAATTTCCTCCTACTTCATAGATTAGAAAAAGCTAGGCAAACTACTTAATATTTGTATTAGTTTAGTCTTCACTCATAATTTACTTCTAATTCATAGATTAGAAAAAGCTAGGCAAACTACATAAAATTTGTATTAATTTACTCTTCACTCATAATTTATTCCTAATTCATAGATTAGACAATGCTAGGGAAACTACGTAATATTATATTAGTTTAGTCTTGACTCATAATTTACTCTTAATTCATAGATTAGAAAAAGCTAAGATTTTGCAGCCACTGTTTCATGCCTAATTTCTTTTTAATCTTTGTTGCTTTAAGATCATATTTTCATTCAACTTTTCTGAATATATGCACTCAAATTCACAAGTTTTATTTTGATGCCATCGTCACCCACACACACACTTCACAAGACAGGTATTAGAGCCTGTTAGGTGTGTCCTGTACCTGAAAAATGTAAAAGAAGACTTTCAAAAAGTATTTAAAATAAACATGTGGCTGGGAAGAAAAAAGAAATAAAAAAAAATAAAAGTTAAAAATATATATCCTTTATCTGCCCCATAATCATCCAAAATTCAAGTGCGGAATGTGGGGTGGATCACATTTTCCAAAAAAGAACACCCATGACTATCAAGCCCTAAGACTAACAGAGCAATATATGGACTGGTAAGAACTTGGGCCTTATTCATGACTGGATGGAGGAATATCCTGAGATGACATAGGTAGGTCTTACTAATATGAGAAGGTGAGAATGCCAGTGAATGAAGATCTCATGAAACACAATAACCAAGAGGGCTAACTTTTCACCTGTGTAAAAAGCAATATATATTCAATACAGTAATATTTTTGGCATGTATATTCTACCTCCAAGGAGATCAGCACAGTTTTCCATTATGTTCCAAAGTATACTGCTGAAAAGAATATATGGTACCTTATTCTCTTTTTCTGCATCATTTTTTGTTTAAAAAGTCAAACTTACAGCCACTGCTCATCCACCATAAGTTGGTGCTAAATTCAAAAAGAAAGTGAGATAAACTTGTGTACAAAAAATCTGTTAGTGTTTGAAAATTCTTATCTCAACAAATATGTCCCCAGAATAAAAAGAAATATATGAACTTCATGTCTCTTGAGGTTATTTTNGAGCTGGAGAGTAGGATGCCCGCCAAGCTGGAGGACATGGCCACCCAGCAGGAGGCCCGCAGCATCTACCACGAGATGGCCGAGAGCCTGGACCGTGAGCTGGAGGTCAGCGTCACCTTCCATCGCAAGCAGACCCTCTTCCAGGAGAGGATGGTGTGGGAGAGCTGGATGGCTGCCGAGAAGACCTGGAGGAAGGTCCAGGAGCTCAGGAGCCACAACGCGCACCTCAGGCAGGAGCTGGCCGCTGACCTGGCCCACTACCGGCCCTGCCCCCGGGAACCCAGAGCACCAGCCACTGCCCCAGAGGCTCCCTGGCTGATCGGAGCCTCTAGGAGTGGGAGGCTCGGGGGTCCCCGGAGGCAGGCAGGTCTTGACTCGGCTCCAGCATCCAGCCTAACGGCCAGCACCACACCCAAGACCCATGTGGGTCTGTGAAGGAATCTTCCTTCCTCTCCACATGCAGCTCCCATGACTAAACAGATGCCCCAGTGACTCCAGAGCCCATCATGACTTCTCATGATGACGAAATTCCCTCAGGGAGCCTTTAGAGGTATATTCTATAAGTCATGTGGTTTTGTTTAAATGAGATGCCCACTGTGATCATGAGCTGCCTGGGTGTGGGACTTGATAGAAATGTTTCAGATGATTAGACTCTTCTGTGACTGGGGCCTGGCCTAAAATTGACTGGAATAAGTTTTCACTGGTTTCTAAAACAGAAGCAGGAAGGCAAACAAAACAAGAAAACCTTAAGGAAAAACAAACTCCTGGCAAACTAATCTATTTGTATTAGTCTTAACTCATAATTTACTCCTACTTCACAGATTAGAAAATGTTAGCTAGGCAAACTGCTTAATATTGGTATTAGTTTAGTCTTCACTCATAATTTACTCCTAATTCATAGATTAGAAAAAGTTAGGCAAACTGCTTAATATTTGTATTAGTTTAGTCTTCACTCATAATTTCCTCCTACTTCATAGATTAGAAAAAGCTAGGCAAACTACTTAATATTTGTATTAGTTTAGTCTTCACTCATAATTTACTTCTAATTCATAGATTAGAAAAAGCTAGGCAAACTACATAAAATTTGTATTAATTTACTCTTCACTCATAATTTATTCCTAATTCATAGATTAGACAATGCTAGGGAAACTACGTAATATTATATTAGTTTAGTCTTGACTCATAATTTACTCTTAATTCATAGATTAGAAAAAGCTAAGATTTTGCAGCCACTGTTTCATGCCTAATTTCTTTTTAATCTTTGTTGCTTTAAGATCATATTTTCATTCAACTTTTCTGAATATATGCACTCAAATTCACAAGTTTTATTTTGATGCCATCGTCACCCACACACACACTTCACAAGACAGGTATTAGAGCCTGTTAGGTGTGTCCTGTACCTGAAAAATGTAAAAGAAGACTTTCAAAAAGTATTTAAAATAAACATGTGGCTGGGAAGAAAAAAGAAATAAAAAAAAATAAAAGTTAAAAATATATATCCTTTATCTGCCCCATAATCATCCAAAATTCAAGTGCGGAATGTGGGGTGGATCACATTTTCCAAAAAAGAACACCCATGACTATCAAGCCCTAAGACTAACAGAGCAATATATGGACTGGTAAGAACTTGGGCCTTATTCATGACTGGATGGAGGAATATCCTGAGATGACATAGGTAGGTCTTACTAATATGAGAAGGTGAGAATGCCAGTGAATGAAGATCTCATGAAACACAATAACCAAGACGGCTAACTTTTCACCTGTGTAAAAAGCAATATATATTCAATACAGTAATATTTTTGGCATGTATATTCTACCTCCAAGGAGATCAGCACAGTTTTCCATTATGTTCCAAAGTATACTGCTGAAAAGAATATATGGTACCTTATTCTCTTTTTCTGCATCATTTTTTGTTTAAAAAGTCAAACTTACAGCCACTGCTCATCCACCATAAGTTGGTGCTAAATTCAAAAAGAAAGTGAGATAAACTTGTGTACAAAAAATCTGTTAGTGTTTGAAAATTCTTATCTCAACAAATATGTCCCCAGAATAAAAAGAAATATATGAACTTCATGTCTCTTGAGGTTATTTTTAAATATCTATACTAAAGTCTAAGAAAAGTGGAAAGTTTTTGAGGAGTCAAGTTCTATATCAGGAGTGATCAGAGGACTGAGGCAGGACCATTCATGAGTCCCTCTTTCCCTTTTCTATTTCATTTAGTAGACTATAATTTCTTTTTCTTAAAAACCGTCCCTTTTGTGGCACAATCTCTTATTCCGTTCCCTGAACCATCTCAACTTATTTGGCCAGCTGAAGATATTTTTCTTTTTCTTCAGAAAAATGTGGTAACTGATGGGTAGAGGAGGAGGAGGACAATAACAATGACTCTGAGTTGTGCTTGGAAGGATGAAGAAGGTGGAAGCCATTGGGCATCCTGGTAGACCTTGGAAAAGGCCCGTGTTCAGAGCAAGAAATCTGGAACAACTAGTTCAAGGGCCTCAATATTTTCAACTCAAAAACAATGGGATTAGAGCACATGATGTTCAAAGTCTCTGGAGCTCTATAATATTCCACGAGCTATTAACTGTTTTCAAGAACCCATAAGCTTTTTTCTTCCTTTCTTGGCCCTTCCATTCTTGCACTCCGTCCTGTTTTCCTTTCTTCTTTCCTTTTTTAAATGTCCTCCTCTGCCCCCACAGAAGACACATTTATTGGGTACCTATTATCAGTTGAGACTAAGATAGATCTTGGGAACACAAATGACTAAACTATATTTTCTGACTTTGAGAAGCTCACAAATCCAGGATAGCGTGTCAGACATAGTGACCGATAATTATAGTGTGATAAATGCCATAGAAAATAGGCCTGGGATGATCAAAGAAAAGGAAGAAACTGTCAGTTATTCATGGAAATCATGGGACAGAGGGGAGACAGGTGAGTTGTACATACAGTGAGTCCCTAAAGGAGGCTTGGAAATTCTGCTGATGGACAGAGTGGAGAAAGGACATCTAAGAAAGCACATAAGTCTGAAGGCACTCAGGTTATGAAGGCAGGAGGAATCGCAAGTGGTTAGGAATTGCTGAGGCGGAATGGTGCTGGGGTCCAGGTGGTGATTCGTAAGCTCCTAAGAGCACAGGCTATGTTTGTTTTCACCACTGGTAACTCCCTAGTGCTTGACACATACTAGGCCTTCAAAGAATATTTACTCACCAAATGAATGACAATTAAATAGACAGAAAACTTCATTTTGTAGGTAATAATGCCACAGAAATGATTTGAAGTCTGATCAGGTTTGAGGCTTTTTAAGATCATTGCTAGCAGATAGACATGCAGAGTTGGAGAAAAAGGAGAGAATTCTAGAAAAGGAGGTAGAAGGTAGTTACAGAGAAGACCTGTCATGGATTTGAACAAGACGGGAGAGGGTAGCAGGATGAGGAAAGAGAGGTGGGAGCTAATTAGGAAATTCAGAGAGCTTGCAACATATTTGGATGGAGGGTAAACAGTGAAAACAGTGTCAGACTTTATTTTTTTGGGCTCCAAAATCACTGCAGATGGTGACTGCTGCCATGAAATTAAAAGACGCTTACTCCTTGGAAGGAAAGTTATGACCAACCTAGATAGCATATTCAAAAGCAGAGACATTACTTTGCCAACAAAGGTCCATCTAGTCAAGGCCATGGTTTTTCCTGTGGTCATGTATGGATGTGAGAGTTGGACTGTGAAGAAAGCTTAGCACCAAAGAATTGATGCTTTTGAACTGTGGTGTTGGAGAAGACTCTTGAGAGTCCCTCGGGACTGCAAGAAGATCCAACCAGTCCATTCTGAAGGAGATCAGCCCTGGGTATTCTTTGGAAGGAATGATGCTAAAGCTGAAGCTCCAGTACTTTGGCCACCTCATGTGAAGAGTTGACTCATTGGAAAAGACTCTGATGCTGGGAGGGATTGAGGGCAGGAGGAAAAGGGGACGGCAGAAGATGAGATGGCTGGATGGCATCACCGACTCGATGGACGTTAGTTTGAGTCAACTCTGGGAGTTGGTGATGGACAGGGAGGACTGGCATGCTGTGGATCATGGGGTTGCAAAGAGTCAGACATGACTGAGCGACTGAACTGAACTGAACTGAATCAACCAGTGTGGATGAAATTAAGGCAAGCTTCCAGATGACACTCCCCAAATGAGTGAACTAGACTCTATGATATTCATACCTGCTGAAGTAACAGATGTTACCCCCAAATTCTAAAATATACCCTGAAGGCTGATGTCAGTATATAAAACATTTTTTTGGAGAGCTCATTTATTTTGTTACAGCTACTTCAATAGCTAACAATTTAACAGAGATCCTCCATTAAACTTTTTTTTTTTTTTTTTTTTTGGCACGAGGGAGTTAACATTTAAAATACTGACTCAAACAGTTTGGAAAATTGGCAATATCCATCTAAACTTTGGGCTTCCCTGGTGGCTCAGATGGTAAAGAATCTGCCTGTAATGCAGGAGATCCAGGTTTGATCACTGGGTTGAGAAAAATCCCCTGGAGAAGGGATTGGTTACCCACTCCAGTATTCATGCCAAAGCTGAATCCTCTCTCTTTGGGTTATAGGTTATCTTGCCATTATAAAGCACTGAACAAGGATCTGGGATAAGAACTGGGCAGGCGGGTGAGTGTCCAGGGACTCAGCCATGGAAAGGGACCTGAACCCAGAGGAAGACATGAAGAAGATAATTTTAGATTTCTTAATCCAAATAGGGAAGGTTCACCTCTGCTGCCTTTGCACACATAGATTCTTCTTCACTAATCATGAGACAGATTCCATTTCTTACTGAAATTTTTTGATGAAGAGAGGTTTCCCATTGGATCCTTGAGACTTGATAGTAAACACCAACATATTGCAATCCTGTGAATCCTGCCTCTGGTTCAGAGCAATCTGTTTTCCAACCCACACAATTGTGCTTAGGCTGCATGACTGCAGGAAGAAGTAGCAAAATTAGATGCCTCTGTGTCACCTCCCACCTCAAAGGAAAGCAGAATATTAGAAAGAGGTACTAGAACTGGGCAGGAAGAAGAAAATTATTTTACCTTCAGACTCTTTGACCAATGAAAAAATTTGCATGGACCTGATAAACGATTAACTTTTTCACATGATATAGATTTTGGGGTTGATGTAAATGATCTGTCTTTTACAGTCCATGTTAACCTTATCAGTAAGATCGTTTTTATATATAATTTTATTTCAATTATTTATTTTGGTTGCACTGGGTCTTCACTGCAGCACCTGGCTTCTCTAGTTGCAGCGTGCAGGCTCAGTAGTTGTGACCCGTGGGCTTAGTTACTCTGCAGGATGTGAGATCTTGGTTCTCTGACCATGGATTCAACCCAGATCCCCTGCACGTGAAGCATGGAGTCTTAACTACTGGACTACTAGCAAAGTCCTCACCAGTCAGCTCTTTAAAGAAATTCACCAACTGGTGCAGAAAAAGCCTTGAGGATTTAAAAGTTACTTAGGATACTTACTTACTTATGCTGAGCTACTGACTTCTATTCCCTTTGTCACCAAGAAAACAGAGGCAACCAGAAAACCTCTATCATTCCCTCTACCACATGGACCACCTACCAGCATCTCTACTGATGGACTCCACTTTTCCTCCTCTTATCAGTTAAGTGTCCTTGCTCCTGTCTAAGCCCAGTCCCTCTATTTGTGAACTAAGACAGATTCCACAATTTTTTTAAACAAAGGACCAGAGAGTAAATATTTTAGGCTTTGTACTCTATATGGTTTATGTCATAATGACTCAACTATGTCTAGAGAAAGCAGCCATAGACGATATGTAAATAAATGAGTTTGTTGTGTTTCAATAAAACTACATAAAAACAAGTGATAGGTCAGGCGTGACCTCAGGCTGTACTTTCCTGAATCCTATACTGGATCCTGCCACGCTTGCCTACTTAAGGACATGCTCCAGCAGTTCTTCAACTCTTTTATATTCTTTACCCTCCACAGGATCATTGCTACCAGCATACATGCATGTTGTGGTTTCTCCCATCTTAAAACTATCTCTTGATCTTGCTTCCCTCTTCCAGCAATCTTCTCATCTTTCCCCTGCCTTTTACATCAAAAATTCCCACAAGAACAATCTCTTTTGTTTTCTTCATTTCTCTCCATTGATTTCTGAGCTGCTACTGCTGCCGCCAAGTCGCTTCAGTCGTGTCCGACTCTGTGCGACCCCATAGACGGCAGCCCATCATGCTCCTCCATCCCTGGGATTCTCCAGGCAAGATTACTGGAGTGGGTTGCCATTTCCTTCTCCAAGGCATGCATGCATGCTAAGTCACTTCAGTCATTTCTGACTCTGTGTGACCCTATGGACAGCAGCCCACCGGGCTCCTCTGTCCACGGGATTCTCTAGGCAAGAGTACTGGAGTGGGTGGCCATTTCCTTCTGCATAGCCCACTCCAATAGACTTTTGATTCCATTATTCCGTGAAGTTGCTCTAGTCAAGGTCACCAGTGACCTCCATACCCTTGAATCCGACAGTCAGTCGTCAGCCTTCATCTTACTTGACGTGAGAGCAATAGCTGGCCCTGTTGATCACTCTCTTCTTGAAACGCTGTCTTCCCCTGACTTCCAAACTCACAGACTTGCCTCACTGCCAGGCCACTGACCACTCCTTTAGACTGCTTCTTCTGATTCTCTCTTATCCCCTCAAATCTTTTCAAATTGGAGTATCAGTGACTCAGGCCTTGAACATTTTCTCTATCTACAGTTGCTTCCTGGCTGATCTCATCCTGGCTCATTAAATACTATCTATAATCGGATGACTTCCAAATTGATGCATTCAATGCCAGGCTCATATATTTAACTGCCTACTCAACATATCTGCTTGGGTATCTAATAATAATCTCAAACCAAACATAATAAAAGCTGAACCCTTGCTGTACACCACCAAATGTGCTCTACTTTAAATTCTCCCTATGGAGTACATGGTATTTCCATCCTTTCTGTCTGTTGGGTCAAAAGTCTAACATCATTCTTGATTCTTCTCTTTCTCTTACATGCAACATACAGTCACAACTGTTCATGCTCTCGATGATACCCTTCAGTAAATGTAGATACAGATAATCAGATTATCTACAAGCTATTATCTTATCTCTACAAGCTCCCTTTTCCTTCAAGACACTAACAATCTAATTAAAATATTCCTATAGCTTCTTAACTGATCTTCCTGCTTCCATTATTGCCTCTTCCCTTGCCACCAATCACTGACTGAAGAGTTGTCAGATCATGTCTATCACCTGCTCCAAACCCTCCAGTGGCTTCTATATCCCTCAAAATAAAAGCCAAAGTCCTTCAAAAGCCTGCGCCACAAAATAAGAAATCAACTTCTATTGCCTTTGCTAATTTCCTTTGCTGGTACCTCCAACATTGCCAGGAGTCCTGTATTAATACCTGTGTGTGGAGTGTGTGGAGGACTGTTGGGAGTTAACAGTGGAGAGTAAAGGGAAGGATTATGATACCCTCCATCTCTCTGTAGCTCTGAGGAGGAATCAGGGCATCTCAGAGAGGGGTGCTGAAGTCAGGGGCAACAAACACGGATGTGCTCATTGGTCCTCAAGGGAGTGGGACATGCAGGAAGAAGTGTGAGACTCAGAGGACAGATGTGAAACAAACCCCCTATTTTCCAGGTCTATTAAAGGAAGGTATCCTTTGAGGGAGCAGAGGGATCTGATCCTTAGGACACACAGGGCTGGCAAATTGTGCTGCATATCAAGAATACTGTGGTTTAACTACAAAAGATACCACTTTTGTAGTCCAACCACAGAGGGAAAAATTGAAAGACACAGTTTTCTCCCCAATCCATCTTTGAAAGGAGTCACTTGTCTAAAAGAATAAATAAAAAATTCAATCTCAAGTGATTTATGTAAGAAAGAAAGCATGAAAATCTGGAAAAATATATTTAGGAAAGTTGAAGTCCTGGTTCTGACAAAAAAAATTAATTAACGGAACAGATTTCTCAGGAATTGATGATATTGTTGCAGTTGAGCAACTTCCTTCAGATTTTTGCCTTCTCTGAACACTCCATCAAGAAATAATCCCCTTCCTCCACCATCACACACTCTTCTTCTGCTTTATCCCAACACACAGACCTCCATCTGACCCACAATCAGTGTGCTTCATCATCATGATTTCTCTATTTTCTACAGAATGCTGTGTCCCTGACACTGGCACAGAGAAGGCACCTGACAAATGTGTGTTGAATGAATGAATGAGTCCGAATCCCTTTGTCAACAATTTCTTCTGGAGACATTTGACTTTAGGAGAAGCTCAGGTTCCTGTTGGGCATTCTACACGATGAGGTAAACTGTCTCCTTCGGTGCTGCCACTACACAATGTACTATGTATGTTGGCTCCCAAGACTAAATAGAAGGTGTGATGTTATGAGACAGTACTGACAATTAGAAGGGTGGAAATTAAGTTTTCAGAGCACATGGTGTTTGCAAATCTAAACCTTCTGGATGAGCAGTTTCAAAGGGGGAAAAATACCCTACAGAATATCACAGTCAAGGAAGGCAAACCATATTCTGTAGCTTCATTAATTATACCAGGCAAGTAGCTGCTGGAAAAATGTCTATAGATGCAGTTCTGACAGGGAATACTACAGGGCTTGCTAATCACAATCTCTAAAGGAAATTAATGAGCAGAAGACCACAGAGAGGAGAAAATTAAAATGTTTAGAACATAAGTGCACAAAGGCTTATTGTGACATAAAATATGCAGATTGGTTTGTAATATGATATCTATATTCACTCATAGTAAAAGCCTCCCTGTAAGTTACTGTCATTTAGTAAATTCTTCTGATTGAGAGTTAATGAATAATTATAAAGTGGTAATTTTACTAAGAACTGAATATGATTGTATTCTAGCAGTGATATTTTAAAATTATTGTAGAAATATTTAGTATTTATTTATCTATGTTCACTCACCCATCCAATCATACATACATATACTGAGAAGTGAAGCGTATACACTCAACAGATTACCAGCTGGTACCGGAATAAGAATGATTGCAAAGCAAGTACAATGCAACCACACAGACAGTGTTTCACTGAACTGAAGTCTCTCTAAGCACAAATTATACCATAGACGTAAACGGGTGACTTAGTTCTTGAAGATATAAAATAGATTGAGTTTTTAAAACAGCCTTAAAAAGTAGCTTCTCAAGACTTCAGAGTATCAAAACTAGATAGTATTTTATTCATTCCATTGTAAGAATTGAAGTTGCTATTATGCAACTTTTGGAAATAAACCTCTACCATAATCACTAATTGATGCTTTAGAACCGTGGTGTTTGAAGAGACTCCTGAGAATCCCTTGTACTGCAAGGAGATCAAGCCAATCAAACCTAAAGGAAATCAACTCTGAATATTCATTGGAAGGACTGATGTTGAACCTGAAGCTCCAATACTCTGGCTACCTGATGCGAAGAGCTGACTCATTAGAAAAGACCCTGATGCTGAGAAAGATTGAAGGCAGAGAAGAAGAGGATGACAAGGATGAGATGGTTGGATAGCATCACCGACTCAGTGGACATTAGCCTGAGCAAACTCTGGGAGATGGTGAAGGACAGGGAAGCCTGGCATGCTGCAGTCCATGGGGTTGAGGTTGCAAAGAGTAGGACATGACTGAGTGACTGAACAACAACAAATAATCACTAATAAATTAGAGGTCAGGACATATTATTTGGTGTATGTAGCTCAGAAAAATGTCAGAGCACTGAAGGTCAAAAAATTATAGATCGTAATGCTCAGACAATGAACAGTGGCCTGACATGACCCCATAGTTGTCATCCATGATGTGAGAAGCTATATAAGGCCACAGATATGACATGCAGACTTCAACTTTTACTAAGATTCATATACTTTTTTTTGCCACTTTATTTATAATTGAAGGATAATTGCTTTGCAGAGTTTTGTTGTTTTCTGTCAAACATCAACAATAATCAGCCATAGTTAGAGCCATGTCCCCTCTTGAAAGAAACTCTATGTAGCGTCAGGATCAACACTGAAACTGAAAGTCACTCAGTCATGTCCAGCTCTTTGTGACCCCATGGACTATATGGTCCATGGAATTCTCCAGGCCAGAACACTGGAATGGGTAGCCTTTCCCTTCTCCAGGGGGTCTTCCCAACCCAGGCATTGAACCCAGGTGTCCCGCATTGCAGGTGGATTCTTTATCAGCTGAGCCGCAAAGGAAGCCCAAGAATACTGGAGTGGATAGCCTATGCCTTCCCGGTGGATCTTCCCAACCCAGGAATCAACCTGGGGTCTCCTGTATTGCAGGAGAATTTTTTAACAGCTGAACTACCAGGGAAGCCCGGAACCATGATTAGTATCTTACAAAGTACAATCATGGAAAAAGAAACCTTTCCTTTCAATATGTTCATTTCAAGCTCTTTTAATGGCAAATGAACAGTTTTAGAGAAAGCATCAAATTACTTGAGTCCAAGTTGCCCAGAAGTTCATAGCTTCTTGTCTGATATACCCTGCCTTTCTTCTGATTATTTCTGTATTTGTCTAAAAGGCCCACTAGCTTAGTAAATTAGCAATTCTTTAGTGAAAAATCCTTATCTAATTCATCTTTCTAGTACCTGGCTGAATAAATATTTTTTATTATTTAAGATTTTTATTTAAATTTTTAAGAATTTTTCATCCTTTCTCATATTAATTGAGTAGTTATTATATACATAGTCATGGATTAGGTGCTGCCCATTGTAAAAGAAATTGAATAGTTATTGAAAATGTCTGCCTTTGAGGAGATAGACAGAAAGAAGATGGTAAGGCTAAAAGAAAATGAGTTGGAATAAGATGTTTAGATGAAATGGAATGTGGTTTCATCTGTATTTTCTTTTGAAAAGAAACGATATCAAATGCCTAATTTCTAAGGAAAAAAATCCATAATTTTAAGTTAATGCCATGATTTGAAAGTGTTTGAATCACACTTCTAATTGGCAGCGAGTTGATTTTTAGATGGAAGTTTTACACAAGATAAATAGGATGAAAACTCAAAGTCTTTCAAAGGAATCAGGATAATATCACACGAATTCAGATTGAGGTGATCAGCTTCAAAGGTTTCAATGTACCATACCTTGGCCACTTCTTCTTGGAAAGCCACGAGGTTCAAATGGGAGATGTTCACTAAGTCAGGCCCATACACCACTGTTATCATGCGATGTTCCAGGCGCCCAATGTTCCCCACATCCAGAAGTTCACGTAATTTAGGGTCCTGGATAATAAAGATTGAAAAAATTAGTCAGCTAGAGATCCCAACATGGCAGCATAATTTCAGAGGAATTAGAGCTAGAATGCCCCAAAACAAAGTTTCCTTTTATTGTGTGATTTTTTTTAATTAAAAAATTTTTATTGACGTATAGTTGATTGACAACATTATGTTAGTTTCAGGTGTATAGTAAAGTGATTTGGTTTATATATATGTATATATATATATACACACACACACATATATATAGGATNCTGAAGCCCAAAGTTGTCTTCTCTAAGACTGCAATTTTCAATGAGAAAACAATTATCTTGAGAGTTATTTGAATGTTTCTAGTCAGTAATACTAGGTAGGTCAATAATATCTCCATGCCATTATGATATCACCAAGATTGTTAGTACATTTCTAAACAGGAATGAAAAGAGAATTCAATGAATTTGAAGCTCTCAAAACTTCACAAAAATTGTACAAAAAAGTAATTAAGTATTCCCAGGACATTACTAGCCAATTGTTTGCACTTTACTTGTCCACTTGCACTCATTTTTTAAAATTAATTAATTTATTGTAATTGGAGGCTAATTATTTTACAATATTGTAGTGGTTTTTGCCATGCTTTGACATGAATCAGCCATGGGTGTACATGTGTCCCCCATCCTGAACCTCCCCATCCCATCCCTCAGGGTCATCCCAGTGCACCGGACCTGAGTGCCCTGTCTCATGCATCGAACCTGGACTGGTGATCTATTTCACATATGTAATATACATGTTTTGGCACTATTCTCTCAAATCATCCCACCCTCACCTTCCCCCAGAGTCCAAAAATCTGTTCTTTACATCTGTGTCTCTTTTGCTATCTCGCATATAGCATCATCATTACCATCTTTCTAAAGTCCATATATATGCATTAGTATACTGTATTGGTGTTTTGCTTTCTGACTTACTTCACTCTGTATACTAGGCTCCAATTTCATCCACCTCATTAGAATTGATTCAAATGCATTCTTTTTAACGGTTGAGTAATATTCCATCGTGTATATGTACCACAGCTTTCTTATCTATTCATCTGCTGATGGACATCTAGGTTGCTTCCATGTCCTGGCTATTGTAAACAGTGCTATGATGAACATTGGGGTACATGTGTCTCTTTCAATTCTGGTTTCCTTGGTGTGAATGCCCAGAAGTGGGATTGCTGGGTTGTATGGCAGTTCTATTTCCAGTGTTTTAAGGAATCTCCACACTGTTCTCCATAGTGGCTGTTCTAGTTTGCATTCCCACCAACAGTGTAAGAGGGTTCCCTTTTCTCCATACCCTCTCCAGCATTTATTATTTGTAGACTTTTTGATAGCAGCCATTCTGACTGGAGTGAGATGGTACCTCATTGTGGTTTTGATTTGCATTTCTCTGATAATGAGTGATGTTGAGCATCTTTCATGTGTTTGTTAGCCATCTGTATGTCTTCCTTGGAGAAACGTCTGTTCAGTTCTTTGGCCCATTTTTTGATTGGGTGGTTTATTTTTCTTGTATTGAGCTGCATAAGCTGCCTGTATATTTGTGAGATTAATTCTTTGTCGGTTGTTTCATTTGCTATTATTTTCTCCCACTCTGAAGGCTGTCTTTCCACCTTGTTTATAGTTTCCTTCATTGTGCAAAAGCGTTTAAGTTTAATTAGGTCCCATTTGTTTATTTTTGCTTTTATTTCCATTACTCTGGGAGGTGGGTCACAGAGGATCTTGCTGTGATTTATGTCAGAGAGTGTTTCGCCTATGTTTTCCTCTAGGAGTTTTATAGTTTCTGGTCTTACATTTAGATTTTTAATACATTTTGAGTTTATTTTTGTGTATGGTGTTAGAAAGTGTTTGTTTCATTTTTTTACAAGTGGCTGACCAGTTTTACCAGCCCCGCTTAATCAACTTTAAAGTAGTAATTTACTTTAACTTTGTTCTCAAATATCACTTACCCTCTTTTTCATCTCTTCTGCTCCTTCCCACTCTTTTCAGTCATCTTTTCTCTTCTCTATCTCTATCTATGGGGGATTTTTTAAATCCTCTGGAAACTGGCAAACTAAATGTTTTGACATCATCTTAAGAAGATTAACATTTAATGCATGGACTGTATTAGGATGAATTTTAAAGTAACCCAGTTTCATATCAAGAGAAATCATCCTATTGTCAAGGATTAGCTCAAATTATTCCACTTCTTGAGTTCTCTAATTAATTCATTCAAATATTTGCTTTATGATTAATTCATAACAAACTGACTTGGGGGCTCAAAAATAGAGCAGTATATATAATGGAGTCAAGAGGACTGATTCATGCGCTTTCCTTTTTTTTTTTCTTTAATGATTCCCATTCACTACTTTTTGTGCAAAATATGTTTTAGACAATACTGGAAGGTTTCTTCAGAGTTTCATTTCAGTCTAGTGATTTCCTAGCATTGTTGGAAATTTCAACAATTAAGGACAAAAATGAATTACACTGAACCATGAATAGGTTGGGCTTCCCAGGTGGTGCTAGTGGTAAAGAACCCCCCTGCCAATGCAGGAGACTTAAGAGATGCTTGTTCAATCCCCGGGTTGGGAAGATCCCCTGGAAGAGGGCATGGCAACCCACTCCAGTATTCTTGCCTGGAGAATTCCACAGACAGAGGAGCCAGGTGGGCTATAGTCCATAGGGTTGGAAAGAGTGGACACGACAGAAACAAGACACAGACATGCAGAAATTGGTCGCCTCTCATGGTATGTTGGTACATATTTAAGGGTTTCAAAGGTAAAAAAGAAACAAAAACAAAACCCAAGCAAGCAAATAAGAACAAAGCCCCCACAGCTCTGAGTTGTGGCATTTCCTGCTTTTCATAGTGCGAATACTATCACCACAGCAAATGTGAGCTGGCTGAATAACATCACTGAAGCCAGACATGGAAAGAGATGGACTGCAGCACAGTATTATATAATATTTCACTGTACAGATACAAGAGCTACAAATAGCATTGAGATCATAGATAATCATAAAATATAGCAAAATAAACAGAAAGCAATGTTTTGAGCATTTATTACCTTTGTTTTAAATATAATTTATTTGCTTGTAAATTCACCTTTTTGAATTTATGATAATGGCTATGTTTAATAACCAGTAACAAATTTAGGTCTGGGGGGAGTAGATGGTATGGTCACAAACTGGGTGTTTAGTATGCAAGTCTCAGGTGCCTTGGAGATCATTCCTCCTTGTGAAGGAATCTGATTGCCAGAGTCCTCTCTACCAGAGAATGGTTACAGAAGGAAAGCCCCTGACTCCAGGTTTACCCTGGATTAGATTCTAAATACAGCAAAACAACCTGCAGAGCAAGATGTCAAATGGGTTTGTTATACTTTCTCCTCACCCATGGCTTTCAGGTCATTGTTCTTTAATCTGTCAAGCAGATTTTTTTTTCCTTCGGTTCATATCATTAAAAGCATTTTATATTTATCAAAATGTAGCCTAAGGAAGCCAAATGAAGTATATACATTTAAAGAACAATTTTTAAATGACCTAAAGAGAGGTATACATTTTGAACAGGTCTCCACACAAGACAGAGGTTAACAAAGATTTCTGTGCATTGTTAAATTTATTTAGTGGAAGTGGATGATTGAATTATAAAGCACTTCATCAAACATACTGATTTCTAAGGCCATTATATTTTAGGAGGGTCATTTTGAATAGTGATTTAGAATAAACAAAGCATCTTCAAAGTGTGATATATTAGATATTTATGTAACTATAACAAAAGAACTATGAATTAGTGTCTTTATTATGAATTTGATTTTCCAAAATCCAAGTGATTTGCAAAACTCTTAAGTATTTTAGTGGTATTTCAATTCAACATATAAAACAAAAATCACTTAAACACATAGAATGGAATTTTATGCAGCTATTAGAAGTCATCTTTATGATTCAATATTATATGTAAGAGCAAATCTAATAAGTTATACACATGATGTTAATAATGATCTCTGTTCATTTTCAAGGCAAATCATTCAATATCACAGATTTCCAAGTCTATGCCCCGACTAGTAATGCTGAAGAAGCTGAAGTTGAACAGTACTATGAAGACCTACAAGACATTCTAGAACTAACACCCAAAAAAGATGTCCTTTTTATTATAGGGGACTGGAATGCAAAAGTAGGAAGTCAAGAAACACCTGGAGTAACAGGCAAATTTGGCCTTGGAGTACAGAATGAAGCAGGGCAAAGGCTAATAGAGTTCTGCCAAGAGAACACACTGGTCATAGCAAACACCCTCTTCCAACAACACAAGAGAAGACTCTACACATGAACATCACCAGATGGTCAACACTGAAATCAGATTGATTATATCCTTTGCAGCCAAAGATGAAGAAGCTCTATACAGTCAGCAAAAACAAGTCCAGGAGCTGACTGTGGCGTAGACCATCACTTCCTTATTGCAAAATTCAGACTGAAATTGAAGAAAGTGGAGAAAACCACTAGACCATTCAGGTANGGTCATAGCAAACACCCTCTTCCAACAACACAAGAGAAGACTCTACACATGGACATCACCAAATGGTCCATACCAAAATCAGATTGATTATATTCCTTGCAGCCAAAGATGGAGAAGAACTATACAGTCAGTAAAACAAGACCAGGAGTCGACTGTGGCTCATATCATGAACTCCTTATTGCCAAATTCAGACTGAAATTGAAGAAAGTGGACAAAACCACTAGACCATTCAGGTATGACCTAAATCAAATCCTTTATGACTATATAGTGGAAGTAAGAAATAGGTTTAAGGGACTAGATCTGATGGAGTGCCTGATGAACTATGGACGGAGGTTCATGACATTGTACAGGAGACAGGAATCAAGACCATCCCCAAGAAAAAGAAATGCGAAAAAGCAAAATGGCTGTCTGAGGAGGCCTCACAAATAGCTGTGAAAGTGAAAAGCAAAGGAGAAAAGGAAAGATATACTTATTTGAATGCAGAGTTCCAAAGAATAGCAAGGAGAAATAAGAAAGCCTTCCTCAAAGGACAAAAATGATATAGACCTAACAGAAGCAGAAGATATTAAGATGAGGTAGCAAGAATACACAAAAGAGCTAAACAAAAAAGATCTTCACAATCCAGATAATCATGATAGTTTGATCACTCACCTAGAGCCAGACATCCTGGAATGTGAAGTCAAGTGGACTTTAGAAAGCATCACTAGAACAAAGCTAGTGGAGGTGATGGAATTCCCATTGAGCTATTTCAAATCCTAAAAGATGATGCTGTGAAAGTGCTGCACTCAATATACCAGCAAATTTGGAAAACTCAGCAGTGGCCACAGCACTGGAAAAGGTCAGTTTTCATTCCAATCCCAAAGAAAGGCAATGCCAAAGAATTCCTCACACTGCTGCACAATTGCACTCATCTCACATGCTAGCAAAGTAATGCTTAAAATTCTCCAAGCCAGGCTTCAGCAATACGTGAACTGTGAACATTCAGATATTCAAGCTGGTTTCGGAAAAGGCAGAGGACCCAGANACAACAGACTGGTTCCAAATAGGAAAGGAGTACGTCAAGGCTGTATATTGTCACCCTACTTATTTAACTTGTATACAGAGTACATCATGAGAAATGCTGGGCTGAAGGAAGCACAAGCTGGAATTAAGATTGCCAAGAGAAATATCAATAATCTCAGATATGCAGATGACACCACCCTTATGGCAGAATGTGAAGAGGAACTAAAAAGCCTCCTGATGAAAGTGAAAAAGGAGAGTGAAAAAGTTGGCTTAAAGCTCAACATTCAGAAAACGAAGATCATGGCATCCGGTCCCATCACTTCATGGGAAATAAATGGGGAAACAGTGGAAACGGTGGCTGACTTTATTTTTCTGGGTTCCAAAATCCCTGCAATTGGTGATTGCAGCCATGAAGTTAAAAGACACTCACTCCTTGGAAGGAAAGCTTTGACCAACCTAGACAGCATATTAAAAAGCAGAGACATTACTTTGCCAACAAAGGTCCGTCTAGTCAAGGCTATGGTGTTTCCAGTGGTCAAGTATGGATGTGAGAGTGGACTATAAAGAAAGCCAAGCACAGAAGAATTGATGCTTCTGAACTGTGGTGTTGGAAAAGACTTTTGAGAGTCCCTTGGACTGCAAGGAGATCCAACCAGTCCATTCTAAAGGAGATCAGTCCTGGGTGTTCTTGGAAGGTCTGATGGTAAAGCTGAAACTCCAATACTTTGGCCACCTGATGCGAAGAGCTGACTCATTTGAAAAGACCCTGATTGATGAAGAAAGATTGATGGCAGGAGGAGAAGAGGGCGGCAGAGAATGAGATGGTTGGATGGCATCACTGACTCAATGGACATGGGTTTGAGTGAACTTCGGGAGTTGGTGATGGACAGGGAGGCCTGGCGTGCTGCGGTTCACGGGATTGCAAAGAGTCAGACATGACTGAGCGACTGAACTGAACCGAACCGATTGGGTTCGCCAAGAAGTTTGGACTTTTCCATCAGGTGTTACAGAAAAACTCTAATGACCTTTTTGGCAAACACAGTATTAGCAGTGCTCATGCCTACATTGTGAGATGCTATTCTTTTCAGATGAAAATAAGTTTTGAATGTGAAGATGTTGCATACTCATAAAAAGTCAAGTAATTCAGAAAAGGGTAATGAAACTAAATTAACTGTAAATTCCACCAGACTGAAGTAACCACTAAAAATATGTCAGAAAGCACCTTTCTAGGTCAGTGCTGCCTAATAGAACTTCCTGTGTTGATGGCACTGTTATGTGTCTGCTGTCCAGCAGGGTTGCCATTAGCCACAGTTAGTATTCAAGCACTGGATATTTGGGGCTTCCCTAGTGGTCAGTAAAGAATCTGCCTGCAATGCAGGAAACCTGGGTTTGATCCCTGGGTTGGGAAGATCCCCAGGAAGAGGGTATGGGAACCCACTCTAGAATTCTTGCCTGGACAGTTCTAGAATTCGTGCATTGCAGGTGGGCTCTTTATCAGTGAGCCACTGAGAAAGTGACCCCACGATATTCCACTATATAAATGTACCATAATTTATTTAGTATATCTTTCATCACTGGATAGGTTTTACTTTTATAAACAATACTTTAACAAACATCTTTGTATCTACATTATCATGTACTTGACTGAAGATCTGCTTGAGGTATGGTTACGGGTATCTGCAATACCTGTACTGTGTACTGTGACGCATACTGCTAGATGCCCTCTAAAGTTTTTACTAGCTTACAACCCCATAAATGCCTGATGAGGCCTCAAACACAGGTTGTTGGCAATTTCATCTTTGATAGTTTACTGGAAAAATACATTGTTATTGTTTTTTTTTAATTATTTGTGAGGATAAGTATCTATCTATTTATTGGCTCTTCAGATATCTTTTATAGTATGAACTGTTTGTCCAGGCTGTTAACTCATTCTAGTAGGATACTTCTCTTTCTGGTTAATTTATAAGAAGATTTTGCTTTTATTGACACTTTGCCTGGTATATATGTTGCAATATTCTTTTTCCAAATGTGTCATTTGTCATAAATGCTTGTCATGATGCATTTTTCCTTGATAGAAAAATTTCAGATTCTGATATTCATATCTTTCAGTCTTTTCATTTATTTTCTGATATATTGTCATGTGTGATATTACAGAAATAATCAGTTTATAAGAATTTGTTTTTTCTCTATCCTTTCTGTAATTTGAAAATGTTTATAAGAATCACTCATTCTTAATACATTACTGTAATAACAAGAAAAGTATAATGAGGAAAATACTTCTTTAAAAAACTAAAAATCAACTCTTCTTTTAAATGGGAACTTATGCTACCATTTTCTTTTCCATTGATAGATGGGGTTTTACAAATGTTAGACTTTGTAAGAGAATCTTATGCTATTGACTGAAGGTTACTTATTAGTATAGAAGGGAGCAGTCTGTGAACATACTTTCTGAGTTTCCCCTTTGAGGTTATTGCAATACTCATAGGGTTGCTTAATGAATACAGCTAATGTCACTGAAGTCAATACCCAAATGTCATCATTGTTGAATATATCGCTTCTAGAAGTCCTTGAAATGGCTCTGCAATGATCATGCTCTAATACCTGAGTACCTGAAGCATATACAGGTATGCATATACACAGCTTTTAAGCATTAGATGGGATGCTGAAAAAAAATACTTCATAGTGGTCATTTTACATGACTGCTGTTTTTCCTATGTGTGTGGCACACAGTTTTATAATGTACAGGGGAAATTACAAATTCAACATAGTAGTGGACATAACTTGAAGACCTTTAAACATCTTTTTTCTTTTAGAGAAATAAAGAGACTCATATTTGGACATTTAATACATACAGTGGAGCGAAAATTCACAGTTTCAAGCTTCATTGCTTTATGGTTTAAAAGAAAGAAAATAGAATGGCCTTGCAGGCACCCACCTCACATCCAGATTCACTTCTACTTGATTTCTCTGTGAAGCCCTAACCTGTCTGGCTGACACACTTGAATGCACCATCCATGTAGGACCCACACATTCTTCCTGGAAGGTCTTTAACAGAAGGTAACTTTCTCCAGATCATCTCAGAAAATGCCCTTTGTTCAGAAGGAAGGGTGGTTTTTTCATTAATTCAGTTGGTAGTTTCATTTTTGAGCTCTGCCGGGAAGGGGCTTAAAGCTCACAGGGCAGGCTACGGAGGTCCACAGATGCTGAGACCCAGCTGTAACTGGGGCAGAGGGGTCAGTGGTAACCTGCAAAACTGCGGTATTTAGTGGGTCCGTGATAATCCAGGGCACTCAGGGAACACAGGGTGCTCCACGTAATGCCTCCAGGATCTATAAGTGATGGGCCTCCTGCAACTCTAGAACTCCGTTTGGTCATGGTAGCAGATGGGGCTCTCGGCTACAGGAAAATAAGGCCACAAGAAGACAGGACCTGGAATGTAGAGGATATTGGGTTGAGGAGGGTCAGCTAGCTTTGGCTGACACATCACTTTTTCTCTGCTGTGCCCATCCAATGAGCAACAGAGATGAGGCCTTCTGGTCAGCCTTCTTCAAAACTGCTTTTTGTATTTACTGAATATTTACTTCTGGTGATCTTTAATATAAGAATTGATTCACCTATGTACACATCAATATTCTGAGAGCTTTAAAATAATCACAAAAATGCTTTTTTGAGGTATTCTTTCAGTTGTACTCTCTCCATTAATTTAACAAACTTTATGCTTCTATTCTCCTTCTCTATACTTTTGTTGTTCAGTTGCTCAGTCGTGTCCAACTCTTTGCAATCTCAGGGACTGAGCACTTAGGCTTCCCTTCCTTCACTATCTCCTGGAGTTGGCTCTGCAGTTAGTGTTATGTTAGTATCACGGCATACTCTTTGCTCTCAAGGTTCTGATAATCAGGCAGAGGAGAAACGTACATAGACGCTTAGCATGTAATGGGAGAAAAGCTTTGGGAGCACTGAAGAAGGCCACCGACTGTATTTAAGGAAGTTAAAACCAGCTTTAAAGCTGGTTGGTTTTTCTTCTTTTTAACTTAATTTTTATTAATTTAAAGTCACTTTACAGTGTTGCATTCATTTTTATTGTTCAGCAAAATGAATCAACTGTGTATACACACACCCCTCCCTTTGGACTTCTGTCCTATTCAGGTCACTACATCGCATTGAGTAGCATCCCCGTGCTGTACAGTCAGATCTCATACCTATTTTATCCGTAATAGTTTATATGTGTCAATCCCAATCCGCCAACTCCTCCCATCCCCCCTATTTCTCTCTTGGTATCCATATATTTGTTTTCTACATCAGTGTCTCTAATTGTGCTTTGCAAATCAGATCACGTAAGCCTTTTTTTTCTAGATTCCACATGTATAAAGCTGGTTGGTTTATCAACAGAAAAAACGTTGTCTCAAGACTATAGCTCTTAAGAGTTTGCAGACACATGAATAATGCTAAATAACTGTTCTGGAAACAAGATCAAAGGATCAGTGCTTTCTGCACACTCAGCCAATAAAACTCCTTAAGCTGTATTTGACCAATAAAATTACTTCCAGTTCATGTCATTAGCTCTCAAGGTAATACTAGTCTTCATTAAAAAGTTGTTTTTATAGCTTCTTGAGGAACTCATAATTTTATTTATGGTTAAAATAAAGACTTAATAGAGGCTTCTAACATTTTCAGATAGACAACAAGGTAACTTGATGTGAATGAAATGAGTACATGGAACTCTTTCTTTATTTCATAACTAATAACTCAAGAAGATAGAGCCTGATGAGGCCACCTTGCATACATGTTCTCCTAACCTTTAAAACACAAGGGCATTATTCTTTCCAAAGAAATCCCAGGGCTGATCTCCTTCAGAATGGATTGGTTGGGTCTCCTTGCAGTCCAAGGAACTCTCNGCCTCCTGCAACTCTAGAACTCCGTTTGGTCATGGTAGCAGATGGGGCTCTCGGCTACAGGAAAATAAGGCCACAAGAAGACAGGACCTGGAATGTAGAGGATATTGGGTTGAGGAGGGTCAGCTAGCTTTGGCTGACACATCACTTTTTCTCTGCTGTGCCCATCCAATGAGCAACAGAGATGAGGCCTTCTGGTCAGCCTTCTTCAAAACTGCTTTTTGTATTTACTGAATATTTACTTCTGGTGATCTTTAATATAAGAATTGATTCACCTATGTACACATCAATATTCTGAGAGCTTTAAAATAATCACAAAAATGCTTTTTTGAGGTATTCTTTCAGTTGTACTCTCTCCATTAATTTAACAAACTTTATGCTTCTATTCTCCTTCTCTATACTTTTGTTGTTCAGTTGCTCAGTCGTGTCCAACTCTTTGCAATCTCAGGGACTGAGCACTTAGGCTTCCCTTCCTTCACTATCTCCTGGAGTTGGCTCTGCAGTTAGTGTTATGTTAGTATCACGGCATACTCTTTGCTCTCAAGGTTCTGATAATCAGGCAGAGGAGAAACGTACATAGACGCTTAGCATGTAATGGGAGAAAAGCTTTGGGAGCACTGAAGAAGGCCACCGACTGTATTTAAGGAAGTTAAAACCAGCTTTAAAGCTGGTTGGTTTTTCTTCTTTTTAACTTAATTTTTATTAATTTAAAGTCACTTTACAGTGTTGCATTCATTTTTATTGTTCAGCAAAATGAATCAACTGTGTATACACACACCCCTCCCTTTGGACTTCTGTCCTATTCAGGTCACTACATCGCATTGAGTAGCATCCCCGTGCTGTACAGTCAGATCTCATACCTATTTTATCCGTAATAGTTTATATGTGTCAATCCCAATCCGCCAACTCCTCCCATCCCCCCTATTTCTCTCTTGGTATCCATATATTTGTTTTCTACATCAGTGTCTCTAATTGTGCTTTGCAAATCAGATCACGTAAGCCTTTTTTTTCTAGATTCCACATGTATAAAGCTGGTTGGTTTATCAACAGAAAAAACGTTGTCTCAAGACTATAGCTCTTAAGAGTTTGCAGACACATGAATAATGCTAAATAACTGTTCTGGAAACAAGATCAAAGGATCAGTGCTTTCTGCACACTCAGCCAATAAAACTCCTTAAGCTGTATTTGACCAATAAAATTACTTCCAGTTCATGTCATTAGCTCTCAAGGTAATACTAGTCTTCATTAAAAAGTTGTTTTTATAGCTTCTTGAGGAACTCATAATTTTATTTATGGTTAAAATAAAGACTTAATAGAGGCTTCTAACATTTTCAGATAGACAACAAGGTAACTTGATGTGAATGAAATGAGTACATGGAACTCTTTCTTTATTTCATAACTAATAACTCAAGAAGATAGAGCCTGATGAGGCCACCTTGCATACATGTTCTCCTAACCTTTAAAACACAAGGGCATTATTCTTTCCAAAGAAATCCCAGGGCTGATCTCCTTCAGAATGGATTGGTTGGGTCTCCTTGCAGTCCAAGGAACTCTCAAGAGTCTTCTCCAACACCACAGTTCAAAAGCATCAATCCTCGGCACTCAGCTTTCTTCACAGTCCAACTCTCACATCCATACATGACCACTGGAAACACCATAGCCTTGACTAGATGGACCTTTGCTGGCAAAGTAATGTCTCTGTTTTTTAATATGCTGTCTAGGTTGATCATAACTTTCCTTTCAAGGAGTAAGCATCTTCTAATTTCATGGCTGCAATCACCATCTGCAGTGGTTCTGGAACCCAGAAAAATAAAGTCAGCCACCGTTTCCACTGTTTCCCCATCTATTTGCCATGAAGTGATGGGACCAGATGCCATGATCTTAGCTTTCTGAACGTTGAGCTTTAGGCCAACTTTTTCACTCTCCTCTTGCAGTTTCATCAAGAGGCTCTTTAGTTCCTCTTCACTTTCTGCCATAAGGGTGGTGTCATCTGCATATCTGAGGTGATTGATATTTCTCCTAGCAATTTTGATTCCAGCTTGTGCTTCTTCCAGCCCAGCGTTTCTCATGATGTACTCTTCATGTATGTTAAATAAGCAGGGTGCCAATGTACAGCCTTGATGTACTCTTTTTTCCTATTTGGAACCAGTCTGTTGTTCCATGTCCAGGTCTAACTGTTGCTTCCTGACCTGCATACAGGTTTCTCAAGAATATAGAGGATTATATTCTGCCATAGCCCTCTATAAATTAAAATTAAAGTAAAGTAAAAATTTAGGTATAAATTCCCTCAGCAATATGGAACAAAGACTGATTTTTCTATAAAGCTTAAAAAATATGATATATTTCTTAGATGCTTATACTTTAGTTTTCATTTATGGTTTTTTTCTTTATTGGTTGTCAAATTTCTTAAACAGTATTTTAAAATGAAACTTATTATCATGCTCATAATGAAGTTGTACTTAAAGCTTACACCATATAAAAAAATATTAACTCAAAATAACTCAGAAGTCTAAATGTAAAATCACTAAATCCAAAATCACTGCAGATGGTGACTGCAGCCATGAATTTAAAAGACACTTGCTTCTTGGAAAAAAAGCTATGATCAACCTAGACAGCATACTAAAAAGCAGAGACGTTACTTTGCCAACAAAGGTTCATCTAGTCCAAGCTATGGTCTTTCCTGTAGTCATGTATGGATGTGAGAGTTGGACTATAAAGAAAGATGAGGGCCAAAGAATTGATGCTTTTGAACTGTGGTGTTGGAGAAGACTCTTGAGAGTCCCTTGGAAAGTCCAAGGGACTCTGTGGTGTTAGAGATCCAACTGGTCCATCTTAAAGGAAATCAGTCCTGAATATTCACTGGAAGGATTGATGCTGTAGCTGAAACTCCAATACTTTGGCCACCTAATGTGAAGAACTGACTCACTGGAAAAGACTCAGTGAGTCTGGGAAAGACTGAAGGCAGGAGGAGAAAGGGAGGACAGAGGATGAGATGGTTGGATGGCATCACCGACTAAATGGACATGAGTTTGAGTAAGCTGTATGAGTTGGTGGTGGACAAGGAAGCCTGGTGTGCTGCAGTCCATGGGTTTGTAAAGAGTTGGACCTGGCTGAGTGACTGAACTGGACTGAAATGTAGAAGATAAATCTACAAAAATCTTAGAAGAAAAATCTCTATGATCCTTGATTCACCACAGGTTTCTTAGACACTGAGAGCACAAGCAACAAAAGAAAAAAGAGATAATTTGGATTTCATCAGAACTGAAAACTTTGTGCTTCAAAGAACACTATACAAAAGTAAAAAGATAACTGATAGATGGAGAGAAAATATTTGTAAATGCTATATGATAAGAAATTTAACAGATGCACTGCTGGGGTCCATGGAAAATACTGCAGTCACTTTTGAAAATAGCTTTGCAGTTCCTCAAGTTGCTAAACATAACATGATCATGTGATCCTGCAATTCCACTCCTATGTACTCATCCAAGTGAAATAAAGACATTTACAAACAAAATCTTGTACATAAAAGCTCGGAGTAGCATCATTCAAAACAGCTAAGAAGTAGAAACAAAGTAAATGTCCATCTGCTGGTAAAATGTGGTCTGTCTCCACAGTGAAATAGTATACTGCAATGAACAGCAACAAAATATTTTACACAGCACAGCATGGGTGAATCTTGAAAATATGCTAAGCTAAAGAATCGGGTCATGAAAGACCATGTATTGTATGATTCTGTTTACATTAAATCTCTAGAATAGTCAAACCTATAGTGAAAGAAAGTAGATTAATAATTATCAGGGTCTGGGCGGAGGCAGGAAAGGGTGCAATTGTTCATGAGCACAGAATTTCTTTTTATAATGATGAGAATATACTTGGGGTGAATTAATTGCTGTGAGAATACAAATGTTCACCCAGGTGCCCCCTAAAGTATCTGTGTACCTCCACAATACTGTGAAAAAATCGGCTCTATGTCTCAGAAGACATGAGTAAATACAGAATTTAGTGTTTTTGGAGAAGGTGTCAAAATATTGTTATTCTTGGTAAGTGAAGAGTTTTCTTGGACTAATAGTGAATTGAAGGGAAAGAAGATGCTTAAAACAATGGAGGCTACCTAGGAAGATGCCTTGGGGTCAGCATTTATAACAACCACAGCTTTTTAAAAAAAGTTAATTTATTTTATTTTTTAAAATATAAATTTATTTATTTTAATTAGAGGCTAATTATTTTACAATTTTGATGGATACTGTTAGCCTGGCTCAATGACAACTCCCTTAGGCTAATCCTCACCATTCCTACTTTTTCCAAATGCTGAGGAAGAATGGATGCTTTTGAACTGTGGTGTTGAAGACTCTTGAGAGTCCCTTGGACTCCAAGGAGATCCAACCAGTCCATTCTAAAGGAGATCAGTCCTGGGTGTTCATTGGAGGGAATGATGCTAAAGCTGAAACTCCAGTACTTTGGCCACCTCATGCAAAGTGTTGACTCATTGGAAAAGACTGATGCTGGGAAGGATTGGAGGCAGGAGGAGAAGGGGACGACCGAGGATGAGATGGCTGGATGGCATCATGGACTCGATGGACATGAGTTTGAGTGAACTCTGGGGGTTGGTGATGGACAGGGAGGCCTGTCGTGCTGCAGTTCATGGGGTTGCAAAGAGTCGGACATGAGTGAGCGACTGAACTGAACTGAACTGAGGAGCTTCTAAATTGTCAATCTCCTCATTCTTAAGCTTTAAGCCACAGAAAAAAAATGCTCAAACTAGGACTAACTTCTTTGAGAAATATATAGTCACAGCCTATCTACTGGGAATCTAATCCCCAGTAACCAACATTGTTTTTATTTTACTGCCCAGCCTGCTCTGTAAATGAATGAAAAAATGCAAAACAGTTGGAGGAAAAGCACACTTACCAGCCAATAAAGTCTGTCGCATTGTGAAGGGGATCAGAGAAAGGCATTTAACTTTCCCTGAACTTAAAAGTCCCAGGAATGCTGAGGCCAGCTCTTCAAGGTGTATTTAAAGATCAGGGTGTCTATTTATGTTTCAAAACATTTTAGGAACAAATATACTAAAGTGCACAGTTCACCACTCTTGTACCATTGATCAAAAATTGTGGCAGTCTTCCAATTATGATTAAGTGAAAATTGAATTCATTCAAATATTTGAATCTTTAGATAAAACAAAGCTTTGTTAGGAACCCCAAATAACTACCTCTAGTTTAAAAATTTTTACCGTTATTTACTTATTTATTCAGAAAATATTTGAGTTTCTACAGTGTGCATTTCCCTATGCCAAATGACTCATATTTATGTCTTTATAAAATGTATTTTTGAAACGACATATGAAAAGCATTAGTGTCTCGTGAAACAAACCAGTCTACTAAATCAAAGTATCATTTTCTAAACATCAGAAAAATATTTCACTTGGATATTTAGCAAATGTCACATGGTAATGTTGAGCTATCTAATTTAAGGTGAGCATGATAAAGTCCTTTTGGGGCTCAAACAAGTTTGTCCTGTGGGTACATACTTTTATTTTAAACTAGAGATGATTATATTTTGAGGCCCATTTACTACCTTGAGTAAGGTGAGGAATTTTGTATGTCAATCCTATGGTAGAACCCCAAATCTTCACAAAATCCACAAGCTTATTCTCAAAGAAATATTTAATTTGCATGTGCTCTCAGGTCTTCAATACGGTTCAGTCACTCAGTCGTGTTTGACTCTTTGTGACCCCATGGACTGCAGCATTTCAGTCTTCCCAGTCCATCTTCAACTCCTGGAGCTTACTCAAACTCATGTCCATTGAGTTGGTGATGCCACCCAACCATCTCATCCTCTGTGGTCCCCTTCTCCTCCCATCTTCAATCATTCCCAGCATCAGGGTATCTTCCAATGAGTCAGTTCTGCATATCAGGTGGCCAAAGTATTGGAGTTTCAACTTCAGCATCAGTCCTTCCAATGAATATTCAGAACTGATACCCTTTAGGGTTGACTGGCTGGAAATATTTGCAGTCCAAGGGACTCTCAAGAGTCTTCTCCAACACCACAGTTCAAAAACATCAATTTTTGGTGCTCAGCTTTCTTCACAGTCCAACTCTCACATCCATACATGACCACTGGAAAAACCATAGCTTTGACTAAATGGACCTTTGTTGGCAAAGTAATGTCTCTGCTTTTTAATATGCTGTCTAGGTTGATCATAGCTTTTCTTCCAAGGAACAAGCATCTTTTAATTTCACAGCTGCAGTCACCATCTGCAGTGATTTTGGAGCACACACAAATAAAGTCTCTCACTGTTTCTGAAGTTTCCCCATCTATTTACCATGAAGTGATGGGACCGGATGGCATGATCTAGTTTTCCAAATGTTGAGTTTTAAGCCAACTTTTTCTCTCTCCTCTTTCACTTTCATCAAGAGGCTCTTTAGTTCCTCTTCACTTTCTGCTATAAGGGTGGTGACCTCTGCAAAGCCACGGTTATTGACATTACTTACTCCCTGCAATCTTGAGTCCAGCTTGTGCTTCATCCAGCCTGGCATTTTGCATGATGTATTCTGCATATAAGTTAAATAAGCAGGGTGACAATATACAGCCTTGAGATACTCCTTTCCCAATTGAGAACCAGTCTGTTGTTCCGTGTCTGGTTCTAACTGTTGCTTCCTGACTTGCATACAGATTTCTCAGGATGCAGGTCAGGTGGTCTGGTATTCCCATCTCTTGAAGAATTTTCCACCATTTGTTGTGAACCACACAGTCAAAGGCTTTAGCAGAAGTAGATGTTTTTCTGGCACTCTCTTGCTCTTTCAATGATCCAGTGGATGTTGGCAATTTGATCTCTGGTTCCTCTGCCTTTTATAAATCTGGCTCAAAATCTGGAAGTTCACAGTTTATGTACTGTTGAAGCTTGGCATGGAAAATGTTGAGTATTACTTTGCTAGAGTGTGAGATGAGTGCAATTGTATGGTAGTTTGAGCATTCTTTTCCATTGCCTTGCTTTGAGATTGGAATGAATACTGACCTTTTCCAGTCCTGTGGCCACAGTTGAGCATTCCAGATTTGCTGGTATCTTGAGTGCAGCACTTTCACAGCATCATCTTTTAGGATTTGAAATAGCTCAACTGGAATTCCATCACCTCCACTAGCTTTGTTCTTAGTGATGTTTCCTAAGGCCCACTTGACTGCGCATTCCAGGATATCTGACTCTAGGTGAGTGACCACATCATCGTGAATATCTGGTTCATGAAGGTGTTTTTTGCATAGTTCTTCTGTGTATTATTGCCAGCTCTTCTTAATATCTTCTGCTTCTGTTAGGTCCATACTATTTCTGTCTTTTATTGCGCCCATCTTTGCATGAAATGTTCCCTTGGTATCTCTAATTGTCTTGAAGAGACCTCTAGTCTTTCCCATTCTATTGTTTTCCTCTATTTCTTTTCACTGATCACTGAGGAACATTTTGTATCTCTCCCTGCTCTTATTTGGAACTCTGCATTCAGTTGGGTATATCTTTCCTTTTTTCCTTTGCCTTTTGCTTCTCTTCTTTCCTCAGCTATTTGTAATGCCTCATCAGACAACCATTTTGCTCTTTTGCATCTCTTTACCTTGGGAATGGTCTGAAAAATCCAGAGAGAATGAAGAGACAGAGCCAAAATTAAAAAAACACCCAGTTGTTGATGTGACTGGTGATGGAAATAAAGTCCAAGGCTGTAAAGAGCAATGTTGCATAGGAACCTGAAATGTTAGGTCCATGAATCAAGATAAATTGGAAGTGGTCAAATAGGAGATGGCAAGAGTGAACATTTGCATTTTAGGAATCAGTGAACCCAAATGGACTGGAATGGGTGAATTTAGCTCAGATGACCATTATATCTACTACTGTGGGCCAGAATCCCTTAGGAAGAAATGGAGTAGCCATCATTGTTAACAAAAAAGTCCAAAATGCAGTACTTGGGTGCAATCTCAAAAGTGACAGAATGATCTTTGTTCATTTCCAAGGCAAACTATTCAATATCACAGTAATCCAAGTCTATGCCTCTACCAGTAATGCTGAAGAAGATTAAGTTGAACAGTTCTATGAGGACCTAAAAGACCTAGAAACAATACCCCCAAAAGATGTCCTTTTCATTACAGGGGAATGGAATGCAAATGTAGGAAGTCAAGAGCTACCTGGAATAACAGGCAAGTTTGGCCTTGGAGTATAGAAAGAAGCAGGGCAAAGGCTAACAGAATTTTGCCAAAGAACACACTGGTCATAGCAAACATCCTCTTCCAACAACACACAAAAAAGACTCAACTATGGACATCACCAGATGGTTGATACCGAAATCCAATTGATGAAATTCTTTGCAGCCAAAGATGGAGAAGCTGTATACATTCAGCAAAAACAAGACCAGGAGCTGACTGTGGTTCAGATCATGAACTCCTTATTGCCAAATTCAGGCTTAAATTGAAGAAAGTAGGGAAAACCACCAGACCATTCAGGTATGACCTAAATCAAATCCCTTACAGTGGAAGTGACAAATAGATTCAAGGGATTAGATCTGATAGACAGAGTGCCTGAAGAACTATGGAAGGAGGTTTGTGACTTTGTACAGGAGGGTATTAGGTCTTAGAGTATGTGAAAATGGAATCTTCTGAGTTAGGCATGTTACTTATGTTTCATGCTTTCTCTAACTATTTTTAGGAAATATTCATGAATTTATTTTAAGAGATAACCTATGCACATTAAAGAGTACAGAGCGCATTAATTTTAAGTCTACAGCTTGATATACATATTTTCTAGTCACATTTATATCTATTTNGTTACTTATGTTTCATGCTTTCTCTAACTATTTTTAGGAAATATTCATGAATTTATTTTAAGAGATAACCTATGCACATTAAAGAGTACAGAGCGCATTAATTTTAAGTCTACAGCTTGATATACATATTTTCTAGTCACATTTATATCTATTTTAAAAATATTCTCATTCTTCAGTCTCTCAAATTTACTCATGTTTTATCATCCTGACTGCATTCATTCATTCAGTCATTCATTCAATGCATATTATTGAAGGCAAACATGTGCCAAAGACATGCAAACAACACATATAATGTTTATAGATAGAAGAGCAATGGACAAACAACTACAATGAATAAGAAAATTCCAGAAAGAGATAACTCTATGAAGAAAATAAAGTGAGACAAGGTGAAATAGCGAGTAGATTGAGGTTACAGGGCCAATTTTAGATGGAGTGACAAGAGAGAGATCCATAGCTAAGCCCAGACTGCAGAAGAAGGAGCCACAGAAAAGCCTGGAAAAGGATGTTCCAGGCAGTGGCGGTGCTCTGAGGTGGGAAAGCACTGGCTTATGCAAGGAACATAAAGATCAAAAAGGCTGGAATACAGCAGGAGGAGGGCACAGTAACTTATGGTGAGGTTAACTGGGCTGGGCCATCATGTGGGCTCTTGTCAGGATGGAGTTTGGATTTGTATTGAAGTCCATTTGTATGGAACACAGGAAAGCTGTTGAGCTTAATGCAGGGGGTTGACAAGATTTGATTTACATTTTTGGAAATTCACTTTGCCATGTGGAAAGCTGGAAACAGGAGGGCCAATTAAGAAGCTATTTCAGTCTATTTCATGGTGGTTGGATTAACGTGAAATCAATAGGGATGGCAGTGGAGTCATTTTGGATGTGATCTGGACAAGAGGCAACAGGCATTATTGAGGGATGGGATACAGTCACAGTGGCAGGTGGTGCTGAAAAAAGGAAGAAATTAGGAAGATTTCCAAGGAGCCTTCTAATAGGGATGAAGGTGTTGCCATTTAATGAGACTGAGATTACAAAAAAAGGATGAATTTAGGAGACAGTACCAATATCGCCTGAATAGACTGTTAGAAAAACTTCCTTAGTGATGTCTACTTTTGGGCATGTTTCTAACAACTCATTCTAGACAAAAATCTGACTTACCAAAGCTGATCTAAAGGAAAATAAAAATTTTAACAGATCTCCAAGTCAAAGAAAACTCTGAATGGTTTTTCAACTTCTTAAAGAAAGGTTCAGAGCTCATACAAGTGTCAGAGGAATTCTGTCAAATGTAATGTAGAATCAATTTTACATTAATAATTAGAAATAAAAATGAAATTACCAAGTTTCTTATTAAAAGCCTGACAAAGCTAACATAAACAAAAGAACAGACCCCTGACTTCTGAATATATATATATAAATGTCTTAGAAAGAATAGTAGCATTTTGAGCTGGAGAGGGCAATAATAATTAAATATTACTTCCTATTGCAGTAGTGGTAATCTAATGCTGATCAAGTGTTTATTCTGCATCAGACATATTTTCATATAATATTCAGATGGGAAGACAATATTTAAAAAGAATATTGGAAAAAATATTTGACAGATAAAGAGAAAGGTTGATATTTTTAGTGTAAACAGAGACCTTGTATATCTATATAGTGGAAAAATAATCAGTAAAAGCACAAAAACTTAGGTATAAGGATGCTATGAAAAACCTAGACAGATAGACACTGTTAAAAAGCAGACACATCACTTTGCCTACAAAGGTCCTTATAGTCAAAGCTATGGTTTTTCCAGCAGTCATGTATGGATATGAGAGCTGGACCATAAAGAAGGCCGAGTGCCAAAGAACTGATGCTTTCGAACTGTGGTGCTGGGTAAGAATCTTGAGAGTCCCTCGAATGGCAAGGAGATCAAACCAGTCAGTCCTAAAGGAAATCAATTCTGAATAGTCATTGGAAGAACTATTGCTGAAACTGAAGCTCCAACACTTTGGCCGCCTGATGTGAAGAACTGACACACTGGAAAAGACCCTGATGCTGGGAGAGACTGAGCGCAGGAGAAAGTGGTGGCAGACGAAGAGATGATTAGATACCATTACTGACTCAATACACATGAATTTGAACAAATTCCGGGAGATAGTGGAGGACATAGGAGATTGGCATGCTGTAGCCTGTGGGGGTCACAAAGAGTTGGCAATGACTTAGCAACTGAACAATGACAACTAAGGATGTTAGTTCACAGTGGTACAACGATTACATTCATTTGTGGAGAATTAATCAATTAATCTAGTACATTAAATCTGTAGGCTGGAATACTAGGCAGTCTTTAAAGTGGTACTGATAATATGGAAGAACACTTCCTGTCAAGGGAAATATGATATGCTAATGGGAAAACAGGTTTCAAACTGGAATATGTTGTGCATTATTAACTGTAGTCTGTTTTTGTACGTGTGCTCTGTGCTCACAAGATATAGCGGATGTTTTTTCTTAGTTGTGAAGATTCAGGAAAATTGTTTTCTATTTTTTAAATTTGTCTCTATAATATTTCTAATATATAAATTATAATATCATGGTCAACAAAAGAGTCCGAAATGCAGTACTTGTATGCAATCTCAAAAATGACAGAATGATCTCTNAGGAGAAGGGGATGACCGAGGATGAGATGGCTGGATGGCATCATGGACTCGATGGACATGAGTCTGAGTGAACTCCGAGAGATGGTGATGAACAGGGAGGCTTGGCATGCTGCAATTCATGGGGTCACAAAGAGGCGGACACGACTGAGCGACTGAACTGAACTGAATATAAAATATGTTTTTATATTAGAGATCAAGAAATAGTTGGGAGGTTTATATAATAAAATGTAAATTTAAAACTTAATCTTTGATTTTCACTTTAAGTGAATCTTCATAAGATTTTTTTTGTTTACTGAAAAAAATCTAATGAAAGTGATTTTGTTCAGTAGCTAACAAATCCTTTATCCACAAAAGACAATACTTCAAGAATTTAGTGATGCATAACTGCAGGGGACACTCTGAGAGCATATCATAAAAGATAACATCTATATTAGAGTCCTTAAAAACAATAAAGAACAAGGTCCTACTCTACAGCACAGTGAGTAATCTATATTCAGCATTCTGTGATAAATCACTATGGAAAAGAATATTAAAAATTAAAAAAGTAGATTCCATATGGAATAAAACTCTACTCACAGAATATATAAATGTTAATTTAATTGCTTTATAGTATCAGAAGGGGGGTCAGATAAATATCGTATTCTAACTCATATATAGAGAATCTTAAAAAAGGGTACTGCAGAATTTATCTACAGGGCAGCAGTGGAGAAACAGACATAGAGGACAGACTTCTGGGCATGGGGAGAGGGGAGGAGAGGGTGAGATGCATGGAGAGAGTAACATGGACACTTACATTACCAAATGTAAACTAGATAGCCAACAGGAATTTGCCACATGGCTCAGGAAACTCAAACAGGGCTCTGTATGGGCAGGGAGATGGGAGGAAGGTTCAAAAGGGAGGGGATATATGTACACCTATGGCTGATTCTTGCTGAGGTTTGACAGAATTAATTAACAGCAAAATTCTCTAAAGCAACTATCCTTCAATAAAAGATAAATAAATAAAATACACACTGGATTTTGAAAACACTATAAAAAAGAATATAAAATACCCACTAATTATTTAAAAAGTAGTTACATGCTGAAATGATATTTTGGATATGCCAGGTTAAATAAAATATTAAAATTAAAAAAAAAGCAAAAGTGAAGGCTGCTGATTCTAAAAATGGAATTATTGGTTAGTATCAAGTTGAAACTCAGGTATCTATTAGTGCGAAAGTGGCTCTCAAACTTGTATGTGCATCAGAATCTCTTACAGGGTTTGTTAATACACATTGCTGATCTCCATCCCAGGAGTGTGATTCAATAAGGTGAGACCTGAGATCTTGCATTCCTAAGAAGTTTCTAAGCATCCTAGAGGATGCTGGTCTTGGGACCAAAATTTGATAACCACTGATCTATGAATTTAGAAACAGTTGAAGTGACAAACTTTGACTCTTGTTTCAGTGTTTAAAACTCCCTCCCCTTCGTAGAGAAAGCAAATGGCCCAGTTGGAGCCAGTTGGTGATGCTAAAACCCACCATCAGGGATAGCTCAAAAAGCTATCTTGGGAGTTCCACTTCAGGGAAAGTGCAAATGTTAACTTGATTTTGGATTAGAGCCACTTTGAAAACCTTAAACATTGGGCTTAATCATAGATTTAGAGGAATGTATACCAAAAAAAGGGCACTTGATTCTTGAAATGTATTTTTAGTGACAAGTTCTTTTCATAGTGAGTTAAGTCAATGAGCAAAAATAATAAAAAATAAACAAAAGCGTCTGGAATATTTCAGTTTTCCAAAATAAGTGAAAATCAAAATTTCTTTCTTTCTAGAGCTGCTGCTGCTGCTGCTAAGTCACTTCAGTCGTGTCCAACTCTGTGACCCCATAGATGGCAGGCTCCTCCGTCCCTGGGATTCTCCAGGCAATAACACTGGAGTGGGTCTTGCTAGAGCACTTATCCTGTTTTCCACAGACAATAAATCTTTCATTTTTTATGGCTTCAGGGTTCTTAATATAGTTCAAATGATCCTACAATACAAACAATGTAGTGCTTCAACAGTGAGTTTTATATATCTGGGGTGTTTGAAGCCAAGGTGTGCTATGGACAAAAAACAGAACAACAGCTATATGCTGGACCTCTAATGGGGGATTTAACTGCTTTTGGAGCCCGGTTCTCCAATAGGCAAGCCTTTAGAAAAATTCTATTGCTTGGGAAGAGCAAGGAAAGATCTCAACTGAGATACCAGCTTTAAACTGTTCAGTTCACTTTTAGACGCCATAGAAATTAAGCTCTTTTTTAAAAAAAGAAAGGCCTACATATTTGACACTACTGTAATTAATGTAGTTTAACTCACAGCACACAGGTTCTCTAAATCATCAAGAACAATAGATCAAGAGAACAATTAAGCGTAATTTCTAAGATTCTTTAAAGACTCTCTCTGTTTGCCCTTTCAGCAATGGAAGCTTTTCTGTTAATATTCTTTGACCTGAATGCATTCCTCTATTAGAATTCTAAAAATTTTGATTTGGTTTCAGCTAGAATCCATGACCCTTGATTAATGGCTGTGTATTACACATTTTGTGGAAAAATACTTTTGGACAGGGATAGATAAGTCTATTTATGTTAATTCACCATTGACATTCAGTGTTTAATTCAATTTTTAGAAGTGATGATATTCCTGGCATTTCAGTAAATCCATTTTAATTAGTATCTCCAACCCTCTTTAAATGCCATTTTGTAGTTTATATACCAAAAGGCAATGGCACCCCACTCCAGTACTCTTGCCTGGAAAATTCCATGGACGGAGGAGCCTGGTAGGCTGCAGTCCATGGGGTTGCTAAGAGTTGGACATGATTGAGCGACTTCACTTTCACTTTTCACTTTCATGCATTGGAGAAGGAAATGGCAACCCACTCCAGTGTTCTCGCCTGGAGAAGCCCAGGGACAGGGGAGCCTGGTGGGCTGCCGTCTATGGGGTTGCACAGAGTCGGACACGACTGAAGCGACTTAGCAGCAGCAGCTTCAACTTAAGGCTGTTTAAGGTCTGTTTTAAGAAGCTTTCTTCTGGGATTTGACAGTCAAACTTGCCTTTGTCTAATTAAAAAAAAAAAGCCTCAAAACTTGGTGTCAAAGACTGTCCTTTATATAGAACATCCATATGGATATTAGAAAACTGCTTTGTCTTTTATGATCAAGCCAGTTTTAAACCAGTTTCATCAGAAATTGAATTCTTATCTTAGAAAAGGTGATGCACCATTTGAAAATGTGTTTACAATTAAAAAAATATTTTTATGTGGACCATTTAAAAAATATTCATTGAATTTGTTACAATATTGCTTCTATTTTTTCTTTTTATTTGTTTTGGCTATGAGGCATATGGGATCTTAGTTCCTTGACCAGGGAATGAACACATACACCTTGCATTAGAAGGGAACGTCTTAACCACTGGACTGGCAGGGAAGTCCCTAAAATCTGTTTTTAAGAATGTGAAATTAGATGAACTTCAGGTCTCCTTAAAGTTGAACTCATACAGTTGTAGCAATGGTGGTAGAGCTGGAAAAAGGGAAGGAGGGTGAGAGACATAAATAGAACCATGAAAGTAACAAGTTTTTCAGAACAAACCTTGTCTCAAAGTAAGGAGAGATCACACCAGTTAACATAAGGAGGTTTAGATGACTTGTCATTTCAAACTTGGCTCTCCATCAACATCTAAAAGCTTTCCAACAAATATGGATGCCTCCACTTCACTTTGATAACAAAGGAAACTAGCTCAGAGTCATCTGGCTTAGAAATGACACCCTGGGTGAGTTTGGCTTTGCCCCATTGTTGTTGCTCAGTTGCTCAGTCGTGTCTGACACTTTATGACCCCAGGGAATGTAGCTCACCAGGCTTCCCTGTCCTTCACCATCTCCTGGAGCTTGCTCAAACTCCTGTCCATTGAGTCATTGATGCCATCCAACCATCTGGACCTCTGTCATCCACTTCTCCTTCTGCCTTCCATCTTTCCCAGCATCAGGGTCTTTTCCAATGAGTCAGTTCTTCACATCAAATGGCCAAACTATTGGAGCTTCAGCTTTAGCATCAGTCCTTCTAATGAATATTCAGGATTGAGTTCCTTTAGGATTGACTGGTTGATCTCCTTGCTGTCCAAGGGAGTCTCAAGAGTTTTCTCCAACACCACAGTTTAAAGGCATCAGTTCTTTGGTACTTAGCCTTCGTTATAGTCCAACTCTCATACCCATAGTTGACTACTGTAAAAACCATAGCTTCGACTAGAAGGAACTTTGTCCAAAAGGACAAGCAAATTTAGTTTTGATCTTTTTTTCTTTTGAAATTATTTTGGTGGAGATTGAAGTGGTTATGTGAAATCTTACAATTTCAAAAGTGACTTGAAAAGTCACCTGATTCAACATTTCTGTTTTACAGTCATGGACTGGAACATTCAGAAATGTTTAATAATTAGTCCATGGCCACCCTGCTTGGGAAAACTAGAACTCAGGACCTCTGACTTCATGTGCAACTTGTTTCTTGGGTTTTAATTATTATGTTACATACACAGATGCCAGTATAAGCAATTCTGTATTACTACCCCACTAATTTGGAAAATTTACAACCTCAGGTATGAGTGTTATTAACTGGGACACAATGGTGACAAATGTTGCTGTTGTTCAGCCGCCCAGCTGTGTCCAACTCTTCCCAACCCCATGGACTGCAGCACGCCATGGGACACAATGGTGAAAATGTACAACTATGTTATTTCTCCCCCATGCAAGCAGGATGAATGCAAACACTCTCAAAAATAGAAAGAAAAACTAGAAAATAGAAAAACAAAAGACTCCTGAGGTTTTCAACAAGGGGTGTCTCTGCTCTCAGATTTATTTTGCTATTTCATGCTTGGTTTTTTTCTAACTCCTTGGAATTAGAGTTCTCCCTTGGATGGGCTGGAATATACATATTTTTTCAGTCACACAGGATCTTATTTCCCCAACCAGGAATCAAATCCATACCCCCTATATTGGAAGTGTGGAGTCTTAACCACTGGATCTTCAGGGAAGTCCCTGGGATACATTCTTGTTGGAATTCCCCCTTACTTGAACCATAATGATATTATTACATAAGAAAGAATAGAATTAAACTACCACACTCCCTCTCAAGAGAGTCCCTGGCAGAGTATACAGTAAGAACAGTGCTGTGCATGGTCAGATAATTGTTTTAGTTTCTACCAATTAATAATAACCCAACTCATTTAGTATAAGCCCTAGGAGAATTCTCTATTGGTAATGCTCAGAGCTAAGTGGATCCTTCATCATTCCCCTTTTGGAGTTCCCAACAGTTTTTATATTAGCTTTGACATTAGTCTTCTAAAATAGCAAAGAAAGCAGATCACTTTTTGTTCTTAAAATTTTGGCATGGTTTTACAAACTATATAATGCTTTTGCTAAGTAAAAATACTTTCATCTACTAAAAGATATTTTTAGACCTGCAAATTGAATAAAAATATCATCATTATATAACTTCTGAAAACTCATCTTCTACACTTTTAAGAACTCCTAAACTAAAACAAACCATGTGATGCTGAAGACATATGTCTCAAAGATTCCACAATGTGTTTACATAAGGGTCTCTGTTTTTATAGCTCAGACTTTTGAATTAATATCATGGTTCTGGATTTGGACTCACATATTAAATTTTTGAATGCTATTTGCTTAAAAGGTATAGAGGAAAACTTAAATTGCTCAGTCTAATTTTCATCAAAACAAATATTGCAACAAATGTGACAAGGAGACCTGTTGAACCTGCAAATTTAATATCACAAGCTTTTCCTATTTGAGAGTGATCACTAGGGTCTATGGCATATTGGGATTTGTCACGGTGAGTATTAGACTATACAAGGCCATTAGGGAGTAGGGAGATTAGCAAGCCTGGCCTAGCCACTGGCATATCATCTGCTTTTTTTTTATTCTAATTTTATTTCATTTTTTTACTTTTGGAGAAGGAAATGGCAACCCACTCCAGTATTCTTGCCTGGAAAATCCCATGGACAGAGAAGCCTGGTAGGCTACAGTCCATGGGGTCACAAAGAATCAGGCATGACTGAGAGACTTCACTTTCAATACTGTATTGGTTTNTTGCTCCTTGACCTGCATACAGATCTCTCAAGAGGGAGGTCAGGTGGTCTGGTATTCCCATCTCTTTCAGAATTTTCCACAGATTGTTGTGATCCACACAGCCAAAGGCTTTGGCATGGTCAATAAAGCAGAAGTAGATATTTTTCTGGAACTCTCTTTCTTTTTTGATGGTCTAACAGATGTTGGTAATTTGATCTCTGGTTCCTCTGCCTTTTCTAATCCAGCTTGGACATCTGGAAGTTCACGGTTCATGTACTGTTGAAGCCTGGCTTGGAGAATTTTGAGCATTAGTTTACTAGCGTGTGAGATGAATGCAATTGTGTGGTAGTATGAATATTCTAGAAGGTTTTATATATCTTCATAGAACCATTCAGCTTCAGCTTCTTCAGCATTACTGGTTGGAGTATAGACTTGGATTAGTGAGATATTGAATGGTTTGCCTTGGAAACGAACAGAGATCATTCTGTTTTTGAGATTGCATCCAAGTATTGTGTTTTAGATTCTTTTGTTGACTAGGATGACTACTCCACTTCTTCTAAGGGATTCCTGCCCACAGTAGAAGACATAATGGTCATCTGAGTTCAGTTCACCCATTCTAGTCCATTTTAGTTCGCTGATTCCTAGAATGTCGACGTTCCCTCTTGCCATCTCCTTTTGACCACTTCCAATTTGCCTTGATTCATGGACCTAACATTCCAGTTTCCTATGCAGTATTGCTCTTTACAACATCGGACTTTACTTCAATCACCTGTCACATCCACAACTGGGTGTTGTTTTTGCTTCGCTCCTTATCTTCATTCTTTTTGGAGTTATTTCTCCACTCTTCTCCAGTAGTATATTGAGCCCCTACAGGCCAAGGGAGTTCATCTTTCAGTGTCATACCTTTTTACCTTTTCATGCCAAGATGGTGGAGGAATAAGACAGGGAGACTAGTTTCTCCCCCACAAATTCATCAAAAGATCATTTGAATGCTGAGCAACTTCCACAAAACAACTTCTGAACACTTACAGAGTATACCAGGCACTTAGAAAGGCAGCCCATTCTCTTTGAAAGGAGGTAGGACAAAATACAAAAGATAGAAAGACAGACAAAAGAGTTAGAGATGGAAACCTGTCCTGGGAAGGGAGTTGTGAAGGAGAAGTTTCCACACAGTAGGAAAGCCTCTAACAGGCAGGTCTGTAGGGAGTTTTGGAATCTCAGAAGGCAACATAATTGGAAGAAAAAACAAAAAGCAACATAATACACAGCTAACCACAACTGTAGAAAAAAGAAATTTCCCGTGAAAGACTCTAACCTAACAACCTAATGGGCAGCCTGGCCCACTCACAGAACAAAGGACTGAGTGACTACCAGAGGAGAGCTAGCCAGCTGGTACTGGCCCCTCCCCACAGAGATGCAGGCTATGACAGCCAGAGCAGGCAAGGGACTGCTACAATCTCAGCCCCAGAGACGGCATCTTCCACCAAACTGCGAGCAGGCTCCCAGCTGCTAACCAAATATTCCTGAGATCCTGAATGGTTGATATCCTCCAGGAGGACAGCAGCCTGAGATCAGCTCCTCAGAGGAGACATACAGAACACCTGAGATGGTGCTCTCGCGGCCCATGGGGAAACTGGTGGCCAGGACCGGGGAAGCAATTTAGACACAGGGCCCACCAAGACACAGTGCACTTGCCAAGCACCTGGCCGTCTGAGCTGCTCAGAGCTGGGAAGCCACAAAACGCATGCCCAACCCGCAGAGACTGAGCCGGAAGTGTGTATGAGTGCCTCCTGTGGAGGTACGGGTCAGCAGTGGACTGCTGCAGGGGCTCCGGGTACAACAGACCTGCAAGGGTGTGGCATGAGCTCTCTTGGAGGAGGTTACTGTTAACCCCACCATAGAGCCACCAGAACTTACACAGGACTGGGGAAATAGACTCTTGGAGGGCACAAACAAAACCTTGTGTACACCAGGACCCAGGAGAAAGGAGCAGGGACCACACAAGAGACTGACACAGACTTGCCCATGAGTGTCCAGGAGTTTCTGGCAGAGGCGTGGGTCGGCGGTGGCCTGCTGCAGGGTCAGGGGCACTGAGTGCAGCAGTGCATGCATGGGACCTTTTGAAGGAGGTCGCCATTATTTTCATTACCTCCACCATAGTTTGGTCTCAGGTTAAGCAACAGAAAGGGAACACAGCCCCACCCATCAATAGAAAATTGAATTATAGATTTACTGAACATGGCCCCGCCCATCAGAACAACACCCAGTTTCCCTCTCAGTCAGTCTCTCCCATCAGGAAGCTTCCAGAAGCCTTTTATCCTTCTCCATCAGAGGGCAGACAGACTGAAAACCACAAACATAGGAAACTAACCAATCTGATCACATGGACCACAGCCTTGTCTAATTCAATGAAACTATGAGCCATGCCATGTGGGGCCACCCAAGATGGAGAGGTCATGGTACAGAGTTCTGACAAAATGTGGTCCACTGGAGAAGGGAATGGCAAACCACTTCAGTATTCTTGCCTTGAGAACCCCAGGAACAGTATGAAAAGGCAAAACTTGGCATTCTAGGTTGTGAGAATTCACCCAAGACCTGAGGGAAAGGAAAAGAACTGAAGTCAAGAAAGGAAAAAACTTGGTAGTTCTAAAAAGATGTACAATATGATTAAAGGTGTGGAGACATGAACCAACATGGTATACCAGAAATNCTTGGCATTCTAGGTTGTGAGAATTCACCCAAGACCTGAGGGAAAGGAAAAGAACTGAAGTCAAGAAAGGAAAAAACTTGGTAGTTCTAAAAAGATGTACAATATGATTAAAGGTGTGGAGACATGAACCAACATGGTATACCAGAAATTAGACCCTGCTGCATTGTAATGGAGTAAAATGTGTATACAGCACCATGCAAATAGAAGAGGTTGTAGTTTTTCCCCACTCCATCTCATCCTAAACAATTCTGCAAGAGGCTGGTCTAAGGATGAGTCAAACAGTGACATCTTCTGAGGTGTGCATATTTAAGTTAGTAAACTTGAGTAGTGGTAATGGAGTCTATCCCTTATGGCCCTTGCTCTTATGATGGTATGGTGGCACTAGCTTGAGGTGTGACTTACCTCTGGCAGTGAAGAGATCCTGAAAGGATCTAGATTTGGGTCCTACAATTTGCAGATATGCATCCAGAACAGAAGTGCCAAGAGTCTTGGATGTGTTTTGCTCCAGAAAGTGGGCAAAATCCCCAAGGATCACGTTAAGACTGTGACTATGACATGGGTAAGGGTGCCCAGTGGGGATGATGAGGGGTGAGCTCCTTCACGGAGCAAAAGGCTGATGAGTCTTGAGATAAGGGTGGATGAAAGAGATGCTCGAAATAGGCAATGAAAGAGTACTATGACTTACTAGTCATAGTATTAAGGGAAACAATTATTCCACAGACAAATGACAATCTAGGAAAATCTACAGTGTAAGGTCAGATGGTGGTTACTTTTGGTGGGGAGATAATTGAAGGAGCTTTCTGGAGTACTTGAAATGTTCTATCTCTATATAAGTGATGATTGTGTGTGTGTGTATGTGTCTATAAATTTATCAAGACATACCACTAAGATTTAGTCACTATACTCAATATAAGTTATACCCTAATAAAATGTAAAATTTAAGAAGGTGAAGTTGCTCAGTAGTGTCCAAGTCTTTGTGACCCCATGGACTGTTGCCTACCAGGTTCCTCCATCCAAAATTTAAGAAAGAGGAAACTAAAGATGAGATATTCACAATTACTGATTCTGAATCTTATTGCTGATATGATTTATGTAGTTCCATATGTATATAATTCCTATTTGGAATGGAACAAGGCATCCTACCAGTTACTATTCCTTCATATTTTGGATATCATCAAATTTTGCCACTTGTTTATAATCCTTGTATGATCTATCCATGTTTTTAAAATACATATTATTTTTTAGAAAGCTATTCAAAATGATTCTTATTAATAAACTAATTCCAGAAGTGTTCTTCCTGCAGTTAATTTACAAATGCAGATGGAAACTAATATTATTTTTCACTGCTAAAGTGCTTCATTTCATTTCTCTAGGGTCTTTGTATTTTGCCCCGGAAACACTCATTTAAATGCAGGTGTGAGGATGCATAAGCTTCTTAGCAGTGACTCAGAGTGCTGACAGGCCCCTTTTTATAATTTTTCCAGACGGAGAGGAATGGTTCAGCATGTTAAGTAGCTACAGATGGTATAATTCAGCCCTTAATGGCTGCTCCACGTGATTGCCTATTGCCACTGAATTGCTCTACCTTAAATGTCATGCGAATACACTGGAGTTTCATTTCTCCTTTCTCAATTTAGTTAAACAAAGGAGGATCAAAAGTTCAAAATGCAAAATTGAAAACTCCCCTCAAAAACATTTTGAGGTTACTACTAGATATGTACAAAGAAGGAGAGAGAATTACAAATGAGATTCCAGAAAGCTCAAGAATCAAAAGGATGCTCTTTGTTCAAAGGAAGGATGAAGATCAAAAGTTCTCTCGACAATTCATTAGTTAGCACATGAGATATACCAGGGATTATATGTTCATTCAATGGAGGTTCTTCTGGACTGGGTATGATAAGTCATGTTCCCTAAAAGCAGAGCCTAAAATGGGGAGTCTCTTATGCTGTTTTTCAGATTATTTTCCCTTATAGGTTATTACAAAATATTGATTAGAGTTACAAAATATTGATTACAAATATTACAAAATATTGATTAGACCTACTGTGCTATACAGTAGGTCCTTTTTGGTTATCTGTTTTATATATAGGAGTTACATATGTTAATCCCAGACTCCTAATTTATTCCCTGCCTCTTTCCCCTTTGGTAACCATAAGTTTGTTTTCTATGTCTGTAGCTCTATTTCTGTTTTGTAAATGGGTTCATTTGAATTCTTTTTCAAAGATTTTATATATATACAAGTGATATCATATGATATTTGTCTTTCCCAGTCTGGCTTACTTCACTGAGTATGAAAATCTCCAGGTCTCTTGGGAAAAAACACATAAGGAAATAGAGAAGCAAGATGGGAAGGGGAAGCAGGTGGGCAAGGATGTGATTCCGTCTGTGACTAGTCTCAGCATGATCCCACAGGGAGTATTGGCACACACACAGGGTTCCACAGTGTGGCCCCAGCTTGTGGCAGGAGGGCTGACCTTGGATGCTATGCCCACGAGTCAGTCTTTGGCTACAGGCCATCACTGGGTGTAGGATATTACCATCCCTGCATTTCCAGGCAAGGCAGCTCCTGTCAGCTGAGGACAGTTCTCAGATGAAGAGGGTGGCTAAGAGTTGTTGGCAGCCAGGACACACAGCATCTGGAGGATAGATGCACTGCCTTATGAAAGGGATGGTGTGGAGCACCAACTGCACCTCCAATGACTGAGCCCATGATGCAATGTCTGCCACACTTTTTCAACTCAGCTTTGGGCAGTAGTGTGTTTGTAAACATTTAAAACCCAGTTCCGGGGTGGCCTCAATTTGTAGTACTATTTGCCAATTTCTAGAATAGGAATTCTACCAGCATAGCCAATTCTGACCTATCAGCCTGACTCCCTAAATATGGAGTTGGGAAGAAATGAGCAGAATTCGCTCTTGTGAGCTGATGTGAGTTGGTACCAGCATGACTCTGGCTTACAGCATTCACATTTTATTCCTTATCCTGCCAAATCAAGATTCCTGGTCTTTGGAACTGAATGGTAGCTGAGATACAGAAGTTTGGAAGAGTCTAGATCTCTTTAATCAAGATTTCTGAATTCAGGTGGCATAGCAAAGCAGACATAAGGGTGACCAGCCGTCCTTGTTTACCTGGGCTATCTCAGTTTTGGCACAGCATTTTCTCTTGCATCCCAGGGAAACTCCTCAATCCTGGACAGGCAACCTTGGCTGGTGGGCCACTCTAGCATTCTCCATGACGTGCTACTATGTTTTAATATTGTTCTTTCTGATTGCCCATAGTAGTTGTCTGTATTATGCATTGCAACATCTAGCTCTATGCTGATGAAAAGTTCATCTCATAGTTATCTGAACTCAAGATATCCAAAATGGAGCCAATTATCTTTATCCCAAACTTATTCCTTATAATCATTTCTGAATGATCCAAACAAGATTTTGAGAGTCATTCTAGGTTCATCTCTCATCTTCACCTTCCATATCCAAATGGTCACCAAATCACTTCTGTTAACAGTCATTGGCCAGAGCTAATTACAAGGCTCCAATTTAACTTCAAGGAAAACTGGGAAATGCAGGAAAGCATGTGGGACATGTAATTAGCACAGTGGTCTCAACTGCATGATTGTGTACTAAGGACTAGGCACTTCATTAGGTGCTAGGGAACAGATGTGAAAAAGACAGATAGAATCCCTACCCTAAGTGAGTACAGGATCCTCTATAGTAGAGCCCCCCAAACCTTTAAAAAATGAAGTTTTTCATATTATTTTTTCTGATTAAAACTCACAAATTGTCCCTTACTGTTGGTGGGATAAATTCCTTAGTACAGCATTTAAGACCCTCCTTGGTAGTGAACTTCCTGCTTAACCTAATTTCTCACCACTTTTCCATAGGCATCCTAGGTTCTGGTCATACAGCAAGTGTTTTTAGCTCCTTATGACTAGCTCATTTCTACTTCTGTGCCTTTGAATATACAGTTTCCACTGCCTGAGATGTTACCCACACCTAAGCGTCAAATTCATCCTTGAAGGTCCATCTTGAAGATCTATCTGAAGCTGTTTGTGACTCATTTCAACAAAGTTGACTTCTAACTGTAGCTCAATGATTTGTTTTCCTATAAATTGTGCTCGGTAAATTGTGAGCCCCTTGAGAGTCTAAGTGCCATTTGATTAAAATCCCACAGCATTTATCATCGTGCCTGGCACGTAGCAGGTACTAAATAAATCATCATTAGAGTGTATTTAGATGACACTGCCTTCTACATATCTGAGATAGCTTCCCCTGAAAACATTTTTGTCCATTCAGAGAGTGTGTCATATATTTTTCACATACATTTAGCAGGATGGTCCTGTGTTAATGTTAAACACTGGAAAAAAAAAAAATCCCAGAAAAAAGACAGGATAGCCAGAAGTCAAATGGGACTGAGAAATCCCTTAAAAATATTTTGAGAATGCTGTGGTTATTGTGTCACCAGGGGGCCAGTTTACATGATTTTATGAAATAAAACTGAAACTTACTGAACACTCTCAGAACAGTAATATATTATTGCTTTAGGAATATAATTTTCAGATGAGGGTTGTATTAATCATGCCTTTTTATTTTCTACTTTTCTGATGTTTGACATCTCCTCAGGCCTTGATGGCACTGAAGGGAGTCCTCCTTCCAGGGCTAACTTCCCGGCCTAACTTCCTGGCCTCTGCCAAGCCAGTAGACAGTTTACCAAGAAGAGTAAACAGTTCATGCTGAAGGTTCATATACAAACCAACCAACTCAGAGCCATCGCCCCCAAGACCACCCCACTTCCTCTGTTGGGCTCTTCCATTCCCTCCCTGATCACCCAGGGCTCAAACTTACGCCCCAGCTCCCACTGAAATCATTCAAACCAGCCAATGCTTGGCCTGCTGACCCCACCTCGCCCATTCCTTCCAGCAGAAGCCACAGTAATGGCTCTTGTCTACATTTTCCCTTTTCTGCTTTCTCCTCCTGACTGACCCTGCTGCCTCTCCATAAGGCCCATCATGCCATGGTGTGTGCCCTCCTTTCAGGCACTGTGAGTAGCAAACTGTCTTTCCAGCGGCAGCGGTCTTCTGATTTGTTGGTCTCACCGTAACTATGAATAGTAAAACCTACATTGTAAAACAGGGGTGGAATCATCTTCCATGAGCCAGAATGTAGGAAGGACATATAGGCAAGTAGGGCATGTAGGGTTCTAGTCCCCCATCAAGAAGATACAGGCGTGATATAAGTAGATTATCTGCAAAATGGCTGTCATGATTCTGCTCTCTGTAACAACGACCTTGCAAGCTTCTCTTCCCTCATGGCTCTCCCACCTCAACGACTAACTCTGGGTTTGGTCAATGGGGCAGCTAACAGAGGTTTTAAAACCATTCCTTGCTGCTGGGAACACTTCTGCTACCATCTGAACAAACTCAAGGTGGCCCACTGGGAGACAAAAGATTTCTTGGCAAGAGGCCTCAGCTATCTTAGCTGAGAGCCTAGACATGTGAGTGAGGTCATTGCTGACTGGCAAGATGCGACCTCAGGTTAGATATGCCTAGTCAACCTGTAGAATAGTGAGAAATAATAAGTATTTATTGTCCCATTCTATTCCATGCAGCTGAGGAGACTGCCTTCCAGAGCATTGCTAAAGTCTACTGTCATACTAGCAAATGGAAAAACTTCATATAATTCTAGAGAATTCAAGAGGCAGACCAGGTGGATTCCTCTGTAGTTGCTCAATTCTTGTTATGGGAAAAAAATGAAGACATCATAGTTTGAACAGTCTCAGAACTTAAACATCTATTGCATTTTTTACTTTAATTTGATACCATATCCTTAAAATAGAATCATTGGCATATTTGAAGAATTTCTGTTCATTGCCCAGGTGCTTTTATACTTATAATTAACAAGTGACAATTAATTATATATTTTCATATTGAGAAATCAAATTGTATCAGGTAGGAATTATCATATTAATGCCATGGAATGAACTGCCTCAACAAATAATGGCTTAAAACAATAGGCAGCTCTTTGGCTCTTACTTCTGGGGGTGGGTTGTGTGGTTCTGCTGGCCCTGACCTGGCACGCCCACGTGCCTGTAGGTAGAAGTGCTGTCAGCTGACCTAGGCTGGCCTTGGCTGAGACAGCTGTGGGTTCCAGCTCCGCTCCACGTTTCCTCTTTGAGCAGGTTAGCCTGGGCAAGTTCTTATGGCGTCTGAGGGCAACTCTAAGAGTAAGCCTGACTGCACTATGAATTCATGTCTGTGAATTTCACATTAGCCAGCACTTCACTTGCCACTGTGAATCACATTGGTTGAGCTCGACGTCAGAGCAGAAGGCAATTATAAAGTTACATATCTAAGGGCATGGGTGTGGGGGAGAGAGTGCGTCACAGTGAAGAGCTGGGGCCAGGAAAGCAATCAATCTCCCAACAAAGCAAACAGCAGCAAGAATATCTAAAGGAAAATAGGTGCTCTGAAAACAAGCTAGATTAATATTCTACCATCTGTCATGAATGCTTGGGAATGCAGACATATGTTTTTTCAATTAATTCCACTGAACTAATATTTATTCCTATCAAGATGTTGTGACTGCTCCATTTTATTATTGATCTACTCACTTGTGATTATATATGAAAAGCTTAAAGAGAGCTTGAATCATTGCTTAAAGAACAGTTTGAATCAAGAGCTTCATTGCATGAAATTGTGATTTATTTCTCAGGAATCCAGGTCACAATTGAGTTCTTTTTTTGATGACCCTGACTGGTAATGGACATAGAAGAAAAGTGTACTGTTTAAAAACCTAGAGAAAACTGAAGAGTAAGAAAGGGCTATTTCACCTAAGAATTTAATCTCATTTTTACACTCTGGAGAGTCCTTTAAACAACACTGGTTGGAACAAATTTGCATACAACTTTTAATATATTTACTCCTCTTACAAATAACTTAGATATGTTCTCTATCATAATTTCTAATCATGGTCCTTTTGACCAGTCAACACATCCTTTGTTTTCCATTGCTTATTTAGGAGAAGGTATTTCTTGTTAATTAATTTTTATGTGTCAATATCTCTGTTTCCTTCACTCACTGTGCTTCAACAGACTGAAGACTGTTCAGTTCTGATCATGAATAACCTTCACCAAAATATTGCTTTAATCATCCTGGAGAGAAAAAGGTATCGTATAGAAGTGACTGTCTTAAGTCCATTCAAAGAAAGTTGGTTCATTCAGTAAAAATATTAATGATATGATATAAATATCAGTATATATACCAAGCACTGGACTGGCCTCTGGAAAACAGAGCATACACATGCACACTGTTGGCATTGTCCTTGCCCTGACTAAGCTATTCATCAGTGAAGACAAAGAAATGAGTACACCAAAGTAAATTACAAAGGCTTATAAAGGTTAAGATTATAGCTGTTAGTAAGTTTTATTAGAACAAAGAGATGAAAGAACTCTCTATGGCCTAAAGGGCCAAATTTATTAGTTGCTGGAGCAAATTTTTAAGAAGTGATTACAAAGGCGGAGGCCCCACAGCCCACACTGCATGGACCCAGTTGTAACGAGAATCTGGTATATATAAAAGCACTAGTGGTTTTCACAGGCCAATTAAATACAGTTAGCAATAATGAGCTCCTTGGCATTTTAACTTTGAAAACAAAATCAAACAAAGACAACACAGGGAAAAAGCCAAAAGTAATTAATAACCTATAAATTAGTTTAGAGAAGAGAATTAGCATGGTTTTCTGTATATGAATTTACTTTTAGTCTTTTAAATTTATTTTTAAGCTTTTTTTTTAATACCAGCTCTCATCATTCTCTTTAGATACTAAACTAGGACACTATATTATAAGATAAATTTAATTAATGTTTTCTTTTGCTAGAAGGTAATCAATATGTGAAACTGTCTTATGCCTTCAAGACTGAAAAATATTTATTTGTGATACATCTACATATAATACATGATTTGATTGCTGGTATTTCCTTAACAGAATTTATTTTACTATTCATTCTTTATCCCCATCTCCTCTGTTAGGGTTCTCTACTTTCTTTCCATGACTTGGTCTTATAGAATTAAGATCAATTCTGAAATATTAATTACTTCCTATAGTGACCTCTGTTTAGTCTTCATCTCAACTAGAGGTATCATTCACCATCACACATAGCTTTTAAAATCTCAGAAATTTAGGAGGTGTATAGAATATTATGTAGTTCATTGATGACTACTACTTAAAAAATTAAAACAAAAAATGGCAGGAAACATGATCCCACATTCAATTTTAGTTTGGCTAGATAAAGTTAAAAATGAGTGACTGCCTAAAAATATTACCAGGAAAAATGAGTAATGAATTCTTTCTGAGCCTTATAGATCCATGTATTTCTAAAGTGAGTTTCCATTAAGTGTGTATATATATATGTATATACATATATGTGTCTATGTATATACATATATACTTATGAAAGTAAATATACATGTACTTATATGAAAAACTGGGAAACCATAAATTTAAATTATTGTCCAGAAATACTGTCTGAAGGTATGTCAGTGTTATGTTGTTTCCAAACCTTTTGCTAAAACTGAGAAAATAGATTCTTAATCTCTTTTAAAATTAAGAATATTTAGTCAAAGAGAGTTCTTTTATTCTCCTTCGTATCTTATTTATTTGCTTTATACTCTGCTCATCCCAGACTGGAGGAATTGCATCAATGATGAAGATAGGCTCATAGGAATGCCTTTAACAGTCTGGCACAGTCTTTGAACTCCTAAATAGCATTTTAAAAAATTAAGATATGAAATCAGGTTAAGTACTTCAGGAGGACAAGCTAAGCTACTTGACTTTCATGAAAATTAGATAGAAATCCCCACCAACAATCAGATATTTTTCAAATATTACAATTGTGAAGTCATTTAAAAAATTAAAGAAATTATATTTCTTAAACAATTTTTTTTAAAAGCATTCTGCCCCTGAATATATGTGAGCATGTGTGATTTTAACTTGGATGATATTTTTATTGCATTGTATGAATCAGNTTCAAATATTACAATTGTGAAGTCATTTAAAAAATTAAAGAAATTATATTTCTTAAACAATTTTTTTTAAAAGCATTCTGCCCCTGAATATATGTGAGCATGTGTGATTTTAACTTGGATGATATTTTTATTGCATTGTATGAATCAGTCTAGTCTGTTAATGACCTAGTTAATATGCATATATTTGAAGTATGGGTATCCCCCATGAAGCAGGATGATTTGGTCCCCACTCAATTTGATCAATCAGTTTCAAATGGTATTTGACGTACATCTCTAAACTTGTTATTGGTGTAAAATAAAGAGATAAAACATAGCATGGACCATTTCTGAAGGTGGGTTGAATATCAACCCTTATACAAGATTGGGGGAAAGGCAAATCAAACCAAGATGATTACAGGTCAGAATTCCACCTGAAGTCCAGCCTTACTTTGTAATTTCAAAATTTCAGACTGAAACCCTCATGCGCAGATGCGCATGAGCCCCTCTGTGAGCACTCAGGGGAGCTGAGAAACAACCAAGAGTTTCCCCACTTTTGGTCAATCCGTTCCGTCCACCAAAGTGATGACTGAAACACCAATCCAGGAGAATTTATTTCCAGATAAAGTGCCAAGATGGGGTCACCACTGGGTCCAGGTCTAGTTCAAAGGACAAAAGGAATGTTAGCCCCACTTCTTATAACTTTTCTTGGCCCAATTTATGTTAGAGTCAAGAACAAAAACATGGCAGTCACAGGAACTCTGTCTATCCCCAGATACATGCTGTGGGCACAATAATCAGCTGCCACGGTAAGAGGAGAACTGAGAAATCCCCATGGGGTCCTGATGCTGTCTACCCAGGTCTCCGTGTCTGCTTCTGACTCTGGTTGGGACTAAATATAAGTTAAGCAGTTCCCACGTTGAATGCTTCACTTGAAAGTCCAAGACAGCTAATTTCTTCCTCTAAATATTTGAAGATGCATAATTCACTGATTTCCATAAGACTCATATATTAAAAATCAGGATGTCTGATTTCTCTGTCACATCTGTGCATCTTGGAGCAAGTCACTAAGTGTCACTATGACCTCCATAAGTTGATCAGTGATTCAGACTCAATGGCTGATCTTTTCCCCCCTGTACTGGGTCTTCATTGCAGTGTGTGAGCTCTCTCTCTCGTTGTGGTGCATGGGCTTCCCCAGTTGTAACCTGTGGGCCCAGTAGTTGCGGTATGGGCTCTCCATTTGTAGTGCACAGGCCTGGCTGCCTTGTGGCATGAGGGATCCTGTTCCGTGACCAAGGGTTGAATCTGTGTCCCCTACACTGGCAGGTGGAATCGTAGCCGCTGAATCACCAAGGAAGTCCCTCAGCGGCCGATTTCCAGTGGGGCCATTGGAGGCCTCATCTGGACTATTAGCAACAAGCACTGGAGGAACTCTGTTTTAACTTCCAAGTGTTTCCTTCCACCAAACCTCTGCTGGCATCCTGATCTGCTGGGAGTCAGCGTGAGGAACTCCGCCCATGGCAAAGGTCATGAGGAAGGAGGCTTGGCATATGCAAAGGTGTGATCAAGCCTCAGGAAACCCCCTGTTCCGAGCANGTGTTTCCTTCCACCAAACCTCTGCTGGCATCCTGATCTGCTGGGAGTCAGCGTGAGGAACTCCGCCCATGGCAAAGGTCATGAGGAAGGAGGCTTGGCATATGCAAAGGTGTGATCAAGCCTCAGGAAACCCCCTGTTCCGAGCATCTACCCCTCAAACCAGAGTCTGTTTTAAGCTCTTACCTACACCTCTGACTTTACAGGGGGCTCTCCCGCATAACCATTTCTCTCGGAGAAGGAGTTAACTTGCAGCTCCAAGTCAATAAAAACTCCTGGGCATGATAACAGTGTTTCAACTTATGGACTCCTCTGAAGGTTATCTGGCTTGCCTGTACAGGTTCGTCTGGCCACATGTGATTGTTTACAGCACCCGAACTGTGAGAGGCACGAGATGTTTTGGACTTACTAAAGGCAAATTCTTTGGGGAAGTTAGAAATTATTAGTATAGTGGGTTGGTTAGGATTTATATTGGTGAGGGGTTTTTCATTTGTTGTGCCAATAATTGCTGCTAATTCCCTGCCCTGGGTGGGACAAGAGTGTCTCAGGTCAAACCTCTCTGCTGGCAAGCTAGCTTGTGTGACAGGATTATCCATACTCCTGCCACTATGCACATGATTGTTCTACCTCTCAACCATAAACAGCACAGAAAGTTTTGGAGTATTTTGAGAGTGTTAATAAGCATAGGGCTTTTCTCATTGTTGAGTCAATGATTGCTGCCAGGCCTCCATATCCTTAGGCACCTGGGAATATATTAATCAATGTATTTGGAATATAGAAAAGGAAATATAGTAGTTTTTAAGGTTAGCAATACTAGACTTTTTAAGTTAATGAATTTTCTCTTTTGTAATAGATCACTGTACTTTGTTATAAATCATTGTGTCCTTGCTATGTAAAAATGTAACTTTATCACTATCTTAAGACTAAATAGATCTTAAGGGGAACATTGGTGAAAGGATTTTCATTTGTTGGGCTGATATTTGCTGCTAAATCTCCATGTTCCCTGCTCTTATAATGAATATAACTAGCATATAGGAAAAATAAGTATTAACCTTTAAGATTAATCATGTTAACCTTGGGTTAAATAAATTCCTTAGTTGTGACCCACTACACCCTCACCCTATAGGAATGTAACTTTATCTGCTACCTTCAGAGGGTGGTGCCTAGTTCAAGAAAAAACACCCTTGGAAAATATAAGTTTTGGGGTTATCAGAAAGAAAGGGTTGTAAAATGTCAGCAGGCCTCATGGCCAGAAGATGATGCGAAACCCCTAAGACCTTTTTTTT
>SJYV01021009.1:390456-412712 GCA_006410875.1 Neotragus pygmaeus | reverse complement strand
GGGGGAGGCTCAGTGCCTCTTCTCCTTCGGGAGAATGGGAAGATGCCTGCGGCCTACATAGGTGGTGATTGGTATTCCGTGTAAACCAAGTTATTAAGCCTCTTTTTTGCTGCTAATTCTCCAGTCCCTCTCTATCTGTAATTAATTAAGTTTTTTCTAAGGACGCCGACTCCATCCCCACCTTCGAATCACTGTGGATCCACCGGGGCTGGACCCCGGCACTGATCATTCCCCCATTACCATTTTATTGTGTGTTTAGACTTGACCTCAACTGCCAGCCTTTGTATCTTTTTGGCTGGAGTGATTTTTCTGTGTCCAGAGATTGCTTAGTTTCTAGCAGCCTGGGAGTGTCACAGAATTAATATTCCCTAGAAACACCCTCAACCAGTGACTGAAGGAATTTGGTGGATAAATACTCTAGCTCCCTTGCATCTCAGGTGGGAAACCTGAGCTTTGTACTCAATCCCATATCCCGGTTTCCAGTGGGATTGATTCTGGTTGCCCACGGTGGTAACTAGCTCAATAACACATCCTTTATTGACTATATTCCTTCCCTATTTCACTTCCCCATCTCACTTTCCCAAACCTCTAGTGCTATTTCTTGAGAATTCCTTCAGAATAAACTATTTCCTTTCAAATCCTTGACTTATCACCTACAACAAACTAAGATACTTTCCACCACTAAGTGTTTTGCAGTGAAAAATAATTCAGAATCATAAATGTTTATTTTTCTATTTTACATTTTCTATGATCTGAAGATTCCCTAGTCTTACCTTAGCATTTGCTGTGTACATTGATTGATATTAATTTCTGAGATCTATTAATATATGCTTCAAACATGAATCAGACTATAAAAACAAAGTCTTAGTGGAAATTTAAAAAGATCCACATTTATCTTACTCTTCTTTCGCCCACTAAATGATGATCATCAACTACAGACAGCAAAGTGTAAGTGCTCAATTATCATGAAAAAATAGGCTTAAAAAGGAGTGGAATTCTTGGCCTTTTGCCTTGTCTACCTTTGATCATTCCCTGAAAGTCATGACAGCAAATATTGCTGTAATCACCCACTGATAATCCAGAGTTCCACTCAGACAGAAACAATAAACAAAAATTTAGAAAATAATAAAAAAAGAACTCATGATTTTGGGAGCTTGGAGCAAGGCTTGATTAGCAGAGATTGACATGAAACTCAAAGTGAAACCATTTAGATGCTGATCTTTTTACAGAGGGATCATAAGGACCACGTGGCCAGAGTCTAACACTCATGAATTAGAATGTGAATAGTTGGGAATTCTTTTCGTTACTGATGGAAGTGTAAACTGGTACAATCACTTTGAAAAACAGATGTATACGTAAGCATCCATACATATATTTGTTTTAAAATAGAAAAAATTATATTTAGAAATAGTCTAAATGTCCAATGGTTTTAGAAAAGATATATAAAATTTGCAGTAGTTTCAAGAGATCTTTTAAAGACATACACAGAGATTTGCCCTTCCCTGCAATTATATTTATATAATATATAATATTTATATAAATATATATGTCTCATTGTTCTTTGCATGAAACTCAGATGAAATTACTATGGTTTCCAAAGTTCTACATAACCTGGTATCTATGAAATGCTCCAAACTCTTCTCAGCCCACACTCTTTTTCATACCCTGTATCTTTGTTTCACAGGACTGTTGTTTCTCCAGAATCTCAGGATCCTTTGCATTAAAAAAAATCATGCATCGAACCTGGACTGGTGATCTGTTTCACATATGGTAATATATATGTTTCAGTGCTATTCTCTCAAATCATCCCACCCTCATCTTCTCCCACGGAGTCCAAATGTCTGTTCTTTACATTTGTGTTTCTTTTGAACTTTAAGATAAGAGATCAGATAAGATATAGTTGCTCAGCTGTGTTCAACATTTTGCATCTCCATGGACTGTAGCTTGCCAGGCTCTTTTCTCCACGGAATTCTCCATGCAAGAATACTGGAAAGAGTAGCCGTCCCCTTCTCCAGGGGATCCCTTCCCAACCCAGGGTTTGAACTCAGGGTCTCCTGCATTGCAGATAGATTCTCTACTGCAACCGTCTGAGCCACCAGGGAAGGCCTCTTATGCTAATGGACCTTCTTACACTGCTATATTTAAAATGGATAACCAACAAAGTCCCTGTGCTCAGGGAACTTGGCAAAATGTTATGTGGCAGCCTGGATGGGTGGGGAGTTTGGGGGAGAATGAATACATGTATATGTATGGCTGAGTGGCTTTGCTGTGCACCTGAAACTATCACAACATTGTTAATCGTCTATACCCCAATACAAATAAAAAGATAAAAGAAAATACTAATGGACCTTCTTGATCTATACCATGGCCTTTGTTTGCCTGGAAAGCTCTTCTCTTCATGCAGATCTCAACTTAAATGTTTTCTCCTCAAGAGTCCTTTAACCAACCTCTCCAAATGGAAAAAATTCATCTTGTTACTCTAACAGGCATCTTTCTTTAATTCCTCCACATTGTGTGTCTTGTTTATGCATTTATTTGTTTATTGTTGGTTTTCTCACATGGAGATATCAGCTCCATGAGATCAGGGACCTTACTTGTCTCATCTAATGCTGTGTATGTAGTATCTAGAATAGTATCTGGAATCAGATTGGTACTTAGTGAATATGTATATACTAAATGTGTATGAACAAATGAATCAGCTTGGTGGCTCAGTTGTGCTTCCTCTGGAGATGGGTGTGTATGTGTTTCTATATCTGTGCATATATGTCCCTACATGTATACATGTATATTTGCATACCATAGTAGGTATTGGCACTGTTTCCTCAGCACTTATGCTCACTGTGTGACAGCCACCAGTTCAGAATGGAATCAAACATCTACAGTTGTAGAGCAGTGCCCTGATTGCCTTAAAGTCAGTCTTATCATCTGGCCATACTTTTGATTCAGTGATGGCCATGTTGTTGGTCAGTCACTCAGTCCTGTCTGACTCTGCGACCCCGTGGACTGCAGCATGGCAGGCTTCCCTGTCCTTCACCATCTCCCAGAGTTTGCTCAAACTCATGTCCATTTGAGTCAGTGATGCCGTTCAGCCATCTCATCCTCTGTCATCCCCTTCTCCTCCTGCCCCCAATCCCTCCCAGCATCAGGGTCTTTTCCAATGAGTTGACTCTTTGCATCAGGTGGCCAAAGTATTGAAGTTTCAGATTTAGCATCAGTCCTTCCAATGAATATTCAGGGTTGATTTCCTTTAGGATGGACTGGTTGGATTTCTTTGTAGTCCAAGGGACTCTCAAGAGTATTCTCCAACACCACAGCTTGAAAGCATCAATTCTTTGATGCTCAGCCTTCTTTATGGTCCAACTCTCACATATAACTCAGTGGTGGGCATATAACTCAGAACTTCAGGACTTGGTTCAATGCTTGAGGAAAAGAAGTCCTATTCTGAGCCTCAGCGTGACCAAAGCAGCATCTAGTTCTAGTTGCTGCTGCTATCAGAGTGACACCCAAGAGAAGAGCCTGCTTGCATGTGAAGCTGACATTCTGGAAGGCAGAGTGAAGATAAAGTAACCGACTAGATTCAAGAAACTTACTGACGTTCTGGATCAAGCCTGAAGCCCAACCAGGGGCTTTCCAGTTACCCAGGGCGCTGGATTCATTCATTCACTGCTCAAGCAAGTATAAATTGGATTTTCTATTACTTGCAAATAAAACACTGTACTTGACAATGGCACTAAATTCTAATTACCATTAGTATTTTGGGTAAATTTTCTTCCCATAAATTTTAAAGCTGTTAAAAGGTAAGATAGTTGTAACCAGAATGCACATATAGCTTTGTATAATTTCCTCCTAATTATTGTTATAGCATAGGTATTGACTTTCATACTAATTCTTATCTTCACAACCATAATCTTGTTGGTTATATAAATATCCACTCATTGCATACACTATAACTTAACCATTTGTTTATTTTTCAGACACAAAGGGTATTATCACTTATGCTTTAATCTCTTCTCAGAATTCTCCAAGCCAGGCTTCAACAGTACATGAACCATGATCTTCCAGATGTTCAAGCTGGATTTATAAAAGGCAGAGGAACCAGAGATCAAATTGCCAACATCTGCTAGATCATCGAGAAAGCAAGAAAGTTTCAGAAAAAACATCTACTTTTACTTCATTGACTATGCCAAAGACTTTGTGTGGATCACAACAAACTGTGAAAAACTCTTAAAAAGATGGGAACATCAGACCACCTGAACTGCCTCCTGAGAAATCTGTATGCAGGTCAAGAAGCAATAATTAGAACTGGACACGGAACAACAGACTGGTTCCAGATCAAGAAAGGGGTATGTCAAGGTTGTATTCTGTCACCCTGCTTATTTAATGTCTATGCAGAGTACATCATGTGAAATACCGAGCTGGATGAAGCACAAGCTGGAATTAAGATTGCTGGGAGTAATATCAATAACCTCAGACATGCAGATGACACCACCATTATGGCAGAAAGCAAAGAGGAACAAAAGAGCCTATTGATGAAAGTAAAAGAGGAGAGTGAAAAAGTTGGCCTAAAACTCAACATTCAGAAAACTAAGATCACAGCATCCTGTCCTATCACTTCATAGCAAATAGATGAGAAAACAATGGAAACAGTGAGAGACTACTTTTTTGAGCTCCAAAATCACTGCAGATGGTGACTGCAGCCATGAAATTAAAAGATGCTTGCTCCTCGGACTAAAAGCTATGACCAACCTAGACAGTATATTGAAAAGCAGAGACATTACTTTGCCAATAAAGGTCCATCTAGTCAAGGCTATGGTTTTTCCAGTAGTCATGTATGGATGTGAGAGTTGAACTATAAAGAAAGCTGAGTGCTGAAGAATTGATGTTTTTAAACTGTGGTGTTGGAGAAGACTCTTGAGAGTCCCTTGGATTGCAAGGAGATCCAACCAGTTGTTCCGAAAGGACATCAGTCCTGAATATTCACTGGATGGACTGATGCTGAAGCTGAAACTTCAATACTTTGGCCACCTGATGCGAAGAGTTGACTCACTGGAAAAGACTCTGATGCTGGGAAAGACTGAAGGTGGGAGGAAAAGGGATGACAGAGGATAAGATGGTTGGATGGCATCTCTGACTCAATGGACATGAGTTTGAGTAAGCTCTGGGAGTTAGTGATGGACAGGGAAGCCTGGCATGCTGCAGTCCATGGGGTTGCAAAGAGTTGGACATGACTGAGTGACTGAACTGAATTTAATTTCTTAATGCTTTTTTTCTAAGAAATTTAATTATTAGGTCATAATGTATGGAAATTGGTTTTCCTCTTGAAAGACAATGCCAAATTGCTTTAAAAAATGATTTAAATATTTAATACCATCAGCATTCTGCTTGTATTGGACTTTGTCATAATTTTACTTTTTACAAAAATTTAAATGCATTTAATATTTGATTTCTTGTACATTTTAATTTGAATTTTCTCTGATTATTAGTATTTGGATACTTTCTCATATATATATATATATTATCATTGATATTTATTCCTTTGGGAAACATTTGTCACTTTGTAGTTGGAATTTATAGTCAATTTTTCAGACTCACTGTGGTCAATGCTATCAGTATCCTAGTGATATTTTCTGAGTTCTCATCACTCCCAAGTACCCAGATAAATGACTTTCACAGAAAACAACAAAAGCTCTTTGCTTAAGAGATTTGTTGCGGGTGCTCACTTGATCCAAGAATGGGATGGGCATGAAGTGCAAGTGCCCTTACACAAAGCAGAAGCATCCATCATTCAAAATCTGATAGGAGTTGGCGTAAAACTACCCCAGCTTCCTCTCCTTCATGTGGAAAACAGTGAGGCCAAGTCTTTACATTCTCACTCAGAGCACCCCAGTGGGACTGAGTTCCAGTTGTCTATATTGTTAGTTTCTTGATGATTCACATCATGTTGGCTGCCTTCCCTTTCCTGCATCATTTCTCACTCCTATATTGGTGCTTATTGACATCGCCTTCCAAATAAATTCTGTGCTCAAAACCTTCTCCCAGTCTGTCTCTCTCTAGGGTATGCAACTTAAGACACACATCAGGTGAGATTTACTATGGTATAATAACTTAATACTTACAGAGAATATAAAATCTTCCATACTCTACATTAGAACGCCGCAAGTTCAAAATGAAGCAGTTCACTTTTCTTTAGAAATAAACAGAAGCACTTGTACAATGTACATTGCCTACTTAAAATTCTTAAAACACATTCAAGAAAAAGAAGTAAAAATAGCTAATGATTTGTTATGATTTTTAATCTAAAAGGAATATTTAGGAGACGGCAATGGCAATGGCACCCACTCCAGTCCTCTTGCCTAGAAAATCCCATGGACAGAGGAGCCTGATGGGCTGCAGTCCATGGGGTCGCAAACAGTTGGACATGACTGAGCGACTTCACTTTCACCTTTCATTTTCATGCATTGGAGAAGGAAATGGCAACCCACTCCAGTGTTCTTGCCTAGAGAATACCAAGAACGGGCGAGCCTGGTGGGCTACCATCTATGGGGTCGCACAGAGTCGGACACGACTGAAGCGACTTAGCAGCAGCAGCCGCCGCAGCAGCTTTAGGATTTAGTTGTTTGATTGTTTGTATTTCTGGGGGAATTCTTAGAGTCCTTGATAAGTACAAACTTCTTTCGCCCTAGGCTTTAATCATCATGCTTTAAGGAAATCTTTTGAAATGAAGGNCCGCCGCAGCAGCTTTAGGATTTAGTTGTTTGATTGTTTGTATTTCTGGGGGAATTCTTAGAGTCCTTGATAAGTACAAACTTCTTTCGCCCTAGGCTTTAATCATCATGCTTTAAGGAAATCTTTTGAAATGAAGGCAGCATCTGTTGCAATAAGTAGGCCCTTTCATTAAATTTATCCTGTAAGAAAAGCTCTCACAGTAACTGATTTTTTACCTCAGTTCAAATAGAGCTTTGGCTAGGAAATTCTCAGAAGTAAAATAGCAAGAGTAATGGGAACTTTTCATATTTTAAAGTTTACCAACAACCACAATACACTTTTTTCCAGAATATATTTGGTTTGTACTATTTGAAGTTCATCTGGAATTTAGATGGTGTTTTACAGATTTTATGAAGAGTCTGTTATCCAAGAATATATGACCTACTGTTCTAAGGATTCGTAACATAAAAATAAATTCTTTCAAAAGATAGTTTGTTGCTAAGACAATATCACAGTTATACATGTGTATCCTTTCCAAATACTGCATTTTAGAACTTCTAACTTCTTTGGATATTTCAGTATGAGATCCATAATTCAACTGACCTTAAATTCCCTTTAAAGTACACATTTACTTCAAAGTCATGTCTTTGATTGCTAAGCCACAACTTCAAAATAATATTTTTAAAGAAATTTTTACAACTTCAATGGGCATTTCAGCACTTATTGCTTTTGAGGCAAATAGGAGCATGTACCACCTACTAATAATGATTATTGATTAACTTATTTCAAAGCATAATGAAATTGTTTCTGATGTGTACTAGTGAAGTTATAGGCTAATAGACATCACAATACTCACTCAAAATGTATGAAACCTGTAAGTAAGTTTTTGACATTATAATTTGGAGAGATGTTCCATCCAGATCTTAACACTGTTGTAGAATATTGCACTTATAAACATCATGTGTTCAGGGCTCGGGCTTTCTACAAGGCCAAAATGAGGTGTAAAGATTGGGATGTTTGAATAATTTAAGCTAAAAGCTGTTAGTATAATTGAGTGAAAGGGTTCAAGTGAGAGGGGGAGACTGAGTGAAATCACCACAGACCTCCACCAGAGCTGCTGTTTTAACAGTCCTCTTTATCTTGTAACTGCAATACTTGATCCCAGGTTTGGCCATCCTAATCGGAGCTCAAGATTCAGAACACAGCAATCAAGAGGCTTCTTGGAAACCTGTAGCAGCTTAGCTGGCTGAAAAGTCTACTCCCTTCCAAAGTTTATGAGGCAAATTCCTAGGTCCATATCACATAATGGCTCCAAATACCAGTAATACCTTCATTGTGAAAAACTAGATGTAGTCTGATCAAGTTGCCCGATGCAGAGCCAGAGTTGCAAGTGCTGTTGTTCCTGCTCCAGCTCTCCTGGCAAATCTAAACTGCCTATTGCAGAGTAATCTGAGGAATCCCAAAATACAAATGACTATCAAAACTGGAGTATCAGCATATTCTGACTGGATCACAGAACGGATCTTCTATATAGATGCTATGTTTCCTGAATGTGTGGTTTTTAAAAAGCAGAAGTGAATTATACTCTCAAGATAGCTCAAGCTAGATACCTGAGGTCCAGAAACTCTAAAACACCCTTAAGTACTATATAGTCACGTATCATAGCTAATTGTGTACTAAATTTATGTTACATCACTGGGAATAGGCCAAGGAAAAGCAATAATGTCTGTTTATTAAATTTCATGCTATGATTATCAAGCAAGCACAACAAAGCTAAAATATATTCTTTGGGAACTTCAACTGCTTAAAAGGTAGCCAATGGAAATGTTATATTTATTTGGTGATATTTAAATAATGATCATCATCTCACTCATAGCCACACGATTCTGGAGAAATGTTATGTTTCACATTTCCAAGGATTAACCACACATTATTCCATTATTTCTCAGCCCTGTTTGACTTTGAAGGTGCTGGGATATCTGTTGTCCTGTTTATTAGTAAAAAGCAACGTTTAGGTGAAGTATGCACTTGAATTATAGACTAAAAAAACTGTTTAAGTGTGGGTTCACCCATTCACTTGGCATATATTTGTTAACTTACTTATTGTACTTGGAGGATAATTTACAATATTGTGATGTTTTTTGCCATACATCAACATGAATTGGCCACAGGTATACATGTGTCTTGAACCTCCCTCCTTCCCACTCTAATCCTCTAGGTCGTCCCAGGGCACCAGCTTTGGATGCCCTGTATCATGCAGGGAACTCACACTGGTCATCTATTTTATATACGGTAATATATATTTTTTAATGCTATTCTCTCAAATCATCCCACCCTTTCCAAATGTTCTTTATATATAATGATGTCTCCATCTATTGATGAGGTACAGGCTTCATCTCAAAGAAATAAAGCTTATGAGTAGACAGTGGCTGTTGTAAGGTTGTCAAATGTATTATGTAAAATTAGAAACAATTTTGAGGTTTAAAACTAATATAAAAATTAAAAAAGAATTATTTTAAAATATCTGTCATATTTAAACTATGTGTGTGTGTGCTAAGTCACTTCAATTGTGTCCGACTCTTTTGCAACCCCATGGACCGTAACCTGCCAGGCTCCTCTGTCCACGGGATTTTCCCAGCAAGAATACTAGAATGGGTTGCCGTAACCTTCTCCAGAGGATCTTCCCAACCCAGGATCGAATGCATGTCTCTGACATCTCCTGCCTTGCAGGCTGATTCTTAAGTTATATAGTTGATAGCAAAAAATGAGGTGAAACTTTGGAACTGTTGAGCTTGTTTTTGTTTCCTTTTAATATATAAGAGTTAGTTTTCCTTCTTATGAAGAAAACCCAGACTTGGGATTCAGGCTGATGTGGTGGCTTCATTCAGTAGGCATACAAATCCCTTGTAAATTTTGGCTCTACCATCCTTAGCAATGACTTCTGACTGCAAAGTCACTTCATGGTCCAAAATGGCAGTTGGAGCTTCAACCTTTATCTCTGTCCTACGGCCATCAGGAGAAACAAAGGCAGGGAGGACAAAGGGCAGAACCTGGCCTTGGTAGACATACCCTCTTGGAAAAAACTTTAAAGTCCCACCTTATGCTTTTGCCTACATCACATTGATCATAAATTAGTCACACAACCATACCCAGTCTTTCAGCTGATTACATTGCCACCATGAATGTTACTGAAAAAAAGGAGGGAAAGGATATTGGTTGAGCAAATACACTGTATATTTGTGTATATATGTGTGCCCATTCAGACTTACTTTCCAGTCTTCCTCATCCTGCTATGGGCTCCAGGAGAGAGACATCAATGAAGTATACCCACCAGCCTTCAATCTCTGGCTTCCCTTTGAGTTTGGACAATGAGACACCCCAATGGGAGACTGAAAGTGCGGGGGAGGGAAGTGAAAGAGCCTTTATTCCTCCTGTTTAAGCTAAGTCCAAACCCTTACAGATGGAAATTCGTTATTCTTCAAATGAGATCTTTTAACTCAATTTGTCTTCTTCCTTTGATAAAGTTATAACCACCCCTCCCCATACTATTTTAAGAAAATAAAGTAGTTGCTTTCTAATTCTGAAGCAAAGTTTCAATTCACTGAGTGAATGCAAGTCTTATTTTCCAATTCACAGAAGGACTGTTACAACTGAAAATCATTTACAAATTATCTGCTTTCCTACCTTATGGTTTAATATATTATGTACACTCCTTTGTTTTCGGCTGTCAGCCTCAGAGGTCTACATTATATGCCACCAGGAAGGTGCAGTTGCAGGCAAGTGGGAGAAGTAATGTCATTAATGGTCCACAGATTGGCCAGCAATGTGTCTCTCATAAAGGTGAGAGGATGTTTACTTTAACAATCCAGATCTCCATGATGTACTTTTCCTGATTTAGAATTTATTCTAGCAAGTAAAAATAGAGTGCCATTGAAACAGTCATTTGAGATTAGAAATATTTTAGAAATTAGTTCATTACAGGGATTTCTAATATTAAGATTACCCTCAATATTGCCTAATTTAAATCCATGTTATGCTTATTAAAAATGCCACCCATTTCTTTGAAGAGCTAGTTCTTGTCCACAGAGGAGTTGGTGTACCATTTGGCTAAAAGACTGCATACCATTCTGTTGGGAGAGTTGGCTTCATACAAATTAATGCAGCCAGAGCAAACGAGATTGTTTGGCACGGTCTTTACTTAAATATGGAGCAAAAGCAAAAACTATTTCAATGAGCAGGGACACTTAATCTGCTTTTTTGCTGTTACTGAAACAACTGCCTTTCCTTCCCCAAACTCTCAGATACACCCTTGCTTTACCAGGCCACAGATAAAGCACTGCTTTCTATAAAGTAGAAGTTCTCAAACATGACCATACATTTGGATCACTGAATAACTTTTCAGATCCCTAGTTGGGATTCCTACTTGGGATTTCACTCCATCCCAAGTACATCAAGTTCCTGGAGTAGGGCTGGACATTAAAACTTTTAAGGCACCCAAGCTGATTCCAGTGTGCTGCCACAGTCAAGCACCACTGATATAAAAAGACAAGGTTCAGGATGTGTGCAGAATGTGGGCTTAATTTATGCATCCCACTAAGCAGCCCTTCCTTACTTAGCTATGATGGAGTGTGGTTAAACAGGCCAAGAGCTAACTGAGCAAAGATCTCTCCGTCCCCTCCCTCTTTCCTCACCCAGGGGAAAATCTGTTAAAAGGAAATCAGAAAGCATGCTGAAGACTTTGTTTTATCTCATACCAGGGAGAATTTCTTGCTGCAAGGATATCAAATTGACTTAGCTCTACAATTTCAAGTGATGCAGTATGTGTGTGTAGGTGTGACATATTAGTTCATGTGTGTTGATTGTAGTGAATGTTCTTCATTTTATACAAAAAAGTCGATTAACTGTAGACTGGACTTTCTTTAAGGAATTTCTTATCAATGGCATTGATGATCTTGATGTCAATTTGGTTAAAATATAAAGCATGTTTATTCTATAAACTACAGTCTCTAATTGCATCTGTTAATGAAAGTTAATCTTTGTGCAAATTGAGGCACTGAAACAAGTTTATGAACACAAACGATGAAAGGTAATGAGTAGAGGGAAAAAGTTAAAAAAAAAAAATACTTTACTTTTATTGACAGAATTAAGCCTTAGTAGTTATTTTAACATGACAGAACAGAAAGTGTTTTTGGACATCTACCTGAAATGTCAAACCTGTTAGATTTCTAGTTTCCAATGTTTTGGGGGTTTGGTGCCAACTTGAGCTAACTAATAGACATTTTCAAACTGCTTATGTCCCAACTGTCTCAGAAGTACAGGCTAACAATGAGGGTTCAGAATTATACATTATTCCACGGCTCAATACAAATCTTATTTACATGAGTCATAATTATATTATGTTCAGTTAAAGATACCAAATTTTATAATAGAAAATGTAAATCTAGTTCCATTACTTTAGGCTAGAAGATATAGTCATACACTACAATAAGATGGTAAAGTATACACAGAAGGCTATCTAACTAAAAGATATATGAATAGGCAAATAATTTCTACCCATAGTGTTTAACATTCTATCTGAAACCATCCTTGACAAATCCCAGATCATCTCTCCATGGCAATTTCCCCATTACTTGGCCTCTTAGACAGGACTTTGCTCATGTCTTCCATAACCTGATTAATCAGCACATTTATCTCTTGGACAGCTTAACTCTACTGACCATTAAGCTCTTTTTCCAGAGATCAAATTGCCAACATCTGCTGGATCATGGAAAAAGCAAGAGAGTTCCAGAAAAACCTCTATTTCTGCTTTATTGACTATGCCAAAGCCTTTGACTGTGTGGATCACAATAAACTGTGGAAAATTCTGAAAGAGATGGGCATACCAGACCACCTGACCNACCCTATAGATGGCAGCCCACCAGGCTCCCCCATCCCTGGGATTCTCCAGGCAAGAACACTGGAGTGGGTTGCCATTTCTTTCTCCAATGCACGAAAGTGAAAAGTGAAAGTGAAGCCTCTCAGTCATGTCTGATTCTTAGCGACCCCATGGACTGCAGCCTACCAGGCTCCTCCTCCGCTCATGGGATTTTCCAGGCAAGAGTGCTGGAGTGGGTTGCCATTGCCTTCTCCCTCTTTCTAGTGAAAAACCCCAATTATCCTGCTGTTACAAGAGTTCATTCTTATTGTCATTCCTCAATTAACATAGTGAAAAGAAGACGACCCTGTGGCTTACGTAAAGATATTCTGGCAGAATTTGAAACTGCAACACATATGATCTGGATAAAACATATGCATAGGGCCAAAGACTGGATGGGAAAAAGTGTATGATTAGTTAGCTCTTTTTTTGACCATGGTTGCTTTTATATTTTTGAGCATATTTAAGAGTTGATTTAAAGTCTTTTTCTAATAAGTTAAATATCTGCTCTTCCTTGAGAAGAATTTCAGGTAATTTCTTTTTTTCCTGCAAATGGTCAGATGTTCTCATTTCTTTGCATGCCTCCCTCATAACTCTTTGTTGAAAACTAAACATTTTTAAATATTATTATGTGATGACTCCAAAAATCAGATTCTTTCCCCTTTTCAGCATTCATTGTTGCTGCTTGTTATGGGTTGGAATTGTTTCTTTGTTTAGTGAATTTTATAAACCATTTGTATTGTGGTAAAATATACCATTTTATTATGGTAAAATTTCCCATTTTAACCATGTTAAAGTATACGGTCCAGTGGCATTAAGTGAACTCATATTGTGCTGTGCTATCATCATTATCATCATCTCCAGAACTTTTTTATTTTTGCAAACGAAAACTCTGTTCTCATTAAGAAATAACTCCTCATTCTCCTCAACAGTCCATGGAAACTACCACTTTACTTTTTGCCTTGAGAAATGGAATATTCCCTGCCATATCAGTAAACAAAGGATGTCACAGTCATCAGCAGTTGTAGCCTCCACTGACTGGGAGCTGGTGAGCCCTGAGGGAACTCAGGAAGGAAAGAACACCTGCCATCCAACAGCCAGCAGACTGCAGCCACTCCCCACGGTGAGCCCCGAGGACACTCAGGATGTGGAAACCCAGGACACGCCCCACAGAGCAGCGGTGCAGATCAAGGGAAGGATTTCAGTGAGCCCAGACTCTTGCATCTTCCCATACATAGGAAAGTGCTAAATTCCTTAATTTGGAATATCTGGTTTTCTTTAATTAAAATAACCTTTTGCAGTTCGGACTACCTGTCCTTTGTTATAAAATTTCTATAAAATCTGGCTTCCCCGCTTGCCTCCTTGGAGCAGTTCTCTCAGAGTTACTTGAGATGCTGTCTCCTAGGCTTGAAGTCCTAAAAATTCCCACTGAAGAGAATATAATTCCCAGCTTCTGGGTTGTGAATATTTTTTAAGTTCACAGCCTCTATGAATTTGACTATAGTTGCCTCATATAAGTGAAATTTGTGTCTGGCTAATTTCACATAGCATAATGATCCATGTTGTAGCAAGTCAAAATTTCCTTTCTTTTTATGTTGAATAATATTCCATTGTATTTACACACAACATTTTGTTTATCCATTCATCCATCAGTGGATACCTGGGTTACTTCCACCTTTTGACATGACTGTACACATGTGCATGACTGTACAAAGTTGCAACTGTTGTAGTTTCAACTTTCAACACTTTGGGGTGTATGCCAGGAGGTGAAATGTTGGATCATATGGTGATTTTATGTTTATCTTTTTCCAAAACAGCTATGCTATTTCTATAGTGACTGCAACATTTTACATTCTCACCAGCAATGTGCAAGTGTTTCCATTTCTCTACATCTTTAGCAATACTTGTTATTTTCTGTTTCTGTTTGACTACAGGAGAAGGCAATGGCACCCCACTCCTGTACTCTTGCCTGGAAAATCCCATGGATGGAGGAGCCTGGAAGGCTGCAGTCCATGGGGTCACTGAGGGTCGGACATGACTGAGCGACTTCACTTTCACTTTTCACTTTTCACTTTCATGCATTGGAGAAGGAAATGGCAACCCACTCCAGTGTTTTTGCCTGGAGAATCCCAGGGATGGGGGAGCCTGGTGGACTGCCGTCTATGGGGTTGCACAGGGTCGGACATGACTGAAGCGACTAAGCAGCAGCAGTCATTCTTATGGGTGTAAAGTGCTACCTCACATAAGTGAGGTACCATCACATAAGTGATGTTGAACATCTTTTTATGTGCTTATGGCCCATTTGTATATTTTCTTCTTGAGAAAGTTCTGTTCAAGTCCTTTGAGACACTTTTTCAATCTGTGGATTGGTAAATATAACTCTATCTCAGCTATGACTTCCTGCTGGCATGGAACCTAAAGATCAGTTGGAGGTGAAAGTTATGGAATCTTCTTGAATCTTTTCTGAGCATGTATCCTACCCTGGGTGTCTTTTTAGATTTTTACCCTGGGTATGGCTTTTTAGATTTCTTGTTCTATTGGGGTATTTTAAAAACTATTGTCTCAGAATGAGGCTCTCTGCATGGTTTCCTCCCAGGCTTTAGGCATGGCTACTGTTTTCCCCAACTCAATTCCCAACTGCCCCTGGTGGTGGCAGCTTGTTCATTTTCCTTCCGGTGTTTTTGAGGACTGTCCCCTGTATAACATCTTTTCTGTCCTGAGAGAACCCCAAATTAAGCAAAAACAGGCAGATGCCTTGTGCCATTCCTTCAGGAAACTTTCAGACATATCAAAATGGACAAGGATAACTCCCTGAGAATAAAATTGACTTGCTCCTTCTAGAACCAGAAACCCATACTGAGAATGTGGGCTGCTGTCTTTACCTCTGCCACCATGCTGAGGAGGGGTATGGGGCAAGGCTAGGTTAAATGTCACAGAGCTCTCATATAGTGTTCAAGGGGCTTTTGCCTTGATTTACCTTTTGCTTGGTTCCTTTAAATCTTTGACCATTTTTTCAGATTTGATTATGATAAGTTTTACTAGTTTTATTGGTGTTTCTGTGGAGGAATGGACCCTTGGAGTTCCCAATCTGCTATTTTATCTGACTTTACCACTAAACCTCACGTTCATAACTTTATACTTTTAATAGGGTTATTCAGTTCAGTTCAGTTCAGTCTCTCGTTCGTGTCCGACTTTGCGACCCCATGGACTGCAGCACACCAGGCCTCCCTGTCCATCACCAACTCCCGGAGTTTACTCAGACTCATGTCCATTGAGTCGGTGATGCCATCAACCATCTCATTCTCTATCGTCCCCTTCTCCTTCTGCCTTCAATCTTTCCCAGCATCAGGGTCTTTTCATATTTGTCACTTCTTTGCATCAGGTGGCCAAAGTTTCGGAGTTTCAGCTTTAGCATTAGTCCTTCCAATGAATATTCGGACTGACTTCCTTTAGGATGGACTGGTTGGATCTCCAAGGGAGATTGCTTGTAGTCCAAGGGACTCTCAAGAGCCATCTCCAACACCACAGTTCAAAAGCATCAGTGCTTGGTGCTCAGCTTTCTTTATAGTCCAACTCTCAACTTGAGAACTGACTACTGGAAAAACCATCACTTTGACTAGACGGACCTTTGTTGGCAAAGTAATGTCTCTGCTTTTTAATATTCTGTCTAGGTTGGTCATAGCTTTTCTTCCAAAAACCAAGTGTCTTTTAATTTCATGGCTGTAGTCACCATCTGCAGTGAAGTTGGAGCCCAAGAAAACAAAGTCTGTCACTGTTCCCACGGTTTCCCCATCTATTTGCCATCAAGTGATGGAACCAGATGCCATGATCTTAGTTTTCTGGTGGTTGAGTTTTAAGCCAACTTTTTCACTCTCCTCTTTTACTTTCATCAAAAGGCTCTTTAGTTCTTCTTCACTTTCTGCCATAAGGGTGGTGTCATCTGCATATATGAGGTTATTGATATTTCACCTGGCAATCTTGATTCCAGGTTGTGCTTTATCCAGCCTAGCATTTCTCATGATGTACTCTGCATATAAGTTACATAAGCATGGTGTCACTATACAGCTTTGACAGACTCCTTTTCCTATTTGGAACCAGTCTGTTGTTCCATGTCCAGTTCTAACTGTTGCTTCCTGACCTGCATACAGATTTCTTAGAGGCAGGTCAGGTGGTCTGGTATTCCCATCTCTCTCAGAATTTTCCACAGTTTATTGTGATCCACACATCAAAGGCTTTGGCATAGTCAATAAAGTGGAAATAGATGTTTTTCTAGAACTCTCTTGCTTTTTCGATGATACAACAGATGTTGGCAATGTGATTTCTGGTTCCTTTGTCTTTTCTAAATCCAGCTTAAATATTTGGAAGTTCACAGTTCACATACTGTTGAAACCTGGCTTGGGGAATTTTGAGCATTACTTTGCTGGCATGTGAGATGAATGCAGTTGTGTGGTAGTCTGAGCATTCTTTGGCATTGCCTTTCTTTGGGATTGAAGTCTTTCTTCCCTGATGGCTCAGAGGTTAAAGCGTCTGCCTGCAATGCGCAAGAGCTGGGTTCAATCCCTCGGTCAGTAAGATCCCCTGGAGAAGGAAATGACAACCCACTCCAGTATTCTTACCTGGAGAATCCCATGGATGGAGGAGCCTGGTGGGCTACAGTCCACAGGGTCACAAAGAGTTGGACATGACTGAACGACTTCATTTCACTTTCTTCGGGATTGAAATGAAAACTGACCTTTTCCAGTCAGTTTTAACCTTTTTAATAGGGTTGAATCGGATTCACATGGGAGGTCAAGCAAAGGATCATGATGTCAAGCCAGTGGTATGAGCTTTGAAGTAAAGGAGGCAGTTCTGATACAATCTGGACACACATTCCCTCCTTTTCCCCCTTCCTCTCAACTTCAGTTCAGTTCAGTTCAGTTCAGTCGCTCATCACGTCTGACTCTTTGTGACCCCATGAATTGCAGCACGCCAGGCCTCCCTTGTTCATCACCATCTCTCGGAGTTCACTCAGACTTGCGTCCATCGAATCGGTGATGCCATCAAGCCATCTCATCCTCGGTCGTCCCCTTCTCCTCCTGCCCCCAATCCCTCCCAGCATCAGAGTCTTTTCCAGTGAGTCAACTCTTCGCATGAGGTGGCCAAAGTACTGGAGTTTCAGCTTTAGCATCATTCCTTCCAAAGAAATCCCAGGGCTGATCTCCTTCAGAATGGACTGGCTGGATCTCCTTGCAGTCCAAGGGACTCTCAAGAGTCTTCTCCAACACCACAGTTCAAAAGCATCAATTCTTCGGCACTCAGCCTTCTTCACAGTCCAACTCTCACATCCATATATGACCACAGGAAAAACCATCATATAATTCAGAAGCATGAGGTAAACACCAACTCACAGTCTAAGACCATCCACCACCACCTGGAGGGTGGCACCTCACTGAATGTAAGAATTTAGCTTGAGCTGTTTGAGGCAGCTTTTATGATGTAAGTACTTCTAAGACATACTTTCTCCCTCCTAGTTGGTCTTAAGACTTCTCTGGCAAGGTCACACACATTTTCTATAAATTTCTGGCTGTGTTTTAATTCTTAAGTGTTTTTCTCAAATGGGATAAGTAAAAAGCAAGTGGAAACAATTTGCTTTAATGGTAAGTTTGGATCCCGTGTGTATATTAGGGTAGGTTATAGCATGTGCTGTCATCATAAATGCTACAGGAGCTATTGGTTGTCAGGGCTTCATTACAACCATCAGAAAATTGCTCAAGTTGGAGGGGAATAGACTATAATTTCCATGTCTGCCTCAAATAATCAGTTACTGACAACTCAGACAATTCTTACCAATAAAGATAAATCCAACTTTCCCTATTCCATCAAAAATTAGCATATTATTTTCAGAAAGAATATTTGAGTAATTTCTAGACCTGACTAAAATTACATGAAAGAACAGTGAGTCAGTCACAAGAATGAATTTTAAATAAAGAGAAATTTAATCAGTGACCATGAGTGTCTGTGGATATGCTGAGCACCCCATCTCTGCAAGATCAAAGGTCTATCTGATAATAACCAAAACATCTAGGTTAATGTTATGATTAAAAAATTATTTGAATTAAAGGTCTTTCCATGATTTATGTCAAAGTGTTCTGCTTACGTTTTCCTCTAAGAGTTTTATAGTGTCTGGCCTTACATTTAGGTCTTTGATCTATTTTGAGCTTTTGTGTGTGTGTGGTATTAGGGAGTAAATTTCATTCTTTTACATGTAGCTGTCTAGTTTACCCAGCAGCATGTAATTGAAGAGACTGTTAATGAAAATAAAAATAAATGGGACCTAATTAAATGTAAAAGCTTTTGCACAGCAAAGGAAACCATAAAATGAAAAGATAACCCTCTGAATGGGAGAAAATATTTGCAAACAAAGCAACCAAAAAGGGATTAATTTCCAATACATATAAATAGCTCATGCAGCTCAACATTAAAAAACAAACCAATCAAAACCAGGCAGAAGATATAAATAGACATTTATCCAAAGAAGACGTACAGATGGCTAAAAAATACATGAAAAGATGCTATTAGAGAAATGCAAATCTAAAGTATGTGAGGTATCACCTCACACTGGTTAGAATGACCATCATCAAAAAATCTACAAACAATAAATGCTGGAAGGGGTGTAGAGAAAAGGTAACCTTCCTACATTGTTGCTTGGGATGTAAACCAGTACAGCCACCAGGGAGAACAGTTAAGATGTTAACTTAAAAAAACAAAAATAGAGCTACCATATGATCCAGCAATCCAATCCTGGGCATGTATCTGGAGAAAAGTATAATTGGAAAAGGTATATGCACCCCAATGTTCATTGCAGCTGTATTTACAATAGCCAGGACATGGAAGTAACCTAAATATCTACCAATTGAGGGATGGATAAAGAAGATTTGGTACACATATACTCAGCCATAACAAAGAACAAAGTAATGCCATTTGTAGTAACATGGATGGTCCTAGAGATTGTCATACTGAGTGAAGTGTGTCAGACAGAAAAAGATAAATATCACGTAACATTGCTTATATGTGAAATCTAAGAAAAGAGTACAAATGAACATATCTACAAAACAGAAATAGAGTTACAGATGTAGAAAACAAACTTATGGTTACTTATACACACTACTATATGTAAGAGATAACTAGTAAGGGTCTGCTGGGCTTCCCTTGTGGCTCAAGAATCTGCCTGCAATGCAGGAAGTGCAGGAGACTCAGGTTCAATCCTGAGTCTGGAAAAGTCCTCCGCAGGAGGGCATGGCAACCCATTGTAGTGTTCTTGCCTGCAGACTCCCATGGACAGAGGAGCCTGGTGGGCTACAGACCATAGGGTTACAAAGAGTGGGGCACAGCTGAAGGAATTTAGCAGGCACACGTGCAAGGACCTAATTATAGCACAGGAAACTCTACTCAACACTCTGTAATGGCCTATATGGGAGAAGAGTCTTAAAAATGAGTGGATATATGTATATAAATAAGTAATCATTTTGCTGTACACTTGAAATTAACACTACATTATAAATCAAATATACTTCAATAAGTTTTTTTTTTTTTTTAAGAAAAAAAAAGAAAAATTCTTTTAGTAATTTGTCTAATCTCTTGGGTATCTGTCAGCTTCCTTCAACCTGACCCTGTGATCACATCCATCTCTCTGCTCTCAGTTTAATCATTCTACTTTTTTCAAATCACAAACAATTCTGCCTATTCATTAATATCAAGCAATAGGACAATAGGACTAGAGAAAGATACAAGTAAAAGGAATTGTGGTATATTCCACATATTGACAGTCTCTCTGATGTATGAAATGTCTTAGTGTGTAGAACTTACTCATCTGGCTACTTTGAAGGATATTAAAATGTGGGAAAATTTTCCTCAATGCAACTTTAGATATTTAATATGAGGCCTTATTTTAAAAGGGAACAAAACAAAAGAAACCAGAGATTTTACCTAGAAACTGATTATTATTATTATTTTTTAAACTTGGCCATTGACAGGGAAGGTTTCAATTATCTGGAGAGTTTCCTTAAATGGAACAGTACTGATCCCAGTAATTTCACATGAATTAGATCACACCATAGGCTGAATTTGAATTTAGCCTCCAAAAGCTAAAGTAGGAAAAAAAAAAAAAAAAAAACAGATAATATCAGTATTGTCAATCAGGAACTCAGAAGCTGGGCAATATCTTTAGATAATGTTAACATTCTTTTATTGAGATGTGACTGATATACAGATAATATACTGTGTAGATCACAACAAACTGAAAATTTCTTCAAAAGATGGGAACACCAGACCACCTTACTTGCATCCTGAGAATTCTGTAGGCAGGTCAAGAAGCAACAGTTAGAACTGGACATGAAATAACAGACTGGTTCCAAATTGGGAAAGGAGTATTTCAAGGTATATATTGTCCCCCTGCTTATTTAACTTACATGCAGAGTACATCATGAGAAATGCTGGGCTGGATGAAGCACAAGCTGGAATCAAGATTGCCAGGAGAAATATCAATAACCTCAGATAGGCAGATGACATCACACTTATGGCAGAAAGCAAAGAAGAACTAAAGAGCCTCTTGATGAAAGTGAAAGAGGAGAGTAAAAGAACTGGCTTAAAACTTAACATTCAAAAAATGAAGATCATGGCATCTGGTCCCATCACTTGATGGCAAATAGATGAGGAAACAGTGCAAACAGTGGCTGACTTTATTTTCTTGGGCTCCAAAATCACTGCAGATGGTGACTGCAGCCATGAACTTAAAAGACGCTTACTCCTTGGAAGGAAAATTATGACCAACCTAGATAGCATATTAAAAAGCAGAGACATTACTTTGTCAACAAAGGTCTGTCTAGTTAAGGTTATGGTTTTTCCAGCAGTCATGTATGGATGTGAGAGTTGGATTATAAAGAAAGCTGAGCACAGAAGAATTAATGCTTTTGAACTGTGGTGTTGGAGAAGACTCTTGAGAGTTGCTTGGACTGCAAGGAGATCCAACCAGTCCATCCTAAAGGAAATCAGTCCTGAATATTCATTGGAAGGACTGATGTTGAAGCTGAAACTCCAATACTTCGGCCACCTGATTGAAGAGCTGACTCATTTGAAAATACCCTGATGCTGGGAAAGATTGAGGGCAGGAGGAGAAAGGGATGACAGAGGATGAGATGGCTGGATGGCATCACTGACTCCATGGACATGGGTTTGGGGAAACACCAGGAGTTGGTGATGGACTGGGAGGCCTGGTGTGCTACGGTTCATGGGGTCGCAAAGAGTCAGACAGGACTGAGAGATCCAACTGAATCTTGTTAGTATCTTTAAAAATTTAAGCCACTTTAATGAACATATATTTGTAGAATAGTTTTTTTTTTTGGGGGGGGGTTAATAAATGATTTTATTAAGGCGCCTATTTTCCTTTAGATTCATTTGCTTGATTATTTTTTGTTTGTTTTTTGTTTTTTAAAACATTTCCACATTCCCAAATGCTATCAACAGTTGCACACAAGAATAAGAAAAACATTATGCACACAAGATTAAAAAAACAAACATTTCATTGTTTATGTGTAGAAATATCAGAAACAGGCACGTTGCAGAAAGTATACCTGTATATGTTTTAGAATCTGGAGTAATT
>SJYV01021009.1:378887-390324 GCA_006410875.1 Neotragus pygmaeus | reverse complement strand
CATGCAAGATCCTAGATCCCAGACCAGGGATTGATCCTGCACTACCTGCAGTGGGAGAGCAGAGTCACTAGGGGAGTCCAGTGGTTTTGTTATTTTAATAAAAAGCATTCAAAGATTGAGAACTCTGTGGATCTCAAAACAAGATTTCTAGGCATCAAATTCTTGTTTTATTTCCGGAAGTTATTTTACTTTGAACTTGCAGTTGTGTTGCCCTCATTTTCCAACACTCGCTGAGATTTTTGGCATTCCACTAAAACTTCAATGGCAAATCTAAACTGTGAGAAACTGTCCACATTCTGTCTTACAGCAAAAACCCAAAGGAACCCTGAAATTGCCTTTTTTGAACTTGTAACGAGTGTACCTTTTGAGTTTTGTGATTACTGTGTGTGTCATGAGAAACTATTGAATGCACACAGGTTATAAAATCACCCTGGTCCTGATATCTGACATAACTACGGCCTACACTTGGGAACTGGGAACAAAGCTCAGTTTTGTTTGGCTTTGTATCTATGAGTGTGCAGCTCAGGAAGAGCTTTCTTTAGACACATGCTCCTTGCTTACCAACCCAAGATTATCCTGGATTCTTAGTAACTCCCCAAGGTGATTAACACATAATCACTATGAAACCAGCTTGAAAATGCTTTTCTAGGTATAAAACTTACAACCTGGATGGGGAATTGGGAGTGCTGGGTGAAATGTCTGCTGCCTGGTGGTGGCAATGTGGGGAGTGGCGTCTGGCTATGCACCTGGAATTTAGTCCACCACACTCACCTGGTCAAAGAGCAAGTATTCACTATGGAATTGTACATGTATGTGTGTGGTGGGGGGAGTTGGCCTTACATTTCTTTCCTCATGAACTTTTTTAACTTAGAAAACAAAGCAGAGGCAGAAATGTAACCCCAGCAAAGTCCAATCTATTGTATTCTAGTAGGCATCCTATTTTTCATAAGGGTAGTTCAACCTGAAATGCTGACACAGTTTCCCAGAAGTTAATCAGGTATTGATTGTTTCCCCCATCCTTCCCTCTCCTATTTCTCTCCTCTATCCACATCCCTAAAAATCTAGCAAATATGGTGGAACACCAAGAGCCAAGGATGTCTGTTCAGAGAAGTAATAAATATTGAGTTAGGGAAACAGAACTTCAAAGTCTTCTCTACACAGTAAGCAAAGGAAGAAATCTACTTTTATTTTTTTTAAACAGCATTTACATTTTTAATAGTTATTTTATGGATTATTTACTTACTTAGTTGCACCAGGTCTCTGGCATGGCACACAGGATCTTCCCTGAGGCATGCGGGGTTTTATTTCTGTATTCACTTTTCAGTCGCAGCGTGAGGACTCTTAGTTGTGACAGGTGGGGACTGAGTTCCTGGGACTCCTGCATTGGCACCACGGAGTCTGGGCCACTCACTGTACCATGAGGGACGTCCTCAGAAGAAATGTACTTTGAATCTGGGTTGGGCAGGTGCCAAATTAATCACAAATAATATTAAAATATTTGGTAACCCACACGACAGGCACACACATCATCTAGAACAGTTGGTGCCTGTAACACCAGACGAGGGTCTTGGAAGCAGCTCTCTGCTAACTGAGATAAAAGGACTCCAGTATTTTAACAACCAGTTGGACATAATTGTCTGCTGCTGCGGCTGCTGCTGCTAAGTCGCTTCAGTTGTGTCTGACTCTATGCGACCCCATAGACGGCAGCCCACCGGGCTCCGCCGTCCCTGGGATTCTCCAGGCAAGAGCACTGGGGTGGGGTGCCATCGCCTTCTCCGAATAGTCTGATAAGCCTAACCTTAAGCCTCAAATCTCAATTTAATCTCAGCTTTTCAAGAATACCAAGCCCTCTCTCTCAGTTTGGACTGTTCTTTCAGAAGTAGACCTTCTTAACAGAAATCCAAAGTCATTCCCTTTCACAGAAAAATCTAAAGCCCAAGACAAAGATTCTAAGACAAGTAATTTATTCAGAAAATACTGGCGGGCAACGGAAGTGAGAAGGGACGGGGGGCAGTGAGGCGGTGGTGCGCAGCAGTGAGCGCTGGGACGGCGGGCCTTTGTCACTGGGGCCCTCTGCGGACACCGTGGCCAGCTGGGGCTGGGGAACCGAGTGTTAACCCCTGGACAGCACAGCCTGCGGGCTGCTTCTGGGGGTGCTCAGCCCCAGCGCCCGAATGGACTGTCCATCAGAGAAAGCCCTGGGCAAAAACATCCAGTTATGGGGTGGGAGACAGCAGGGAGCGCAGGACAGACAGGAAAGGTCACCACCACCCAGAACACCTCCATCAGGCCTTCAGAAGACATGAGGCCCGTGAAAGAGGAAAGCTGAGTACACATTTTAGTTGGAACTAAAAAAAGTGACCAAGTGTTTAGAAATACTAAAAATGATTCTCATAAATTAGAATAAAAGTCTGAGGATATTTACTCTCTTTAAAGCAGATATTTATTTACTGCTCTGATCTACTTATAAGAAAAACACTACAGTAGATCTCTTCTCATATAAAGGTTTTGTTTGTTTTTTTTTGTAGCATTTGTTAGAGCCAACTTAAAGGTAAAATTTCTACCCTTCAGTAATAAAACTAAAAAAATCCCAATTTAGCAAGAAAGAAATTTATGAGTGATTTGTGGTGAAATGCAGTCACTAATATTTTACATTCAAGACAATTTTGATATTACACTCAATTCAAATTATTCCTCTTAATCAGCCCAGATCTTATTTAATGCAAAGTCTAAATGTCTGTTCTTCATCCACCCCACTTCTCTGTTTTAGAATCTAAACTGGTATAGCTCTTAGTCTGGTCCTGGTAAAAATTTCATCATTCAGAGAAAGAAAGAGAGGGAGAAAGAATGGATAAGGTGTAAGCTGGGATTCTCCAACATCTTAACTGCTCAGGGTTATTCTTTTAATTCATTACACATCATGAATTTCATGTGAGATGTGCAAGAAACCATAGAAAAAACTTAAAAGCAAAGCATTGGTTTTAAGTTTGACACTTGAANCTAAAAAAATCCCAATTTAGCAAGAAAGAAATTTATGAGTGATTTGTGGTGAAATGCAGTCACTAATATTTTACATTCAAGACAATTTTGATATTACACTCAATTCAAATTATTCCTCTTAATCAGCCCAGATCTTATTTAATGCAAAGTCTAAATGTCTGTTCTTCATCCACCCCACTTCTCGTTTTAGAATCTAAACTGGTATAGCTCTTAGTCTGGTCCTGGTAAAAATTTCATCATTCAGAGAAAGAAAGAGAGGGAGAAAGAATGGATAAGGTGTAAGCTGGGATTCTCCAACATCTTAACTGCTCAGGGTTATTCTTTTAATTCATTACACATCATGAATTTCATGTGAGATGTGCAAGAAACGATAGAAAAAACTTAAAAGCAAAGCATTGGTTTTAAGTTTGACACTTGAAGGTTATTTAAAGAATAACTCAAAATACTGTGATGGTCCAGAGAATGAAGGGAGGTTTGGGAAGAGTATGAGCTAGAGCTTACTTTAGTAATCAGAGCTAAATGGTATGTATAATGGAATCACTTTGCTTTACATAGATTACACAATTAACACAACATTGTAAATCAGTTATACTTCAATAAATTAAATTTTAAAAGTCAAATGTCACTTTGCCATCTGGACTTTCCAGTGCATCCTGAACTGCTCCTAAACTGTTTTTAATTATTAATTAGTTTTAAAAAAATAAGAATACGTAAAAGCAACCACTGACAACTGGGCCTAGATTTTCTTCTTTAATCCCACTTTCTCTCAAATATGAGAGTAGCTGGAGGAAGGGTTTCATTTTTATGTGCTTAATTTATCTCCTCATATCCCTTTTAATTTCTTTTGATCTTCAAGAAATATGTCTTCCTTTTCCTTTCTGCATCACTGAAGACTATTTGTTGAGAAATGGTAAAATACGTTACTTTCTTGGAATCCAATAATTTTCCAGTGGCTAAGTCTTCTTGATCAACATTCAAAGCACAGAAAGACACTTTAAATTGTTCTAAAAATATTCATTAGAACCCACCTGGGCCAGATATTGAATTAGATATTGAATATATAAAGTTAAATAAATATAACCAATGTTCTTATGGAATTTACAGTCTAGTAGTGGAGATTGTGGACACAAACACACATAAATTTACAAATGGAAATAAAGGCTCTGAAGCACAATGAGTCAGTCCACTGAACATGCGTATATAGGATAAATAGGGGATAGATAAATAGACAGACAGACACACAGCTAAAGATTGATCCTAGGGGCAGAGTCTTGGTGGTTACACAGACTTCTCTGAGGAACTGGCACTTGAGATATAAAGGTGAAGGAAAAGAATGAGCCAAAAGAAGAGATGGGAGAGAAAATGCAGGCTTGATAGAGGGGCTCTCCTTCTCTCAGAGGAGAGGAGAATAGTAAGATTGTCTGGAGAAGTAAGTGGGTTTAGAACAGGACTTTGGTCTTGGTACTTAGAGCAATGAAAGCTATTGAAGGGGTTTACATCTGGGGCTCACTTGATATACTAGTTAATCTGAAAATATCACTTTGACTATAATGTGGACAAAATGCTAGACAAGAGCACAAGTGGATGGCGGATAGACCAGTTAGGAAGTCACTGTGAAACAGTAACTGACAAAGTGGGGATGGTTGGAAAAGAGAAAAATGAGTGCATCCAGGACATGCTAGAATAGATTTCAGAGGTAACATTCAAGAACACTGAATGGTCTGGAAATGCACTGGAAGGACAAAGTATAAAAGATGACACTTAAATCCCCAGCCTACAAAACCGGATGGAAGGAGGGGACACCATATGAACCAAGGAGGCGGCGCCGTTATAATGCACTTGACCCATGTCCCCACGCAGGAATAATTTCCTCTGAAGGAATAACTGTCTGGTCCAAATCTGTGATGGGTAATTAGATCCTCTTTTGGGTAAGACCCAAAATTCAAAAGTACTGTCATTGTTTATTTTTAAAAAGTGATCCTGAAGTTAGCTATAGAGCTTCAGCAAACAGAGGAGCGAGAGCAGACACAGAATGAGCACAGAACACAAACTGCTGGATGCTGACTGAGGAGCCGGGAGAGACAATGGGCTGGCTTTGCTGCAAGCTTAGGGAAATGAGAAAGTTCTGCGTACAGCCTGCCACTTCCGATTCTCCAGAGAAGAAAGGAGTAAAATGTGTTCATCAGTGGGGCATCATGGCACTAACTGTTAATTAATGCCAACTCTTGATTTACAACCAGGAGATGCAACTATACAGCTTCAGGTACATATAGCAAAATACGTTCTGTGGAAACAGTGAAGTATACAAAGCCACTGCCAGCAGATAATATTAAAAAAAGCACAGCCAAATTCCAAAGAAGAACTCATTTGTTGTGACATTAAAAAATAAAAACCTCTTATTTGCAAAATAGAAATGTGATTTTTGTCAGGAAGCTTTATGGTACTAGTTATTTCTTACAAACACACCACTTGAACAAGAAGCAGCCAGCCCACAACAATGGTAATGATGTCTATTAAAATATCATCAACTGTTAATTTCAGCCACAGATCTGAGATTTGTCATCCATGTTCTGAATATACTTATTTTTGTAGTAAGGTCTGTTTAGGGGGTGATTGAGCTTTGATACACAGTTTGCATTATATTCTCTTTCTCCCACATCTTAAGTGTATGACATGAGTTTGTGTGTATAATCAGAGTGGCATTCTTGGCATTATAAGAATGTTCTGAATCACAGTGTTCTCTCAAAATACCGTTTAGGAACTAATTTGTGAATGTATCATATGTTAACAAAATATAACTGAGAAGTTCACTGGAATGATCTTTGATATCCATCCAAAGTGATCACTGGACCAGGAAATCATCTCTATGTTCTAGATTGTGTAAGACTATGCAGATGTATTGAATAGATTTTCTAGTGTTCTGCACTGTGTCAGGAAGGAGAAAACTGCATTTTCTCAATAATTTCCAGTAAAGCCACCATGTGGATTCCACATACAGCTGTCTGCTAGATTTTCTGCAATGGTGATATACAAAGAAGGCAACATTTAGATTTCTTTTTTTTTTTGATAATTTTGCCACAGTAGGTAGGTTACTTTAACTCTTGAGCTTAAATCCCTCTATCTGTAAAACTGACATGACCTTACTCTTCTCACAAAGCCATCTTGAAGATTAAATAGGATAACAGATGCATATGTATTCAGTATAAAAAAATACCCAATAATATTAGCCGTCCCACTGGCACAACTAACTTGGTATGTGTTAAAAATAAATATACTATCTTTCATCCAAAGCATTCTTCCAAGAATTTTCATTTTGGCTGGAAATCTGAACATCTTCTTTGATACTTCTTGTTTACCTCCCACCCCCAGGAAGTTTTAAAGTCCAGCCCCTTTTTAATACCAATGTTACTTGTATTTGTGCTTATGAGACAGGAAATGCACAGCCCACAACCATTAAAAAATATTATACAACCACTAAGAAAAACAGAATACTACGAAAACCAGTTACAACCTACTAGGCCCAAGATGGCACAAGATTTGATTTCCAGGAGACCTTGGCCTCATTATATACTCACTGTAACACATTAGAATCTAAATGATGCACCCACAGGGGCCATGATTATTCTGAGGCTAATCCATAAAGGACAAAAATGGATGGTGGTCCAGCTCCTGGAAATCCTCGCCCTTTCCCCATAGCAGTTGGAATATTCCTCCTACTCTTTAGCCTATGAAACAACCCAGCCCATACAATCCAATCACCCTTCATCTCCGGACCATTCTCTCCTGCTGAGATGGCCTCCACTCTGTCTGTGGAGTATGTATCTTCCTGAATAAACTTGCTTTCACTCTGTTATGACTCACTCTTGAATTCTTTCCTGCACTAGACCAAGGCCCCTCATGTGGTGGCCCATCCCAGGGACTCACCTGCGACCTCCTCTGGCACCTCGGTTTCCTGCAGCACTTACCTTCCTCTCCCTACCTACTGTACTAGTTCAAAGTTTCACTTTCTCTCCCCTTGATCATTGCATTAGTTTCCTCGTTGGCCTCCCTCGCACTGGTCTCTCCCAACACGAGTGCACACACAGCCCAGTTGCCAAATTCATTTTCCACTGGCACACTTCAAGTCATACTTCTGCTCAGAAATCTCCAGTGGTTTCTCATTTCCAGCCAAGAAAGGCTGGTGCACAAAGCCTCCCAGGGTCCTGTCCTCAATTCCCCTTCTTTAGCCTGGTCTCCTGCACTAGTGCCCTGAACACCATACTAAAATGCCCTGTATTTCCTGGACTCCATGACCTATCTCAGTCTACTCTTCCGCCAGAGCTTCCTTTCCTGTTCTCAGGGGATCCCTACTCACTCTTGAATGCTCACTTCAAACACCACCTCTCTCATGACGTCTTCCAAGAAACGAGTGTTTATCCCTTTTCCAACACCATTGTGCTACACTTTTTCTTATGATATTTTCCACATATGGTTTTACATTCAAATTACTTTTAGACATATATGATCCATCCTTCCAGATGATACTGAATCTGTGTTTTATTTATCTTTTCCTTGACTGTTTTATTTATTTTTGCATGTAATTCCAGGCCTTGGTCAAGCTAGACTCTCAAAAAATGTCATTGAATACATGAATGTAAATATCTATTTCAAATCTACTTTGTGACTTTCAAATTTGCTACATGTGTCCTTTCTTTACTAAACACATTTTTGCCTTTCACTATTTTTTTCTTTTATTGAGAAGAATCTACCTAAAAGATGTATTAGAAGTGGGTTGGACACATGTACATGAACATCAGTAAAACCTGACCCCATCCTGAAATTGTCAGCGTCACTAGTACGCTATATTTGGAGTCATTTCCAGCTTCTCGGTCTCATTGACATGAATGTAAACAGGGATGGAAATGTTAGCAACCACTCATATGTATATGGTCACTTTGAACTTTCAAAGCACTTTCCCAGCTCTGATGCTGCACTTGACCCTTAAGCAGTAAAGTGGGAACAGGGGTTCTGATCACTACGTGAGAGAGAAGAAAGTGTCTTCCCAAGGAGAGGTGACTCACCCAAGGTCACAAAGCTGGGAAATCGTAGAAGTGGAAACAGAAATAGAGTCTGTCTTCTAGATACTGATTTGGTGTCTCTTCATTTCAGCATCTCATTGGATTCTCTCTTCTTTTATTCTGCCAGCTTCTAAGCTTTTGGGGATCCAGGAATGGTTTTTTGCAGCATACAATCTTATACATGCCACACATGCTGTTTCTCCCCAAGTTTGGAGGGAAGTGTGGCTTCAACTGTAACACTTCATAAAAGGTTTTATCTCACTGCTTTATTTTACATTATTTAAATTTATCCTTGGTAGGATGTGCCTGACATTTTTTTTATTTTTAACTTTTGGGGATAATTTTCATAGAATGCATTCATTCTATGGATGCATAGATGGATTTTGACAAACGGATATGTGTGTTTCTACCACAGTCAAGATGTAGACTATTTCCATCACCCTTTGTAGCCCATGCCCCATTTCCAGGCCAATACGGATCCGCTCTCTGTCGGCCTAACCTTTGAAGCTGTGCTTTGCATTTGCAAATGTAGGGCAGGTCAATTAGCTTTGGGTCTCAATGTACTGACCTGTACAAAAGACAATGAACATCACCTCTAAGGACCTTTTTGATTTGAAGTACGTTATTACATGAAGTATATGAGAACAATAACTCCCTAGAATTTGAAAAATAATTTTCCAATCAAATCAGAAAGAAAGACAAGTATGCTCATGTTACTGAAGTCCTTCTATTCTATTGTTCTTTCCCCTGCACTCCACCATTTCTGGTCAAAAGCTTCCATCATGTGATTTCAGAACAGGTGTCTGTTGAAGATTATAAAAAGAAAAAGGTCCTAGACCATATTCACAGCCACAAGGATACTTAGGCAAATCTACATAATACCCACTGAGACATTTGACAAAAGTGATCCATTAATGTGGAGAATGTGGGAAGAACACATCTATTGTGTTCAGAACAATCAAAAGTGGCTGCCACTTTCACTAGCTCACTGTCAGTATTCCCACTGATGCTTACTTTTGTGTTTTACATGCTGGGGTTTAAGAAATAGACCTTTTCCACTTAGGCAAAGATTAGGTGAATACCTGAGGCACAAATGGATTGTTACATGGTCAAATTCTTGTCTAGAAAATGTCATGCAAACATAGAAGCCTGGAGACCGTTCACTTCTGAAATGTTCACCTGGCCATTCATAAGCATGTTCAGCATGGCAGAAAGAAGAGGAAAGGGGGCCATCTGAGACTACTCTGTGAGTTAAATAAACGAGTGCCTGCATTGACAGGGCGTCTTGCGTGCAGTGCTCCTACTACAGAATGTGCTTTCAGTCTATTTAAAATTCTACCTCTGATTGGGAGGAAAATTACTCACAGCTGGGTAACAAAGTCACATCTGTGTTCAGTAGCTAGCTGAAACCACCTCATTCCTATTTATCTGATCTGAACTGTACTGCTATTTCAAAATCTTATGCAAATATAAAGGGAGGGAAATTTGAAGGGAAAATTACATCTCAGAAGTCTTTGTGGCTTCTGGATTTGAGACACTGCTTAAAGGTCAGTGTTGATTCAGTACTGGATTATTAAACCATTACATGAGGCATGGAGCAAATTATGTTTTTACTGTGCTACTTCTCAAAAAACGAATATAAATCATCCAAAAGAACAGTAGATTATAGACCTTGTCCTGAATGCTCATCAGTATACACCCCCATTTCATCATCTTTCTTTCTTCACTTGGATTTGTTGATTAATTATTCAACCATCACAATCATTTACAGCACTTTTTATTTGTTTGTTTATAAAATGAGGAGAACAACAGTGCCAGAAATAGAGCACACTTGTGTGTCCAGAAGAGTGGGGCTTAGAGACCCCTGGCATTGACATCTCCCCTTTGCAAGTCATTGCAAATCTTCGCTCTTAGCATGTTACTCTTCTGTCCCATGACCACCAAAGGCTCAGCTCTCAAGAAAGTCTAAACATCTTGGAATGACCTTCAAAACCTCCCTCAAGGTTTGAAGAGAGTTAGCAATTTGCAAGAAGTCATATTACTACTAAATGGTGGCGCCCAGATACCATCTCTCAAGGGGTTGGTTCTAAAGCCTTAACAACTAATTTCTAATCATACAGCTTATCATACAATCTGTGTTTAATTTAGAAGTGCTTAACTGAGATAAGGGATCCATTAAAGTAGCTCAGATGGTAAAGAATCTGCATGTAATGTGGGAGATGTGGGTTTGATTGCTGGGTCAGGAAGATCCCCTGGAGAAGGGAATGGCAACCCACTCCTACATTCTTGCCTGAAGAATTCCACGGACAGACAGAGACATCCTGGTGGGCTACAGGCCATGGGGTCAGAAAGGGTCAAACACGACCAAGTGATTATGCAACTGAGGCAAGAAGAGACGGAACAAAAGCAATGTCGGTGTACTCTCCTTTTCAGATTGGGTGCGGGGTCTGTCATGCCTTTTCTTGCCATGTGTTTGCACGTATGACACACGTGCACTGCCCAGGCCAGGCAGTCCACGTGATAATAGCACGCCTCACTGCATGAGCAGGAGAATCATTAAAAAAACAAAGAAATACAAGGAATCAGGGTTCTAAATCATTGGCTTGTAATAGCCCTGGAAAAAAGTGGTATTTTCATGAGCCAAAAACAAGTACTAACTTCAATAGCTCAATTCAAGGTGTAACAATGCTGCCTTTATTCACTCTCTGTCAACAATGTGGAAAAGGTGGGAATAATTCCAGTCATAGAGTATCTGACACAACCTCCATTCGACTTTTCATCAATGGGGGTTTATGACCAGGTGCGCTCCAGTGGTTTGGAAACATTTTAAAGGAAAACAGGCTTGTGGGGTCATTAAGGCTTGAGGGGGAACTTGAGAGAAGAGAGGAAGGGAGTTGTCTGGAGGTTCCAAATGAAATCAGGAGGAAGGTTTGTGTGAAAGGAGCCATTTAGCCTGACAGGTACAAGGCACAGGCTTTCTGAGACACAATGTGCTTCTAATCGCTGGCTGAAAAGTTATTTCCTTTTCTGTCTTCTAAAATATGCAAACTTTTTCCATGTTGTGATTTACAACTGGGTTAGGTTTCAACCACCTGTGGGCCTCTGCAAACTGTGGCGTGTGTTCCCAGTGAGATAACATGTTTTGACAGAAGCTTCACTACATCAAGAAAGCTAGAGAGATGAAAAATCCCACCCTGTTCTCTGGATGAAATGGTTATTGACAAAGAAAGAGAATATCAAGGAATAGCTCATTCATTGGACCCCAAAGTTAAATAAGGACTTCAATATAAATGAATTTTTCAGATGAATGAAAAAGTCTGTAAACCTTTTTCTTTTCTGCCTTGAGTAGAGTATAAAGAGCACTTAAAATTAAAAAAAAA
>SJYV01021009.1:258818-366955 GCA_006410875.1 Neotragus pygmaeus | reverse complement strand
TTCATGTCGATGTATGGCAAAACCAATACAGTATTGTAAAGTAGAATAAAGTAAAAAATAAATAAATAAATAAATAAAATTTACCTTAGGTGTTAAAAAATAAATAAATAAAAGTGTGCCATTTACTTTTTAAGATGAAAAGATGACTGTTCATCAAATTTCTGACAAATACTCATAGAAGCAATAGATAGAAGTCATAAATATTAGTTAACATTGTTGAAATAAAGACATATTCACAGATATCCAAGAAAAGTATAGGTAACCCTTCCCTAAGAGATCACAAAATTAATGTACACTTCCAAATTTACTTAATGAATAGTCTCTGCTATGTAAACCATAAAATTCACAATTCTCAGATTATTGTATCAGAAGAACAAGAATTATTCTGAATTCCTGTCATCTGAATTTTGATTGAGGATCATACAGTGGAAATTAATATATGTTTATTCATAAAACTGAATGGCTTTTAATGTGTTTTGAAGAAAGGAATTGATATAGTACAGGTAGACAAGCAGCATAAAAGTCTGCATGTGAGACCATCCCACGGCAGTCCTCGCTCACACACAGGACTGATCAGGGTGGTTTGTCCTTCCATCTCCTCTGCCTTCCTCCCGCATTTCCTTTCTTCTTTCCCCAAATCTCTCTTTTCTTTTCTTTTTCTACTCTCCCCTTCACTGTCCCATTTTTTCCTTTCCTTTTGAAGACTTTTTGCCAAATTTCATGAAAAGAGAAGTGAAACATAGATTGTTTTTAAATCTTAATATATTCTCATCCATACTCTCAAATTCCACAAATGTTCAAATAATGGTGGATTTAATGGTAAAGTCTGATCTACTGGGCTCTGCTTAACCTGTAAGTTGGGGTATGGAGAGACCCATTTATGGCTTTATTCTATTTCTGTTCACTGTGAGTCTTCATAATCAGTTAATATAAATTTACCATGTAAATTCACCCAGGAATGTCCTTGACAAAAGCTGATACACAAATGGTGTGTCTGTGCCAGGGAAATGACAAACAAAGGAAGGGACACCAGGACCTCGCTAGCGACTCTCTGGCCAGTTTGGGAAGCCTGGTGTGAAGGGCAGGCCTGTGAGCCACGGGTCTGGGAGGACCTGCTTCTCCTACTGACGCCTGGCAACCAAAACTTGTACCTCACCTACCTTTTAATGGGCGAGATTATACAGTGTCTGTGTATTTAGTAACTGATAAAACAGCTTTCTTGATGAAGAATCTAATATTACCAATAGCTCAGAAGAACTCACTAAAGTTTCCACTTTAGATGCTCATTTTGTTTTATTTAAATAGAAATAAATGAAGGCAATGTAAAGTTGGTTCACAAAACATATTAGATTGGCAAATAAGGCACTTTCTAGAGTAAGAAAGGAAACAAAATAATAATGTCTCAGAAGAGGTAATGGGTCTCTCCATATCCCAACTTACAGGTTAAGCAGAGCCCAGTAGATCAGACTTTACCATTAAATCCACTATTATTTGAACATTGCTATATATATATACATATAATATATATATAATTTTTAATTTTTAGTTTTAAAAAATAAAGTCAAATAAAATTAAACTAAAACTTTTTTTAAAAAATGACTTACGCTTTAACAGTTTCATGGGTCCTAAAATCTTGGATAAGTGCTTATGATTTTGTTTTTGATATAACATCATCACATTTTCAAGATATATATTTTTTAGACTAGAAAATTTTCTAAACTCTTGGCGAGCCCTTTTTCTACACCTTCCCTTCTCTCCACAGTCTGCTTGGGTGCTGTGCTAGTTTCAGGTGAGCAATGCAGGGACTCGGCCATACCCAGGGGGTGCTGCACGTGTGTGCTCAGTCGCTTAGTCCCGTCCAACTCTCTGCGGCCCTGGGGACCATAGCCACCAGGCTCCTCTGTCCATGGGATTCTCCAGGCAGGAATACTGGAGTGGGATGCCATGACCTCCTCCAGGGACTCTTCCCAGTCCAGGGGTTGAACCCAGGTCTCCCGCATTGCAGGTAGATTCTTTACTGACTGAGCCACCAGGGAAGCCTNGGGATTCTCCAGGCAGGAATACTGGAGTGGGATGCCATGACCTCCTCCAGGGACTCTTCCCAGTCCAGGGGTTGAACCCAGGTCTCCCGCATTGCAGGTAGATTCTTTACTGACTGAGCCACCAGGGAAGCCTCTACTGGGGTGGTCAGGATGAACTCTTTAATGCACGAGGGGAGAAACAGAGGTTTAAGAAGCATTGATGAAATTACATAAGTGAGCATTAATTTTACATGAGTTCCAACATCCTAGAGAGTAGATTATAAATACAAATGTGCAATGTCGGCCTCATTTACTAGGCGGGTGTGTTCTAGGAATGAGGACTACAGGTACTAACTTCAACATAACATTCTAATTGCAGCTACTATGTCTTGCCATTTTTGTTCATAAAGTAAATTTCTTTAATCAAATTGGTTTAGACTAGAGTCAAAGCAGCATAAAACATGCATGAACCATATTCACCATTTGGAGACACAAATATGTGCTGCAAGTGTAATTTAGTGTGATGTTTATCTCCCTAACACCATGCCTTTTAAAGGGGAAAGCACTGCAGAGTCCTTTTTATACATTTTAAATAAGTTGCTGACAGTGTACTTTCCTCTGATGAAACTTGCATTTTCATCCATTCTAGGTTCACTCCCCTTCAGGCAAAAAGATTATGATTCTACCTATCTCTCTAAAGTCTCTACTTCACTTGTCCATCCTTAGCCCTTCAGTGTATCATTCCATCAAAGCTCAGTTTTAATTTTTACTGCTGACTGTCATCTAATCAAAAAGATTCATAGTTATATTAATAGAGCAGAAGAAAAGAATAGAAATCCACAAGCAAACCGAAAATGAAATTATTTGCTCCATAATAAAGTTGATGTAACAAGTAGGTAGTGAAAATGATGAATTATTCCACTACTGCATAAATATATTTTATAAAATAGTATTTATTATATTATATATGTATATTATTTATACAGAAATATATTAAATAACTATGTATTTGTATACATTTATATTTTCTATTGTATAAATACATATATTATAAAAGTTACTGTCATTATGAGGATCTGGGAAAAAAGTTTATCACACTTTATATCATACTTTATATCTCAAACTCACACTTTATATCACAATCAACCCAGAACAACCAAATATGTTTGTACATAAAACCTGAAAGTATTAGTTATGCTAATAACAGACAGATAAGACTTTTTAATAATTGACTGGTCTAATAGTAAAGATGTAGAATTGTTTAAAAGTACAGTCTTGAAGTTTGATTTAGAGGAAAAGATAACATTGTGTTTAAAAAAGTGAAAGTGTGAGTCACTCAGTCATGTCTAACTCTTTGTGACCCCATTGACTGTAGCCCACTAGGTTCCTCTCTGCATGGGATTCTTCAGGCAAGAATACTGGAATGGGTTGTCATTTCCTTCTCCAGGAGATCTTCCCAACCCAGGGATCAAACCCAAATCTCCTGCATTGCAGGCAGATTCTCTACCATCTGAGCCACTATGGAAGCCCTTTTCATACATTGTGTTCCAGAATATGTAGGCATTTTTGAAAAATGATCACATATTAGCAATAAAGTGATAACACCACGCTTATGGCAGAAAGTGAAGAGGAACTAAAAAGCCTCTTGATGAAAGTGAAAGTGGAGAGTGNGCAGCCCACTAGGCTCCCCCATCCCTGGGATTCTCCAGGCAAGAACACTGGAGTGGGTTGCCATTTCGTTAAGTATATCACTAATGGCTTTGTTCAGTCTTCGTTTTTTCCATTTTTTTGATGGTGTGTTTTATACAGATACTGTGAATTTTAATATAGTCAAATTCATCAGTCTTTGTCTTACACCTTTTTAAATATCTTTTTTAAGAAATCCTTCCCCACCCTACAACATTTCTTTACCATTATACGTGGCCAAAAAGGATCAGTAAGTACATGTTTTAAAAAAGCCTAACCAGTTGTTATATCTCAGTGAGACTGTCCTGTCTGCCTTTCAGGCAGGGCTGTTGCTGGTCGGCTCTCACATAAGGAGCCCATAACCACGTGAGTGATCTGTCGGAGAGGCCACAGTTTTAGGTGGCACAGGAAGGTTATCTGGAGATCATTCCAAGGATCTGGGGAGTGTGAACTCTGCCAACGCAGTCTTTTAAAATCTGTTAAAATAAAAACTCTGTCGTGTTCTAGCACCTGTTGTGATCGCATAACAGACCAGTGCAGGCTCGCCACAAACAAAGCTCATCAAGCCAGCAGATCTTCAGCTAAACGAGTGTGTTTGTCACATTGTACAGCTGGGGTTTCTGAGTGACCATCTCATATACGTATTTCTTACATTATAAAATGCTTACTTTTTATCCTTTCTAGGAAACGTATGTGCTTTTCAAATATGAAGGTCTAGTGACCCTCTTCTCTCAAATGTACACTTTGCATTGCAAAAACTGCGAACAGTTCGGATTCTCAGTCCTGTCTCACCTACACCAGATTTTAGTTTTTTGAGATTTAATTTTGCATTGTACATAAACAGAGCATTTGCAAAAGCAGGATCTTTTTCTAGCTTTTATCTAGTATATATTGAACATGTGGAGTGTGCAGCTCATAATTTCTTTCAAATTTGACTTTGTTCTAGCAAATTAAGCAACGTAAAAATAAGCAAACAGATGGAATTCTCAGCAAGGAATTGTTAAATTCAGTCCGTCCTGAATCACCCGCCCTCAAAGCCANTGCTGGGAAAGATTGAAGGTGGGAGGAGAAGGGGATGACAGAGGAAGAGATGGTTGGATGGCATCACTGACTCAAAGGACATAAGTTTGAGTAAGCTCCAGGAGTTGGTGATGGACAGGGAGGCCTGGCGTGCTGCAGTTCATGGGGTCACAAAGAGTCGGACACAACTAAGTGACTGAACTGAACTGATGTGCACTTGAGATACGATAAAAATCTATTATTGAAGAGACTTGACATGCAAATATCTACATGTGGACCTACCTGTGCCTCCACAATGAGAAATCATTAAGAGGTTGGTGTGTGGAGCTCTATTTTCACTGTCAAACCATCACAACTTTAGCAGAATCTCCTCAAACTTTTTTTATCTTGTCTGTTGTTATCTTTTAGAGTTATATAGGAAATACCCTTTCAGTTTCTATAGGAATTGTTACAGTTTTTAATCTCCACTTTTTCTCATTAGGGAGATTGATAATTGAATACTACATGATCTAATCTTGGCCATATGTGTCCACAAGGAAGACACATAACCTCTCTGGGTTTTAGTGTCATTTTCTGTAAATGATAATGTCCCTTCTATGCCTATCATTCTATAATGTCAGAGTGACCACTAGAGGCTTCTAGAATTCCTGCAACTCTCATTAATAACTCTTTTTTACACTCACACAAATCAAAGCAGCATTTCCTTGAGTCTTCTCTTACGAGATGTTTTCAGCTGCAATGATTAAACAGATAGGACTTTATCTTCTTTTACATGAGAAGTATGAAAGTATATGGATTCTGTCATTGGTTTATCAGCTTAACAATTTCAGGACTGGCATCTTTACAGTTCTACGGGGTAGACCCTCAAGGTCACAATATGTCTGCTGCAGATCCTGCCAAACAAGATAAAGACTATCTGCATCATCAGGAAATTCCGTGCTTTCCAATTACAGGCAACCATTGTTCTAGTGTCTATTACTATAGACTAACTTTGCCTCTTCTGGATCTCATATAAATGGAATCACACAGTATCTAATCTTTTATATTTGGGTTCTTTAACTTTTTTTGGAGATTCATTCACATTACAGTACTTGCTGAATAGTATCAGGTGGTATGAATATACTATAATTTCTTTATCCATTCTCCTATGGACAGATATTTGGATTGTGTCCAGTTTTGTGCTACTGTTGGAATAAGATTGCTATGAACATTCATGTGCAAGTCTTTGTGTGCACTCATACATCTATTGGGTAAAAATCCAGAAGTGGAATTGTTGGGTCATAGGTCCAATGTATGTTTAGGTTTACAAAATACTGCTTCCTCTAAAATGGCTACAGTACTATTTTGCAGTTATTTTTGATGACTGCATAATTCTGGAATTGATGCATCATCAAATATGTAATTTTTCTATACTGTTGGACAATTAATTTATATTGTTTTCAATACTATTTTCTTAAAACAAATAGAAAATGTTGCAATTAATGGCTTCATGCAATTAAGTTTTATCTGTGGCTGGAATATNTATTTTTGATGACTGCATAATTCTGGAATTGATGCATCATCAAATATGTAATTTTTCTATACTGTTGGACAATTAATTTATATTGTTTTCAATACTATTTTCTTAAAACAAATAGAAAATGTTGCAATTAATGGCTTCATGCAATTAAGTTTTATCTGTGGCTGGAATATTTCTGCTGTTGGGATATTTATTTGAGACAACAGGGGAAGAGTTAGTGTATTATCATGACTTTTTACTTTACAAAAATTGCAGTAATTTACACTGCCTCAAAAATTTGAGAAATCTATTGTTTTTATTTTAATGCGTTTTAAGTATACAGCTCAATGAATTTTTTACAAATATAAAATTCACTAGCTATGGCCTAGATCAAGAAAGAATATTTTTAGCACCTTAGAAACTACATCTCTCCTAGACTATACCAGGGCTCACAGAAGCAACTGCCACTCTGACACTGATCCTGTATAATGACTGTGCTTCTGTTTAAACTTCGTATAAGTTAAACCAAATGTTTATACATATTAATTCTCATATGCAAGGTTTAAAAGACAAAGTAGAGCTTAATTTTTAATTTGATTGGAATGAGCTACCACCTAGTATTTCATAAAAATAATGGTCACCATTTGTGGAGCTCAGAGCTGCATACCAGGTGCTATCTAAGAAATTTACATCCATAATCTCATTTGATCTTCTGAATAACCCAATAAGAAAGGGACAGTTATGTCCATTTGCTGATAATAAATCTGAGGCTGAGTGGAAACTAGACTGCACATCTCACAAGGCTAGTATGTGACTCAGCAAGAATGCATACCCAGGTGTATTTGACATCATTTAGCTGTTTCTGGACATGACTGAGCGACTTCACTTTCATTTTTCACTTTCATGCACTGGAGAAGGAAATGGCAACCCATTCCAGTGTTCTTGCCTGGAGAATCCCAAGGATGGGGGAGCCTGGTGGGCTGCCTTCTATAGGGTTGCACAGAGTTGGACATGACTGAAGTGACTTAGCAGCAGCAGCAGCAATTTCTGATATCCCTGTCCATGGTTAACAATTATCTGAGATCAGTCCTTTAGAACTGCAAACGCTTGAGCACCAGATAAAAATCTAAACAATTATCAGAGGATGCTAGCACTAGCCCTGCTTTTCTCCAATCTTCAATAAAAGCTAAAGCCAAGGTGCCAGAGATGAAGGATCAAAGGCCAGTTTAATGACAGATGTAATTACCAGGCATGATTTTCAGAATAAACTGTTTTCTTCAGTCACTACAAGCTTTACTAGAAAACTGAAACTGTGGGTGAATGTTAACACAACTTATCATATTACTGCTAACTGGGGCCATTTTTCATTAAAATGTAATTATTGCCCCCAAGACATCGGTATACAAAATTATACAGAATGTAATGAATTGAGTATCCTGGAAGAGCAGCATGAATTCAAAAGTATACTTTGAGTAAAGACAACTCTCACACAATGTTACCATACTGGAGGACAATAAAGATGTTCATTACCCAGGAATGGATGATACAAAGATAAATCAGAGCTAAGGCTTAGAGGTGAAGGTACCTGGAACTTAGGGCACCATATAAACCAAGAGATTTTCTAATCCCAACTGGTAAGATGATATTAATTTGTATAATATATTAGAAATTGCAAATAGGTTTTACATTACAGAAATAAGTCCCCAGTTTAAAAAAAAAAAAACTGAGAAAATGTTAGAATACATTTGCTAAAAACGCATGCACCTAGAAAAAATGACATCATCAATTAAAACAAAGCAGCAAATACTAAAGTAAATTTGAGGTCTGTGTAAAACTTCATTTATATGAATGAATACAGGAACCCAACTGGTTTTTCTAATAATTCCTTTAATTGACAGATGAATGGATAAAGAAAATGTGGTACACACACACACACACACACACACACACACACAATGAAATACTACTAAGAAAAGGAATGCAATAATGACATTTGCGGCAATATGAACGAACCTAGACATTATCATACTAAATAAAAGACAAGTATTGTGTGCTATCACTTATGTGTGGAATCTAAAAAAAAATTATACAGGTGAACTTATTTGCAAAACAGACTCACAGTCATAGAAAACAAACATGGTTACCAAAGGGGAAAGGAGGGAGGGATATAAATCAGTAGTTTGAGATTAACCATGATGTATGATCCCTAACCCAGAGCCAGACATCCTGGAGTATGAAGTCAGTAGGCCACAGTAAGCATCACCATGAGCAAAATTAGCAGAGGTGATCCAATTCTAGCTGAGCTATTTCAAATCCTAAACAATGATGTTGTGAAAATGCTGCACTCAATATGCTAGCAAATTTGGAAAACTCAGCCATGGCCACAGGACTGGAAAATGTCACTTTTTATTCCAGTCCCAAAGAAAGGCAATGGCAAAGAATATTCAAACTAACACACAATTGCACTCATCTCACACGCTAGTAAAGTAATGCTCAAAATTCTCCAAGCCACGCTTCAACAGTACATGGACTGAGAGCTTCCAGATATTCAAGCTATATTTAGACAAGGCAGAGGAACCAGAGATCATATTGTCAACATCGGTTGGATCATAAACAAAGCAAGAGAATTCCAGAAAAACATCTATTTCTGCTTCATTGACTATGCTAAAGCCTTTGACTGTGTGGATCACAACAAAATTGTGGAGAATTCTTAAAGAGATGGGAATACCAGACCACCTGAACTGCCTCTTGAGAAAGCTGTATGAAGGACAGAAGTAATACTTAGAACTGGACATAAAACAACAGACTGGTCAACAGACTGATTCCAAACTGGGAAAGAAGTAGTTCAAAGCTGTATACTGTCACCCTGCTTATAAAACTTATAAGCAGAGTACATCATGTCAAATCCTGGGCTGGATAAAGGACAAGGTGGAATCAAGATTGCCGGGAGAAATATCCATAACCTCAGATATGCAGATGACAGCACCCTTATGGCAGAAAGCAAAGAGGAACTGAAGAGCCTCTTGATGAAAGTGAAAGAGGAGAGTGAAAAAGTTGCCTTAAAACAACATTCAAAAAATGAAGATCATGGCATCCGGGCCCATCCCTTCATGGCAGAATAGAGAAACAATGGAAACAGTGAGAGGCTGTATTTTTCTGAGCTCCAAAATCACTGCAGATGATGACTACAGCCATGAAATTAAAAGATGTTTGCTTCTTGGAAGAAAAGCTATGACTAACCTAGACAACATAATAAAAAGCAGAAACATGAATTTTCCAACAAAGGTCCATCTAGTCAAAGCTATGGTTTTTCCAGTAGTCATGTGTGGATGTGAGAGTTGCCCATAAACAAAGCTGAACTGGGAATGGATGCTCTTGAACTGTGGTGTTGGAGAAGACTCTTGAGGGTCCCTTGGACTGCAAGGAGTTCCAACCAGTCCATCCAAAAGGATATCAGTCCTGAGTGTTCATTGGAAGGACTGATGCTGAAGCTGAAGCTCCAATACTTCGGCCTCCTGATGCAAAGAGCTGACTCTCCAATAAACCCTGATGCAGGGAAATATTGAGAGCAGGAGGAGAAGGGGGCAACAAAGGATGAGATGCTTGGATGGCATCTCTGACTCAGTGGGCATGAGTTTGAGCAAACTCTGGGAGACGGTGAAGGGCAGGGATGCCTGGCACACTGCAGTCCATGGGATCACAAAAAGACAAGACACAGTAACTGAGCAACAAGCATAACTACTTGGCAGGCCTGAAACGCAGCCTAACGTGTGCCTAGGAAGAGGAGGGAAGGACGTGAGTGCTACTGGAGCTGCTGAAACTACTTCTGCAACACAGGAGTCCCTGGATCCTCTAACTTCACTGCTCTCCATCCTGAACTGGACTAACACCACTCATAGAAAGGTGAACTCTCACTGGCTGTCAGACCCCATGGCTCTGACCGGTGACCCTGTGGTCTCATCAGCCTGACACTGGTTTCAGTTCCAAATGTAGACAATGCCTCTGAGAGGATCTACCTCTGTTTCAAGTCTTCCTGTGTTCTGGCAACCCTAGGCTCCAGGCTTTTGACACGGGTCCCTTCAGGGTCTGACACCCTCGGGACAAGATGCAGCCCCTGTACAGGTCCCATGTACAGGTCTATGGCCTGTTAGGAACCTGGCCGCACAGCAGGTGGGCCGGGGAGAGATGCTTTATCTGCATTTACAGCCACTTTATCACTCACATGACCGCCTGAGCTCAGCGGGTTCACAAGATTCTCTTAGAAGCCTGAACCCTATGGTGAATCGAGCATGCAACGGACCTAGGCTGCATTCTCCTTATGAGAATCATGCCCAAACACTCTTTCCACCCCACCCGAGTCCGTGGAAAAATCGTCTTCCATGAAACCTGCCCCTGGTGCCAAAAAGGCTGGGGACTGTTAGTCCTAACAAAATACTCCTGATCCACTCCTTGCAGTTTCCTGAATGGAGTGTGATGCTATCTCTTTTTGCAAATTGCCTAACTCCTCTGACCTCTTGATGGATTTTTTTCTTCCTTTTCAAGATTTGGATCCAGTCCCCACCCTTCAGTGGTTAAACTCACTCTGTGAGAAATGGCATACAGGCAGTATACAGGACCTGTCACCTTTTACTGAATGTGTTCTTCATTCATGTGTAACTGTAAGAATTGTGAAGCCTGGAACTGTGTTGAACTCCTCTCTGGCCACAATAAAGGGGACATGGAAAAACTTTGAGGAATGGTTTCCTGGTTGAATGAATGACTTGCCACCTTGACTATGACTTGACTATTACATCCATCTTGCCTGAGATTTTAGTTACCAGAGTTTTGAAATTTAAAACCCTTATTTGTAATTAGTAATATAGAAAATTAAACTAAAAAATAATGCATAAATGGATGTTAGGGCCTTAATTTCTTTCTGCCTATACAAACCTAAGATTCTTAAAGAAATAATTCAATCCTAGGGTTCCAAGTGGGCTAAATATAGCTATGGCTATTTGGCATATTATAAAATCAACTGACTCAGAGACTTTAGACATGACTTGTACTTACACACGTAAAAGGAAAACTCCCCTTGGTGGGTTAGATTGTTGTCCTGAAAGGATCACTCATTATCCTTCAAACCCGTGAAAGGATGACATCTCTCTGCTCCATATAATCTGGGCTTGGTCATGTGACTTGGTTTCACCTCATCAGGAGCAGAGGGATTACACCCTGGGCTGAACTGCGAGCCTGGCTTTGACCAATATAATAATACTAGCAGATGAGGAGGAGGCTTGCAGTGTTGCCTGCAGGGTTGGAAGTGCTCTTCTATGCACCAGCCATCGCTAGGGCAAGGCTCAGAGGAGGCGCATGAGGAGCAGATGGCCCCCCAGGCTCCCTACCTGACGGAAGTGAGAATAAATGCTGTTTACACCTCTGCACTTAGCGGTGTTTGTTACACATTAACACTCAATATGTGCATTGTCTATGAAGACATTTCTTTATATGGTGCCTCCCTCAAAGCCAAAGACATGCCCAGCTAGACAGCAAATTATTTCTGATTGAGGCCCTAAACACTGACCTGATCCACACTGGGGGAAGTAGAAATTGGGAAGGAAGTTCTCATTAACTACTCTTTAAAGGGGTGATATAAGTTTCTGGACAGAGCATGCATCAATTTGCATAACTGTGGGACACAGGAAAACAGCTACATTTGAAAGCTGGCCAACATTGACACAAATTCAGAGTGTATGACAGGAAGAAAGTTATGGGAGAGGTAAATGATTAGGGTAACATTTCTAACAGTTATATACGACCTGAGTATATTAACTGTCATAATTACAAATACAATTACAGTAATGGTGTTTTCATGTTAACAGTTATTAGTTTAATAAAATCACTGCTCTAATAAAGCAGATGCTAGTCCTGAAACAGTTTTTTAACTGAAGGGCTCTTATTACAATCACCTTAAACAGGAACATTAAAGAAGCGGTAGTACTGTTAGAGTGTGGGACTGCTTCTCCAGGGCGGGATATATTTAAACATCTGCCATTTTTTACATAGCAATACAGTTAACTCCTGACCAGTGTGGGGAGAGTGGCACCCATTTGTGTTTCTTCACTCACAGAGTCAAGGAACCAAGGATGTGGAGCTGTAGAGTCTCTTCATTCATTGAAAAAAAGTCTGCACATAAGTGGACTCCAAGCAGTTCAAACTCATGTTATTCAAAGGTCAACTGCGTTTTCTGTCTTGACCAACATTTGCCTTTGGTTCTCCCTCACCGCCATCCCTGACTTTTATAAGTTAATTCATGTCAGTAAGTTGAAATTATGTTTTAACCTAACACCTAGCTATGCGATCTCTAGGTCTAACCCAGAATTGCAGAACCAGAATCTGACTGCAGCAAGATTCATATGCACATTAAAATATGCAAAACTGCTGTAAAAATAGCTCCTTATCACAAAAATGTATTAAAATCTAATGCCCCAAATTACATGGTAAAATCCAGGGTTTATTTCTATATAATTGAATCAAAGTCAATAGTAACAATGTGGTCTATGCAGCAGTTTTAGCATCACCTGGGAATTGTTAGGAACCCAGCACTTCAGCCCATCCCTGCAGGACTGTAGAATAATCTCAGTCTTAACAAGATATTCAGGTGATTTGTATGAATATTACAGTTTGAGAAGCTGAGCTCTGTGTTTCCTTTCTAAATAATTTTTTTACATCTGAAGCAAAATATAATACTATAGGAATATTCATTTATTCATACTATATGGGCTATATCATGAATAAACTAAAATTTACTGTTTTAATATTTAATCATAGTTTTCTTTGTTAGGGCAGAAACAACATTATGGGAAAATAGGCACAATACTGCTTAGGGATAGGATTTCTTATTTTTATCTTTCTTTTTAATAATGAAATTATCTTTCTTTCTAATAATGAAATTTAAAATGATTTTGCTTCTTCACCTCTTGTATCCTTTACATTCATCTGAAACTATTAATTTGGCCCTATCCTCACCCAGTAAGTTTTAGGAAACACTATGCTATTTAATGACAGCAACTAGCAGTAGAGGGAACAGAATTTTTACAAGACTTTAATGGGGATATAACTTGTTTTCTGCACTTGCCATAAGTATAGTTCAATTCAAACATTTTGAATTATTCAGGATATTCTAACACATNACACTATGCTATTTAATGACAGCAACTAGCAGTAGAGGGAACAGAATTTTTACAAGACTTTAATGGGGATGTAACTTGTTTTCTGCACTTGCCATAAGTATAGTTCAATTCAAACATTTTGAATTATTCAGGATATTCTAACACATTTGGTACATTAAAACAAAGATAACTGTTTATATTTATAAAATGTAATTTGTCTTACTGAAACTTAACATGAAATGCATTCTGTACCCTATTGTCATTTAATAGATTACTTTTCCTGCGGTAAATGAGTGAGTATACCTGTATGCCGTTCATTACTGCCAGAGACTCTAATACTGAGTTCATGGCTTAAGAAATTTGTCCCCATCTATAGCTCATGTGACTTTCTCTTAGATGAAAAAATATCTCTGGTCTCTTCTCTTTGATTAATTTTGCCTGTTCTTGTCCATCACATACATAGAATAACACAGTTCATTTCAGTCACTCAGTTGTGTTTGGCTCTGTGATCTCATGCACTGCAGCATGCCAGGTTTCTATGTCCTTCACCATCTCCCAGAGCTTGCTCAAACTCATGTCCCTGGAGTTAGTGATGCCATCCGACCATGTCATCCTCTGTCATCCCCTTTTCTTCCTGACTTAAACATTTCCCAGCATCAGGGTGTTTTCCAGTGATTTGGCTCTTCTCATCCGGTGGCCAAAGTATTCGAGCTTCAGTTTCAGCATCAGTTTTTCCAAAGAATATTCGAGGTCAATTTCCTTTAGGATTGACTGGTTTGATCTCCTTGCAGTCCAAGGGACTCTCAAGAGTCTTCTCCAACACCACAGTTCAAAAGCATCAATTCTTCAGTGCTCAGCCTTCTTTATGGTCCAACTTTCACATCTATACATGACTAATGGAAAAATCATAGCTATGACATATGGATTTGTTTATGTCAGATTTATATATTGAACCCTTTTGTTTCAACATTTAAAGCAAGAAGCCACAAAATAAAAAAGGGGAGAAAAGATGATACAAATTCTTCAAAAATCTAAAACAATTCATTTAAAGAATATTTTGGAGAAGTTGTAGTAGGTTTATATTTACACAGCTTCAATACATTCCCCAAACACAACCACAGGAAGAAAAGAAATTATTTAGTAATACTAACTTCTATGAAATGATTAGAACAACTTAAAAAGACCCTGATTCTGGGAGATTGAAGGCAGAAGAAGAAGGCGACAGAGGATGAGATCGTTGGCTTGCATCACCAATGTAATGGATATGAACTTGGGCATATTCCAAGAGATGGTGAAGGACAGGGAGGCTGGGCTGCAGTCCATGGAGTAGCAAAGAGTTGGACATGACTCAGCAACTTAATAAACAAACTGAAACTATATCACCCATGTCTAAATTGTGATTTTTGTTATGAAACAGTAACTTGTTTATAGTTTATTTACATATTTTTCTGTAAATGCTCACACTATCTCAATGAATAAGAAATACTTTAAAAGTGGTGACTGCACACTTTATAGTTTTGTGATGAGAACTTCATCATTCTTTTAATTCCAAAATAATCGATCACTTGACCAGAAATCCAACAAAATTTAAGTCATATGGACTGAAAATTTTAGAATACAAAACACTTTTTCTGCTTCTACTTAAAATAATGGTTGTTCTATCTAAAAAAATTTAGGTGCAAACATGGTAAAAATCCTCTCCTTTAGAAGTAGTCCAGCTGAGGTTTAATTAACTTCTGCAGAACAGTAATTAAAAATTAATTCACTTCTGTGAGAAGAGTAAATTTAAAAATAACAGATTAAAAAAGATCAGTATTATCCCCCAAAATACAATTCAGACAATTAATTTTGTTATGAATATAGAGGATTCATTTTGGCTAGTGAAACTTTCTCACTTGGAAGCAACCTGTCCCAGTTCTGAAGTCATTTGGTTACTAGAACAAAACAAGATCCTCATCATACTCGACACTAAACTCCCTCTGATATCACCAAATCTTTAGGGCTCAGACATAGTAGACAAAATGATGACTTCTCAGACTCTTTGTCCCTTGTTATCCACAAAATCTGTATTAATCAATTAGCCAAATATTATTCAGTCCTGCACTGTGGATCATAAAATTATAGTCACTGCCAGAAATGATGGTAAGTGTTCCCTAATGTAGTTCCTCAAAAGAAAGCATAAATATAAACAAAGAGATGAGCAACAAAGCAGATGGCAATGCTTTTTCATGCCTCCATCAGCCTTTAAGTGGCTTAATGGAGCAATGGTGTACCAAGCATTCACCTGAAAATGTACATTTACTCCTGGGTCTTCCGAAGCAAAGCTAGACTGAAGCCACCTCAACGGTCTCAATACTGACAAAACAACTTTTCTTTTTATTTTATTTTTTACTGACATCTAATATTTTTAATGGTATTTCTTATGCCAGTGTCTTTAGTAGAGGGTGCCAATGTCTAAGAACTAAACCAACTTAATGTTAATTAACTCTACAGCTACTGTCATTTTTTTCTTCATTATATTTTATAAGCAGAAAGAATAATATAGTTCAATGAATTACATTAACTAGCTTTCTGTTAGAATATAAGCAAAATGGTAACCATCAACTGCCTTTGATTAGACCTCACTGAAGGATTTTTCATTTGAATTTGTGTTTATTTACAAAGCACATGGAAAATGTGTTAAATACCTTTCTGCTTTCAGCTCAAAGCGATGACTTCATTTCTAGTTGTCTTACAAGGATTAGTGCTTGTTCTTGTAATATGTGTTTGGAGGTACTCTGAAGCAAGGTGCCATTGTCATTGTCTGCCCAGACCCAGGCAGAGGGTTCATATGATGTTTCTGCTACAATACAGCATGAAGACCCCAAACATTAGTAATAACCAGTGAAGTTTAAACACTGAATTGCTACTACTGAAAAAGTGCAAAACTTTGGTAGTCAATCAATTGTAATTTTTAATAGACACTAAAAGAAAATACTAAAATATAAACATTTAGGCAGTCATGCAGACAAGGGTGAATTGGAGGAAGCTGTCTGCCCCAGGAGCAGATAAATGAGGAATGGATTATCTGAAAGAATTTCTAAACATCTATAACTACAAGTTTTTTTTATTATTACTGTCATCCTTTCCTGGCAATTCTTAACAAAGTCAGTGATAAAATACTTCCCTCTCATCTCCTCCCTTCTCCCGCAAAAGAAAACTCTGTTGGCTCAAACAATTGCTGAGCTTCCTACTGAATTTTCATAAGACACATTTGAAATACAATTCTCTCTATATATATAACTCTATGTATTTGTTTGGGCCTCAACACAGTGACATAATGATGACTTTTACATTCCTAGATAATCTTCTCGGACTCTTCGCCCCTTGTTGGCCATGAAACCTACATTAATTAGTCAATCAAATAAAGCATTATGCAGTTTTCAACTGTGGGTCAGAATTTATAATCATAGCCACAAATGATGGTGAATAGTGTTCCATAATGTGATCATACTATTTATTTAACTATATATTCTCATTCTACCTTGACTTTAATCATTGCTTACTATGGATTGCAGCATGTGGGAAAACATACTCCCTAACATTTTCACTATCCCAAAGGGTTTGTAACGTATTAGTATGATTTTGACAACTGTTACTTTCTCAGATCAGCCATGAAGTAACCTCAGATTTACTGAGGTCAACAAATTCGCACCTAGTATGACCATGACCTTATAATTTATGGTTGAAACCAAGACACTTGTGAGACTAAAAGGATTTTGACTAAGGAGCAGGATTTATTATATTAATAGCCATATATAACAGCTGTATTGAAGATATTTTAAAGATAAATTTCAATAATAACATCCCATTTAAAATGACGCTGTTAAAGTGCTACACTCACATGTCAGCAAATTTAGAAAACTCAGCAGTGACTACAGTATTGTAAAAGGTCAGTTTTTATTCCAATACCAAAGAAGGGCAATGACAAAGAATGTTCAAACTATCTTACTAGCTCATTTCACAGGTTAGTAAGGTTATGCTAAAAATCCTTCAAACTAAGCTTCAGCAGTACATGAACTGGGAACTTCCAGATATACAAGCTGGACCTAGAAAAGGCAGAGGAACCAGAGATCAAATTGCCAATATTTGTTGGATCATAGAAAAAGCAAGAGAATTCCAGTAAAACATCTGCTTCATTAACTATGTGAAAGCCTTTGACTATGTGAAAGCATCACAATAAACTGTGGAAAATTCTTAGAGATGGGAATACCAGACTACCTTACCTGTCTCCTGGGAAACCGTAAGTGGGTCAAAAAGCAACTGTTAAAGACCTTCAAGCAACAACCGACTGGTTCAAAACTGGGAAAGGGTTACGACAAAGTTGTATGTTGTTATCCTGTTCTTCTAACTTACATGTAGAGTACATCATGTGAAATGCCAGGCTGGATGAAATACTAACTGGAATCAAGACTACCAGGAGAAATGTCAACAACATCAGATATGCAGATGATATCTATCCACACATCAGAGTTAAAACTTATATCCAGAAAAGCTAGTTAAATTCTCCTGCTGTGTAGAATTATTCCCTCAAGAAAAATGAAAAACAGTGCTTCCCCAGTTGTCTGTTTTAACAGATTTTTCCAGTAATAATAGCAAGTAGTTTGCATGTAATCTAACCCATCTTTAATTAAGTTGTTATCCCATTCACTCCCTTAAAGGCCAACTTGTATCTCCAAACAGATGTGACATAATTACCAGCTCCAAGATTGCTTCTCAACTGAGCCCACTGTATTTCCCCTCCTCGCTTTTTTAGATGCTAAAATTTTCATGGTTTCTTGGAGAAGAGTTAATCTCACTGAGCAATTTGACAGTTTCAGAAAATTGTCTCCATCCAATCTAGCAAAACAGGATATATTTTACAGAGCATTTCACTTGATATCGCAGCAGTGAGAAATTTGGCATTGTAAAGGCTTTTAAATTTATATCTGAAACACACCAGACAGACACCAAAGTTCTGTTTCTTTATTCTTTCTGCTTCTTTCTTCCACTAACTGGAAAAGGACATAAACATTTAATTTCTATTTTATTCACCAACTGCATTAATTCAAAATGTCTCTGGTGGGATAACTAAAATCAATATCTATTCCATACATCCCGGCCCATGTTCCCCTCATAGTCACAGAGGGTTGACACAGAGCAAGTTCCTGAGTCTCAAGAGTGTCTTCTCCTCACTTAGAGAAGAGGCAGCAGACCCAAGAAAAAGAAATGACCCTGGAAAAAGGCATAGGGCAAAAATAATTGCCACCGGTCCTCCTTGAGTAAGGGCTTGAAGTTTCGTCTTCGTAATGAGAACGACCCTGTATGCTCCTGGAGAGAAAAGCTACAGAAAAGCAGAGCTGCTCAGGTCTCAATGCTGTTCTGGCAATACTGGACAATTCAGACTTTAGCGGGTCTCCAGATAGTATCATTTTATGTTGCTTTCTGTTTTCCTGGTGACTTATGGGAAGAACTGTTTTCAGGGTAAGGTCAAAGAAAAAGATAAGAGAAACTCAAAAGAAGGAGAACAAGAAGAGAGGCAGAGGAGAAAGTCTGGAGCAGGGGCTGAGGCACCGGCATATTATTTTTTAGTTATGTGAATTTCACATGAAACCCCCAAAATATTGGGACTCAGGAAACAACCAAATTAAAACTTAAAAGGACTTCTGCTTTTGACTGATACTCTTCAGAAAATATTTATCAGTGTGTTTGCCATCAGTTTGATATTTCTGGACACATGGAAGAACTGCAAGTCTCCACCCAGGGTATGTCAACTGGAGTGGCCGGGGTGACTTCTGAGTGGACACTTTCAAGAACTACGGCATGATTTGTCACTGGTCCTTTCCTTCTGATACAGTAACTGGCGGAGTGATTTGATGCAACTGATGGGGGCTGCTCCATCCCAGGGTCCTCAGAGTGAGCATGACGCAGAGCAGCTCGACTGGGAAATATGCTTTGTATTAAACTCTTCTGCCAAACACACAATTAAAACTATGCCTTTGAAGTAAAGCCTCATGTCCCTTCTTTCTCTCCTTGTCCCAGCTCCAGCCCTTTAGAGATGTCAGAGTGTCATCCTGCGTAATGTAGGAAAAAGACAAGGGTGTAAACAGGGACAAAACTGGCTACATTGTTTTCTTTTCTGCAAACTTACGAGTTTACAGGCTTTTTGATGAATGAGTTTCATATTAGACTCCCCTGGACTTTTAAAATTTTATGTTAAATGTTTGTTATTTAATATTTAAATGAGAAATATACTCCCATGATTCAAAATTTTAAAAATGTAAACAATGAAGTCTTTCTCCAAGCCTTGATTCTATCAGCCCAATCCTAACCCTCAATTACTTTTAATTTTTTTAAAAATCTTTATTGAATTTGTTACAATATCACTTCTGTTTTATGTTTTGGTTTTTCGGTCAGGAGGCATGTGGGACCTTAGTTTCCCAATTAGGGAACAAATCTATGCCTCCTGCCTTGGAAAGTGAAGTCTTAACCACCAGGGAAGTCCTTGTTCATTTGTTTGTTTTAAATATACTCGTTTCCTTCCAGAGACTTTTACTTTTTATGTCTGTGGTAGTATCAGGGTTTCCCTGAGAGCGCAGAAGGTAAAGAATCAGCCTGCAATGCAGGAGACCCCACACACTGTCATATTAAATATCTTTTTTAAGAAAGACTATTTGTAAATAAGCAATCTAAATCATTGTAATTTATGAGGAAAAAAGGAAAATAAACCAATAGAATTTGATTAAAAGTTTATGAGATAAGAAATTAAGTAACTCTCTTTTCTCTCCATATTCATTCAAAAAGTTGTCCATTAGGTAAGAAAAGAGAAGGGACAAAAACTGACATTAAGATTTGGTCTGTGGAGTATTTTTCATGTATATTGATGTAGCAGACAGAGTGTCTACTGACCCTTCGGGTAAGAGAGAAATTAACGGAGTTGGAGGGAAGAAGTGATGTCAAGAAGGGGATGGGATTGAACTACATGTAGGAGTTGGACAGAAGCATCTTGCCAGGAATCCCAGGAAAAGGAAGAAGCTATAGTTTTTAGTAAAACTAAAGCTTTACTTCAAAGGCATAGTTTTAATTGCATGTTTCCCAGGGAATGGTAGCATCTCTTAGAAATAAAAGAAATAGCTGATATGAGCAGCTACCACCATGGTGAGAGAGTCGGATGTTGTTCTAGGAGTCAGGACACACTGTATTATTGGAGGCATGTTGAAGGAAACAGTTCATCAATTGGAGACTGGAAAGATTACTTCTTAGTATTCCTCTACTATTGGGGGGGTTTCATGGTTAAGTGTGCAATGTATCCTCTTCTCTATTAACTAATTTGATCTTCATATTAAGCTCTAAGGTGGACCTCATTTTGTCATTGTTCAGATAATGGTCAACTCAGGTTCCAAGATTCCCCAGCACATAGTTGGTCAGTAGAGGGTCACACACTCCTTCCTGCTTAGCCCTGCCCAGGACTGCGGAAGTATAGTGGCTGGTTGAAATTGAGTTGTAGAGGACATTGAATATGCCCAAGGTTTATGGATTTTCTATAACTTGGAGAAAAGAAATAGGAAAACATGAGACATAGTAATAAAATAAAATTAAATAGTTTCATGAAGGTATTCTAAGAATGACCAACAAAATGAAAAAATATTGTCTTGGATTGGGATCTGTACACATTCTCCAAGAAACAGTCCAAGAATTTTGCTAAATGCACACAGAACAAAATATTTTCTCCAAGGTCTGGAGAGTAGCACTAAAAAACTACTCACACAAACAACAGAGTTAGTATTAACCAAAACTTTGCAAATTCTATAATCTGTGAGAATGCAGTTATTCAAAGAATAACAAGAACTTGAAAATGTTCAATGGATAAATGCACTTAGATATGGAAAAACTAAATTAAATGCAAATCAGTGGACCAAAAAATAAATAAACATTTTATTTCCTCTAAATAAGGACACATATGCATGTAAAGTATGATATATAACTGTAAATTAAAGATTTTCAAAGTGTAAACACATACATCTGCCTTGTCAATGTTAGAAAATTAGGAAATGTTAGAAATATGTTAGGAAATTAATTTTCAAAAAATGTATGGCTATTAATACTACCTTTGTCATTCACTGTGACAGAGCTGACAGGAGTAAGAAAAGATTTAAATGTCAGAACAGTTCATGTCAAGTATTTTTCCTTTTTGGAATACTTTAAATATATACATATATTCATAGTTACACTATCTTTAGCATAAGCATTGTTAATTTTAGTTTATACAGAGGTATTTTTATGCAGTATAAAGGTATTTTTATGCATTATATATATTAAAAATACAGAGCAGTCAGTAATAAAGAAGATAAATGTTAAATTCATTCAACAAAGGAAGGGAAGTCATTGACTATAAATTTTATATCCTTTTATATTTGATTATTTATTTATTTTTGAATTGTATTCTTCAAGAGGTAAAATGCAGGCATTATAGAGTAAGAGAAACCCAAAGGAGATATATATATATATGTAAAACTTGTCCCGCAAACAGTAGCATATGATAAACACTGCAGTACTTGTTAATATCTTTCAGAAAGGAGGCTGTCTGGAAATACTTGTTAAGACCGTAAGCATGTCCACTACCAAGCAAAAAGCACTGGCGTAGGGGAAGCTCAGCTCCACAGAAGACTCATGGAGCAGCCTAGGGCCGCAGCAGGGACATGACCACAGACGGGCCTCAGCCTGGAAATCCTGGGGGCTGGGGTTGATGGCCTGCAGTGCAGGAGGGGCTATGCAGCAGCGGCGGGGCCTTCTCTGCAGAGCAAGCCCCGAAGGCGGGCAGCGTCCAGAAGCCCTCGCAGAGGCACAGGGGAGGTGGCCTGGATGAGCACACGGTATCCGACTGCAGAGTACACTTCGTCTTGGTTTCTTAGCAGCACGCTGAGGGCCTCTGCTAGGCACCTGCTGTGTACAAGGCACGTTCACTGTCTCTCCCAGGCTGTCTGCCGAGAAGGGAGCTCCTGAGCAAATAGGTGAAGAAGTGAATTTTGAGTTGGAAATTGTGCCAAGTGATTTGGTTTGGCAGAGGTTGGTCTTTGCCATGGAAAAGGCAGTATCTGTCCCAGGCCCTGAAGGGAATATGCCTTCTGTCTGGTTGGTCCACGTTACATTTCCCTCAGAGCAGCTGGCAGTGTGAGAGAGAGAGGAGGAGGGGCTGGGATCAGCTCTAGGTATCAGTGTGTTGTCTGGACCTGAAGGTTAGGATATCTTGGAATTTTTAAAACTGAGGTATAGTTAATTTACAACATTGTGTTAGTTTTAGCTTGTGATGCTCCTGGCCCTGTTGTAAACTATTTCAGGCATGATCTCCTTTAAGCCTCAAAATTACTCTACCAGCAAGTTAGAGTCAATCCTATGAATTCCATGTTACAGAGGAGGAAGCTAAGTCTTAGGGAGGTTAAGCCACTTGTCCACAATGGTAATAATAGTAAAAATGACTCCAAAACTTGGATTCAGGCAAAAAATTTAAAAAATCTGATATGCATATGGGCTTGTAGTCACTAATAAGAGATATATAATAAAGGATTTGGTGAAAGTTTACTTTCCTAAATTGACGGAAAAACCAATACTTAAAGACTATGAACTCTGTGTGCACATAGGGAATTCTAAATATGACTTCCATGATCCCTGTCATTTTGTCATTTCCACCATCACTCCTCGGGCTTCCCTGGTGGGGCTAGTGGTAAAGAACCTGCCTGCCAATGCAAAAGACATAAAACATGGGCTCAATCCCTGAGTCCAAAAGATCCCTCTGGAGGAGGGCATGGCAACCCACTCCAGTATTCTTGCCTGGAAAATCCCATAGACAGAGGAGCCTGGCGGGCTACAGTGCATCAGGTCACAAAGAGTCAGACATGACTGAGTGACTTGGCATGCAGCTACCATTAGTACTCATGGGACAAGGGATTGTACAAAGCTCTAGATGTCAGCAAGGACTGGTCTTTCATATATCTTAAATGTCTTTAATTCCTAAAGCCTAGAAGAGTATATAGAACCCATACCCAAACATTGGCTGTATTGGTGGTTAAGATATCTGAATTTTTGAACTCTCGAGAGAACAATCTGTATGATAAGAAAGAAAATTCAACAATTTCTAACATGTTCTGTGTAAATGCTTAGACTCTGCTTCTTTTTCCTTAGCTTCTTTATAGCTCATGGCCTGATTTTAATAGATATTTCAGATCAAAGTGACCTTTTCCTAAATGAATAAACTACTTTAAAAAAAGCACTGGAATACTTGATCCAGCTCAACTGTCATGCAACTCCCTGGTAAATTTCTTATATGATGATTTTTGTTAAAAAAAAAAATCAGTACCTTGTTTTTAAAAAGTAGAAAATCTGAGTCATCCACTTAATATCCAACAATATCTAACGGTAAGCTGTGAATGGATTGGTGATAGACGCAAAGTTTGATGCTGTAAAGAGCAATATTGCATGGACCTGGAATGTTAGGTCCATGAATCAAGGCAAATTAAAAGTGGTCAAACAGGAGATGACAAGAGTGAACATTGACATTCTAGGAATCAGTGAACTAAGATAGACTGCAAGGGGTGAATTTAACTCATATGACCATTATATCTACTACTATGGGCAGGAATCGCTTAGACAAAATGGAGTAGCCATCATAGTCAACAAAAAAATCTGAATTGCACTATTTGGATGCAATCTCAAAAACAATAGAATGATCTCTGTTCATTTCCAAGGCAAACTGTTCAATATGACAGCAATCCAAGTCTATGTCCCAAGCAGTAATGCTGAAGAAGCTGAAGTTGAACAGTTCTATGAAGACCTACAAGACATCCTAGAAATAACACCCCAAAAAGATGTCCTTTTCATTACAGGGGACTGGAATGCAAAAGTAGGAAGTCAAGAAACACCTGGAGTAACTGGCGAATTTGGCCTTGGAATATGGAATAAAGCAGGACAAAGGCTAATAGAGTTCTGCCAAGAGAATGTACTGGTACTAGCAAACACCCTCTTCCAAAAACATAAGAGAAGGCTCTACAGATGGACATCACCAGATTATATTCTTTGCAGCCAAAGATGCAGAAGCTCTATACAGTCAGTAAAAACAAGACCAGGAGCTGACTGTGGCTCAGATCATGAACTCCTTATTGTCAAATTTAGACTCAAATTGAAGAGAGTGAAGAAAACCACTGGATCATTCAGGTATGACCTAAATCAAATCCCTTATGACTATACAGTGGAAGTGAAAAATAGATTTAAGGGACTAGATCTGATAGACAGAGTGCCTGATGAACTATGAGTGGAGGTTCGTGACATTGTACAGGAGACAGGAATCAAGACCATACTCAAGAAAAAGAAATGCAAAAAGGCAAAATGGCTCTCTGAGGAGACCTTACAAATAGCTGGGGGAAAAGAAGGAAAGTGAAAAGCAAAGGAGAAAAGGAAAGATATTCCCATTTGAATTCAGAGTTCCAAAGAATAGCAAGGAGAGATAAGAAANGGATGGCATCATGGACTCGATGAACGTGAGTCTGAGTGAATTCCGGGAGATGGTGATGAACAGGGAGGCCTGATGTGCTGCGATTCATGGGGTTATGAAGAGTCGGACATGACTGAGCGACTGAACTGAACTGAACTGATGAAGACCTACAAGACCTTCTAGAATTAATACCATAAAAGATGACCTTTTCATTATTGTGGACTGGAATGCAAAAGTAGGAAGTCAAGAAACACCTGGAGTAACAGGCAAATTTGTCCTTGGAGTACAGAATGAAGCAGGGCAAATGTTAATAGAGTTCTGCCAAGAGAAATCATTGGTCATAGCAAACACCCTCTTCCAACAACACCCTCTTCCAAATAACTCTTCCTCTTCTTCAAGAGAAAACTCTACACATGGACATCACCAGATGGTCAACAGCGAAATCAGATTGATTACATTCTTTGCAGCCAAAGATGGAGAGGCCCTATACAGTTAGCAAAAACAAGACTGGGAGCTGACTGGGGCTCATATAATGAACTCCTTATTGCCAAATTCAGACATAAATTGAATAAAGTAGGAAAAACCACTAGGCCACTCAGGTATGACTTAAAACAAATCTTTTATGATTATACAGTGGAAGTGAGAAATAAATTCATGGAACTAGATCTGATAGACAGAGTGCCTGATGAACTATGGATGGAGGCTCATTACATTGTACCAGAGACAGGGATCACCATCCCCCAAAAAAAGAAATGCAAAAAAGCAAAGTGGCTGTCTGAGGAGGCCTTACAAATAGCTGCAAAAAGAAGAGAAGCCAAAAGCAAAGGAGAACAGAAAATATATACCCAGAGCTTGAAGGAAGATGGCAGAGGAATAGGACGGGGAGACCACTTTCTCCCTCACAAATTCATCCAAAGAACATTTCAACNTTACAAATAGCTGCAAAAAGAAGAGAAGCCAAAAGCAAAGGAGAACAGAAAATATATACCCAGAGCTTGAAGGAAGATGGCAGAGGAATAGGACGGGGAGACCACTTTCTCCCTCACAAATTCATCCAAAGAACATTTCAACGCTGAGCAAACTCCACAAAACAACTTTTGAATGCTGGCAGAAGACATCAGGCACCCAGAAAAACAGATCATTGACTTCAAAAACAAGTAGGAAAAAATATAAAAGACAAAAAAAGAGAAAGAGGAGGTGGGGAGGGAGCTCCATCCTGGGAAGGGAATCCTGTCCTGGGAAGGGAAGCTTAAGAAGAGAGGTTTCCAAACATTAGGAAACACTCTCCCTGCCTAGTCTGTANCAAAAACAAGTAGGAAAAAATATAAAAGATAAAAAAAGAGAAAGAGGAGGTGGGGAGGGAGCTCCATCCTGGGAAGGGAATCCTGTCCTGGGAAGGGAAGCTTAAGAAGAGAGGTTTCCAAACATTAGGAAACACTCTCCCTGCCTAGTCTGTAGCGAGACTTGGAAACACAGAGGGCAACATAGCAGGAAGGAAAAATAAATAATTAAAACCAACAGATTATGAGCCCAACTGTAATTCCCCCAGTGGAAAAGCAGCACAAACGCCTGCATCCACCACTAGCAAGTGGGGACAGGGCAGGGAGGCACGGGAGGCGTGGGCTGCAGTGCTTTTAAGCATCGGGCAGAAAGGCCCCATGCATAACCAGAACGAACTAACTTAGGCTAGCAAACCAGACTGTGGGATAGCTACCACGCGAAAAGCTCGAACATAAGACACCACCAGGACCATGCACAGAACAAAGGGTGAAACAGAACTAGCAGGCTGAAGACCATCCCCCGCCAGGAACAGGCAGCCAGAGCCATAAGGGCTGGAAAGGGACAATCGCAGCCCCGGAGAGACTTTACCTACCAAACCGCAAGCGGGCTTCTTTGCTAAGACTTCTGGGGTTTCTGGATAGTCACCATCTGCCTCACAAGGAGTGCCAGCGATACACCCAGAAAACTGAGCAGCAGAGACGAGAAAGGCGACAAGTCACGCAGCAACCATGCTCGTCAAACACCTGAGCTACTCGTACCTGGGAAGGGCACAAAACGCAGTCCCAACTGAATCTGCACCTCTGAAGGCTACCTGAGCACTTAACCTGAGCGGCTTAGGCTGGGGAGGTGAATGCAGGGCCGACCTCAGACAGTTCCCGGCGGAGCAACGTAAAGCCTGAGTGGTTTGTGTGCAGCAAGCAGGGGCAGGCCCAGTGGGGCTGAGACACTGCGTGCACATGACAGTGTTACTTGTTTGCAGCATCCTTCCCTCCCCACAGCGCAACTGAACAAGTGAGCCTTAAAAAAAAAAAAAAAATGTGTCCACAACCACCTGCCCTGTGTCAGGATGGAAATCAGACACTGAAGAGACCAGCAAACAGAAGAAGTTAAACAAAGGGAACCACCTTGGAACTGACCCCACACTGCCCACAACACCAGAGAAAAGGTCAGATATATCTTCACTATTTTTACAATTATTCTTTTTATTTTTTTTTCCCTTTTTTGTTTTCTGTTGATGTTGCTGTGTGGTTATTTTTTCTTCTTTTCTTTTTTTTTCTGTAACTTTTTAAATTGTTAAGTCCTCTATTTCTCCTTTAATTTTTATTTCTAAAATATACTATTACCTTTCAAAAAAAAAAAAACGTATTTTTTAAAGCAAACACCATATATAGTCTTTGGGTNTCATAGAAAATGTGAAGAAATCCCAGAAAAAATATCTACTTCTGCTTCATTGACTATGCCAAAGCCTTTGACTGTGTGGATCACAACAAACTATGGAAAATGCTTTAAAAGATGTTGATACCAGACCTTACCTCTCTCTTGAGAAACTGTATGCAGCTCAAGAAGCAACAGTTAGAAATAGACAAAGAACAATGGACTAGTTCAAAACTGGGAAAAGAGTACACCAGGCCTGTATATTGTCATCCTGCTTATTTAACTTATATGCAGAGTACATCATGAAAAATGCCAGGCTGAATGAATCACAAGCTGGAATCAAGACTTCTGGGAGAATTATCAACAGCCATGGATATACAAATGATACCGCTCTAATTGCAGAAAGTGAAGAGGAACTAAAGAGCCTCTTGATGACGATGAAAGAAGAAAGTGAAAAAGCTGGCTTAAAATTCAGCATTCAGAAAACTAAGATCATGGCATCTGGTCCCATCGCTTCATGGCAAACAGAAGGGGAAAAAGTGGAAATAGTGACAAATTTTATTTTCTTGAGTTTCAAAATCATTGTGGTGGTGACTGTAGCCACAAAATTAAAAGACACTGACTCCTTGTAAGAAAAGCTATGACAAACCTAGATAGCAAATTAAAAAGCAGAGACATCTTGCTGATAAAGGTTCATATAGTCAAAGCCATGGTTTTTCCAGTAGTCATGTACAAATGTGATTGTTAAACTATAAAGAAGGCTGAATGCCAAAGAACTAATGCTTTTGAACTGTGGTGCTGGAGAAGACTCTTGAGAGTTCCTTGGACAGCAAGGAGGGCAAACCAGTCAATCTTAAAGGAAATCAACACTGAATATTCATTGCAGGAGTGATGTTGAAGCTGAAGCTGAAGCTCCAATACTTTGACCACCTTATGTGAAGAGCCAGCTCACTGGAAAAGACTGATTCTAGGAAAGATGGAGGGCAAGAGGAGAAGGGGGCAACAGAGTATGAGACGGTTGGATAGTATCACTGGCTCGATGGACATGAGTTTGAGCAAGCTTCTGGAGATTGTGAAGGACAGGGAAGCCTGGGTGCTGAAGTTCATGGGATCTCAAAGAGTCGGACATTACTTAGCACGTGAACAACAAATAAAAATTTTAAAAAGTGCATTGGACTTCATCATAATTAAGAATTATTAATTCTCCAAACATAAATGTGAAAATGAACCCTTACCTAGAATACAGAAAGAAGTCCTTAAACTCCATCACAAGAAACAGGAACAATCTAATAAAAACAAGGAAAAGATTTGAGCAGACATTTCACAATGGAAGATTTCCAAGTGGCTAATATGAGAAACCATGATCTGGGTGCTAGGCATGATGCTGCTGCTGGAATATGATGATTATTCGACAGAACAAAGAAGTAATTTTGTTGTACATGAGTGAATATTGATACTTCTAATTCCAATGTAACGTTATAATATTTTCTACATTATAACATTTCCACACAATAAAATAAAGTATTTTATTTTAAAATAAGGACTAAAATAACTCTAAATTTTCTAGGGTGTATATATTATTCTTCCCTATATGATGATCTTCTTTACCTTCTCTTCACTGAACACCTGATATGAAGGGTCTGGTGCTAATTCTGTACAGGTATATCTCCTTGTATCTCAGTTTACTGCCTTTTACACATTTAAAGTTTGTGATGGCCTTCTGTCAAGCAATTTCTATCAGTACTATCTTTCAACAGCATTTGTTCACCTTATGTCTCTGCGTTGCACTTTGGTAATTCTCACCATTATTCTAAATTTTTCATTTTGGTTATATTTGTTATGATGGCTTGTGATCAGTGATCTCTGATGTTACCATTGCAAAATAATTATGACTCACTGAAAGCTCAGGAAGACAGTTATCATATTTTGGCCTAGAATATTTTAAAATTAAGTTAGGTAGATTGTTTTTTGGATATAATGATAATGCACACTTAATAGACTACAATGTAGTCTAAGCATAACTTTAACATGCACTGGGAAAACAAAATTTTGTGTGATCCACTTTATTTTCAATTTGCTTTATTGTGGTGGTCTGGAAGCAAATCTGCAGTACCTCTAAGGATATCTGTGTATCTTTCTTGCTTCCCTATGATAATAAAAATTGTATAGTTTTTTGACTTCTCCCAATGCAACTCCTGCTCAATGCTGTGTTTTTTAATATTGCATTAGTGTTTGACAGGCCAGATGGATAGATGAGAAAGCATCTCACTGAGACAAGTGTAAGAGAAATATGTAGGAGAATATTATAAAAAAGCAGTATCTGTATTTTCCCCAAAATTATTTTTTTTACCCTTACCTGGAATATCACATAAGTCCATGTTATTATAGACTTGACTCATTAGAGTGGTCATAGTAAAATAATTTTTCTCTAAATGAGAATCACATAACTGGTTTGAAGTTCAACAAATCTACATCTTGGCACAAGGGTAGATTTCAAAAGTTCACTTCTACCATTCCCTCAGCAGAATGAGTCTTACTTTTCTTATGGGTTTTTAACCCTGACAAATGAAACAGGAAGATTTGTGTATCATCTGATCACTTTTATTCAGCATACACTCAGAAGAATGAAACCGAGGCAAGAATGTTATTTTTCCCAAGGGTCTCTGCTGCAGCTGAAACCCCTTTAACCACCCTTATGTGAAAAATCTAACAGGGGAGACCATCAGAAGCACACATGAACCATTTCAGTTGAAGATACTCTTGGCCAGTCTCCAGCTGATCTGGAAGCTGAGAGCACTTTCAGAAGTTGCTCCAACTGAGATCAACTTAGCCCAGCCTCGATCAGCAGAGCCAGACAGCTAAGCCTAGCCACCCTGCAACCAGCTGAAAATGAGCCTAAATGAAGAGTTGTCCTAAGTCACTAAATTTTGAGACAGCTTGTGATGCAGTAAGGTATAACTGCATTGGTCGCTATTACACAGTCATATGTCCCAACTATCCTCCTTCTATATGTTTTTTCCCTTCAGAACGTAACTTCTATAAGGGCAGGGGCCTTTGGCAACCTTATTTTATCATGTGCCCCAAAGTCTCAAAAGAGTTCGTAATTATTAGTAGCTCAATAAACTTTTGTGGAGTGAAAAAAATGAATCTGTTTCATACCATTATTTTGAAGGTTAAATGAAATAACCTATAAAATGAACATTTCAATTCTTAGCATTTAGCTTACTATAGGAATAGATTTTTGTTATGATCTTCCTAAAAGATAATTAGTGATCAAGGGGAAACACACACACACACACACACACACACACACACACACACACGACAGTCACTATCACATAAAAAGACAAATGCAGACAGACTTACATGTTTGTGAAAAATATAATGCCCTAGATGAACAAATGAATGTAGTGATTAAAGAGAAACACTCCCTAAGAAATAAGACTAAATGTCTATAGTTAATGATCTTCTCACCTGTTTACCATTTATTAACTAATTTTAAAAATTCATAAGAAGCATAGATATTTTCCATGCCTTATTTATTTAACTTTATTTATTCAAACATAGTTTGTTTACCAGGAAAAATATCTTATTAATCTTACTGGGTTTTTTTGATCATTCATACAGATAATTAGGCTTCCAAGGTGGCTCAGTAGTAAGGAATTTGCCTGCCAATGCAGGAGACACAGGTTTGATCCTTCTGTCAGGAAGATTCCCTGGAGAAGGAAACAGCAACCCACTCGAGTATTCTTGCCTAAAAAATCCCACGGACAGAGGAGCCTTGCGGGCTACAGTCCATGGGGTCACAAAGAGTTCGACACAGCTTAGTGACTGAGTAGGCACACACAGATAATCATTGTAATCATCAGGAAATCAAAGTAATGCTTGGATCTTCATAAAATCCTCTAAAAGTATAATCCAGCAGTCACAACCAATCCATTTTATGGTCAAATGCATGGTTGAATCATTTATAATTAATTGGCTTGTTACTGCTGTGAGCAGCCTTCCAAAATGGAAAAAAAAAAAAAAAATTGCCTTGCTTTTCAGAAAAGGCCAAGGATAAGATGGATAATTTGGATAGCAATTTCTCCTCAAAACATATTTAGTAACTGTTGCCAGAACTGTATTCAAAATATTATCTTCTAAATTACTTTCCCAAATTACTTTTGGACAGACAGTATTTACATTAATCCTTACATATCATTTTTAGGTTCAGTAACAAATATATGGGTATTTCAAATATCTGATAATGCATTTAATAAATTAAAATATTTTGCTATCAACATGTGAGCAGAAGGTATATACAAAGTAATAGGCAGGTTTTCTATTTGCTTCCAAAATTAAATGTTTTTTATACAGAAAATGCATGAGCTTAAATAAAAATTTTATAGACCTTTCCTTTTTCCAAGCAATTACATTCATTAGCACATTTAATGTATAAATAGGTACCAGATTCCTCAGACATATATATATTACACATATATAATATCCTTAGAAACAGAATGGTCCTTTACAACCTTATGTCAAGCAAGCTTCTAATATCTTCAAAATAGTTCAGACCAAGTACACAGAGATCTCGTACAGGCTAGCATTTTTTTTTTTTTTAAGAGCTAACATTTATGTACCTTTTGTTTTGTGCCAGGCACTGTTCTTTTTCCACCTGGGGTATGGTTGCTTTAAAATGTTGTATTAGTTTCTGCTGTACAACAAAGTCAATCAGCTATATGTATCCATATATCCCCTCCCTCATGAGCCTCCCTCCCCAAACCCCAATCCCAACCATCCAGGTCATCACAGAGTACTGAGCTGAGCTTCTTGCCCTCTACAGTAGGTTCCCACCAACTGTATATTGTTTCACACCTGGCCGAGAACATGGGTCAATCTTAGTCTCTCAGTTCATCCACCCTCTCACCCTGACGTGTCCACACTTCTGTTCTCTAGATTGTGTCTCTAAATTGTTGCTTCATCTCTAAGTTGTGCCTGGCTCTGTGCAGCCCCATGGACTACAGTACACCAGGCTCCCCTATTCTCCACTCTCTCCAGGAGTGTTTTCAAATTCATGTCCATTGACTCAGTGATTCTATCTAACATCTCCTCCTCTGCTGCCCCACTCCCCTTTTGCCTTCAATCTCTAGCCCAACCTTTAGTATTATTCTCAAAAATGAAGGATAATTTTTGAGGCATCCATTTGAGTATGAAGGTTTTGTATGAACAAAATACTATGTGTTGCGGGTTTCAGTCTTTTACTTCGGGTCCACTCTACCACAGGCTGTCATTGACCAGTTGCCAAGTTACATCAATGTAGATAGTTTTTTAAAATGTCGTTAGCCAAAAATTAACCCTGGAAAAAATCTACTTCTATAAGTGGCCTTAAAGTGTCTGTTGACACTGTTCATCAGCTTCTTTTTAAAAGGCCCAGAAGAAAGACAGAACTGAGGACATTTCTAGTTATTAATTATGGCAAAGTTGTGATACATATAAATGACCCCATATTTTTAAGAGTCAATTCTCCTTAAATGCTTTAAGTCTGGGACAAATCATCACTGCAGTGTAAAATACAAGCCTCTCAGTTTTTCATTCAGAGTAGACATTTATTTGGAGAAGGAAATGGCAACCCACTCCAGTGTTCTTGCCTGGAGAATCCCAGGGACAGAGGAGCCTAGTGGGCTGCCATCTATGGGGTTGCACAGAGTCGGACATGACGCAGCAGCAGCAGCAGCAGCAGACATTTATTATATGCCAGGGATAATACTTGGCACTGAAAAGAAAACAGGAAGAAAAAAAGCAGTGTCTAAACTCTGTAACACCCTCCTTCAGATGGTGGACAGAAGACAAGGAAGAAAATCTAGTAAATACAGACGATAATATCTTACTGCGATAAGTAATCTGAATAAAGCAAACCATGGAAACGTAAGAGTGGTTGGTGGGAAGAGACTCTATTACTCTGAAGAGAGTGATCACAGAAGGTTTTTTAGGAAAATAATATTTTGCTGAGCTGCATAGATCTCGAAAATTTATGGTGAGAATCAAATATATACAAAAGTTCTGAGGTAGGAAAGAAGTTGGATTTTGAGGCCAGTGCAGGTCAGTGGCATGACTGTCAAGAGAGGAGGTAAGGCCTGATGAGGGGAGCATGGGCACATTACGGAGATATCAGTGCTATCCCGAGCTCAGCTGCACCGAGACTGGAGGGTCTGAAACCAAAATGCCACGTTTGACTCCACTAAGTACTGGCTTACCCTCTCTAAGATCTGTTTCCTCCAGTATAAAACGAATTTATACAAGTGAAGGGCTTAAAATGGTGTGTCAGTGTTCAGTTCTCAGCGGCTGGTGCTATTCTTTTCCTTCTGTTCATGATTTCACACCTCTTCTTCTCCATAACATTTTTTTGAAGATTTTGAACTAAATCTGAGATGAGGGGGAAAAAATTGCAGAGTAGAGTAAAAAAAAAAGAGAGAGAGAGAAAGGAAAAGGAAAAACAATATTTATTGAGTACTAGGTACTTAATATCATGGTGGGCTTTCTCACTTATTGTGGCTCAATCATTATCATAAGAAATTACTGCCATAGAAAAGTATCATCTGCATTTTATAGATCAGGAGGCTGAAAGTGAAAAGTTAAGTTACTGTTCAAGCTCCAAAACAACCTAGTAGTAGAGCTGGTCTGTAAACCACAGGAGGTAGGGAAGGAAGGAAGGCATGAAGGAAGGAAAGAGAAAGAATGAAAGAAATGTGGGGGAGAAGGGGGGAAAGAGAGAGAGACACGGCAGGAGACAGGAGGAAGGGAGGGCCAGAAAGCCAAAGGGGTGGAAGCCAATTGTCCTGAGGGGAAAGCATTATTGAACGCTGCCTAATAAAGAAGTAGAAACTTACGTAAAAAGCCGGCAAGGGGAGCATTGTGACAGGTTGAAACAACTCCCGGAATCACAGCCTGAGAACGGCCTATTTTACCTCCTCTCTTAGTTCCTAAAGTACTTCCTTAACTCTGGCAGCTGGCCTTTGTTTTCTGATTTAAGAGCAAGCTAGTGTCTGAGATGAAAGAAAATATTCAAGTACTTAAAATACATTACTAATTTTAAAATGTTAGGATGGATCCTAGCATTTCCTCCACTACAACAATACAAGACCTATCCTGTCTCAAATATATTCTTATATTATTTAATTTCCTGATAATTATCATCTTAGAATTCCTTAAACATACAATAATTCAAACCAAAATACTTCTGAACATATACTAAAAAATCTAGAGAAAACAAAATAGAAACATTTAAAAAGTAGAAGGAAAACAGTTTTCTAAAATGCTATTAATTGTCCAGTGTATCAAATGCTCAAATCATTGTTAATTCATTTTCAGAATCTTCTAAAGTGGAAAGGCAGATCAAGGTAAGGACTACCTGATGTTCACCTTTTAATCATGCCAAAACACGTAGAAATCTGAAAACTGTACGAGAAATGAACTATCAAAAGCTTCCTATTTGCTAGGTCCTGAAAATCATTCAGAGATTTAAGAACTTTTCCAGACACCCAGAATAAACCAGAGTCCTTCATTTATCCTAAACTGTGCCACAATTGGAAACTGCCATAAAATCAAAACATTAATTAAACTCTAATGATGCATAATCTTTGGATCAGATAAAAATTAAATTCATTGTACAACTTAAAGAGGAGATTTAACCAATGATATATTTACTTTCATTCTAAATTCAAAACTTGCTTTTGTAATAATCCAAATTTGTGTTCCTTTTCTACCACTTTCTCTTCCAAGCAATAGAACATGTAGGGCCCTTGATGATCAGAAACATCAAGAAATCAGTGAAAGATGAATGACATATAGAACTGACTGAAACAAAAAATCATAATGCAGGAACAGACTTTTACAGAAGAGGAGAGCTGCCTATGAGAACTCACACCTCNCAATAGAACATGTAGGGCCCTTGATGATCAGAAACATCAAGAAATCAGTGAAAGATGAATGACATATAGAACTGACTGAAACAAAAAATCATAATGCAGGAACAGACTTTTACAGAAGAGGAGAGCTGCCTATGAGAACTCACACCTCAAAGGGGACAGGTATGGATGAAGAATGGGATTTAGGGACTACCACTGGGAGTCATTCACAGCAAACTCATGACTTCCTGGGAAAGAAAGATGTTGGAGATAAGAAAATACAAGGATATTGGAGATAAGAAAATACATTTTATTTTATCTGAATTTTTTGACTTTTTTACAATGAGAATGCTATTATTACTCATGTACATATGTGGTCAAAAATGTAATTCAAGAAATAAACAGAAAAATGAGCACATATAAAATACGCTTTGTATTATGGAAATTAAAGCATGAAAACAAAGTCCCAACTTAAAACTAAATCATTATATGAAAAAAATCTACTTCTGGGAATACTGTGCTTAAATTTAATCCTATTATGTATTCCAAAGAAGATATTCTTAGATCCTGACTTATGTCTACATTATAATTTGAGCCCAGAGGAAATGCATCATTTTCCTCCTTTTTATCACACTGAAACTATACGCTGCTAAAATTATTCCTTAACACTGGTACAGGAGGAAATCTGACTAAAAAAAATTTCCTGCTTAAATTATTTACTGTTATGCCATGCTATTTTTTAAAAGGCAAGAAAAGACAGTTAGGCCAAACATGTCCATAAAACTTTCTTTGATGCAAACTTTAAAAAGATTTATTTGAACAGTTTATCAACATCACCAGAATTCCATTCGGAATCACCATTTGGAAGATGCAGTTGACTATCCAAACTACACAAAAGTGAGTAACTCACACACACAGTCACACGACAGAAAGGCTATCTTCAGAATTCTAAATAATGGAGCTCTATGTAAGTCAACAGAAAGTGGGCAACAAGTTTTTAAAAGAAAATCAAATCGAGAGGTGCTGGTTGGATAAAAATGGTTGGCAAAGCAATTATTCATTAAAAATGAGAAGGCTTGCTAGTAAATGGTGTGGCTAAGATAAATAAAACAATTTGGACCTATCTTTAGTCCACCATACATGTATATGTATAGCTGAGTCTCTTCACTGTTCATCTGAAACTATCACAACATTGTTAATTGGCAATACATCAATACAAAATATTTTTGGTGTTAAAAAAATAAAATAAAGACTATGTACTGATTTCTAAATCAATTTAGTTATTTCTACTTATAAGCAGAATGGAGTAACAGAGATCAGAATAATCCTCCTACTTGAAACAACAACAGTCAAAATGCATGAAGCCACTCTTTTTAAGACACAGAAAATCAAATAAAGAACAGTGGTATCTGGGTGATGGTAAACAAATGAGGTGAGTCTTATTATAACCCAGCTATTGTCTAGAGAGAGCTGGCAGTCTGTGGTGCAAGGAGAAGGGACCTACGCACATTCCAGGGATTCTCTGAATTGAGGACGCAGAGCTGAATAAATAGGCAGACTAAGTCAAGAGGACTGGAGAAAGGAGAGCTGCAGAGAGAAGCAAAGCAAAAAGGTTTTTGTCTTGATAATAGGAAATATCTAACAGTAGGTTGGATGAATACTCCTGTGGTCTAAAAAATCTTAAATGCAAGGCCTGCAAGGACTGAATAGTTTCTTAGTAACTTAATTGTGTCTAGAACAAAGCCATGGCCATTGGAATAGAAAAATTGCCAGCAGCTAACAATGTAAAATTCACAATGTCTGAAATCCAACTAAACCTTGCCAGATTTTCAAATAAGTAGAAATATAAAATACCCAAAGAGGAGAAAAATCAAGCAAATGAAACTGACCCAGACCACATACAAATGTTAGAATTAGCATACAATGACATATTAAACAGTGTTCATGACTATATTACACACGTGCAAAATTTAAGTAGAGACATATTGTTGAGTCGCTAAGTTGTGTCCAACTCTTTTGCAACCCCATGAACTGTATCCTGCCAGGTTCCTCTGTCCATGGGATTTCCCAGGCTAAAATAATACTGGAGTGGGTTGCCATTTCCTTCTCCAGGGAATCTTTCTGACCCAGCAATCGAACCTGTGTCTCCTGTTTTGCAGGTAAATTCCTTACCACTGAGCCACTGAAGTAGAGACGTGGAAGATATTTAAAAAGATCCATACACAACAGCATACACAAAAATAAACTCAAAATGGATTAAAGACATAAATGTAAGACCAGAAAATATAAAACTCTTAGAGGAAAACATAGGCAGAATACTCGATGACATAAATCAAAGCAATATCTTCTATGACCTACCTCCTAGAGTAAAGGAAATAAAAGCAAAAGTCAACAAGTGGGATCTGATTAAACTTAAAAGCTTTTGCACAGCAAAGGAAACTATAAGCAAGGTGAAAAAAAGACATCCCTCAGAATGGGAGAAAATAATAGCAAATGAAACAACTGACAAAGGATTAATTTCCAAAATATATAAACAGCTCATACAACTCAATAGCAGGAAAACAAACAACCCAATCAAAAAGTGGGAGAAAGACCTAAACAGACATTTCTTCAAAGAAGACATACAGATGGCTAACAAACACACGAAAAGGTGCTCAACATAGTTTATTATTAGAGAAATGTAAATCAAAACTACAATGAAATATCACCTGACACCAGTCAGAATGGCCATCATCAAAAAGTCTACAAACAATAAATCCTGGAGAGGGTGTGGAGAAAAGGGAATACTCTTGCACTCTTAGTGGGAATGTAAATTGATGCAGCCACTATGGAAGATGCTATGGAGATTCCTTAAAAAACTAGGAATAAAACCACTATATGACCCAGCACAATCCCACTCCTAGGCATATACCCTGAGGAAACCAAAACTGGAAAACACGTATGTATCCCATTGTTCATTGTAGCACTGTTTACAATAGTCAGAACATGGAAACAACCTACATATCCATCGACAGATGAATGGATAAAGGAGTTGTGGTACATATAATATCACAATGCAGTATTACTCAGCCATAAAAAATAATGCATTTGAGTCAGTCATAAAGAGGTGCATGAATATAGAACCTATTATACAGACTGAAATAAGCCAGAAAGAGAAAGATAAATANGATAAAGGAGTTGTGGTACATATAATATCACAATGCAGTATTACTCAGCCATAAAAAATAATGCATTTGAGTCAGTCATAAAGAGGTGCATGAATATAGAACCTATTATACAGACTGAAATAAGCCAGAAAGAGAAAGATAAATATTGTATACTAATGCACATACATGGATTTAGAAAGGTGGTACTGAAGAATTTATTAACAGGGCAGCAATGAGGAAACAGACATAGAGAACAGACTTATGGACATAGGGAAAGGGGAGGAGAGGCTGAATGTACGGAGGGAGTAAACTGGAAACTTACATTACCAAATGTAAACTAGATAGCCACCAGGAACTTGCTGCATGGCTTAGGAAACTCAAACAGGGGCTCTGTATCAACCTAGAGGGGTGAGATGGGGTGGGAGATGGGAGAGAGGTTCCAAACGGAGGGGATATATGTATACCTATGGCTGATTCATGCTGAGGTTTGACAGAAAACAAAAAAATTCTGTAAAGGAATTATCCTTCAATTTAAAAATATATAAATTAGAAAAAAGCTTCTAGAAACAAAATTACACTGTGTGAGATGAAAAATCTTCTTACAAATGACACTTGAAGCCCAGGTGTCTTTACTGGTGAATTTTATCAAGCATTCAAAAAATGAATAATACTGATAATTTACAAACTCTTATAGAACATTAAAATAAAATTGAACACCCCCAACTCATTTATAGGCCAGCTTTACCTGAGTGCCTAAATCAGACAAAATCATGAGAAAAGAAAATCATAGTTCAATATGCTTTATCATTACAGATGCCAATTTGGAAGCAAAATATTAGCAAATTGAATCTAATAATATATGCAAAAAACAATATTGAATGATCAAATGAAGGCTTTATTCTAGGAGTGCAAAGGTAGACTTATTAATCAATGCAATTAATCATAAACACAAACTAAAAAGAAAAATCATATGCTCACCTCATGGATGCAAAAAAATTGATAAAATCCAACATATATTTTTNATAATATATGCAAAAAACAATATTGAATGATCAAATGAAGGCTTTATTCTAGGAGTGCAAAGGTAGACTTATTAATCAATGCAATTAATCATAAACACAAACTAAAAAGAAAAATCATATGCTCACCTGATGGATGCAAAAAAATTGATAAAATCCAACATATATTTTTGATTAAAAAAAAAAACCCTCAGCAAAATAGGGATTTTTATCTCTTAAATAAAGGGCATCTACAGGTAATAACAATATTTAATCATGAAAATCTAAATACTCTCCCTTTAAGAACAAGAACAAGATGAACATCGCCATTCTTGCCACTACAATTTAGCACTGTCTTGGACATTCTAGCCAATGCAATTAGGCAAGGCAACTGGATTAAAAAAAAAGAATGACAAAATTGTAGAAAATTTACTGGAATCTATTAAAAACTATTATAATGAATAAATAAGTTTAGTATAATTGGAGTGCTCATGACCGATAAAAAAAAATCAATTTTATCTCTATNAATGACAAAATTGTAGAAAATTTACTGGAATCTATTAAAAACTATTATAATGAATAAATAAGTTTAGTATAATTGGAGTGCTCATGACCGATAAAAAAAATCAATTTTATCTCTATAAAAATTTTTTTTCTGTATATGAGAACATATAATTGAAATGAAAAAAACAAAACATAAAAGCATGGAATTTTCAGCACTAACTTGGGGGAAAAAAGGGTGCAAAAATGTGTATACTGAGAACTAAAAAAAATCATTGAAAAAAAATTAAAGAAAAACGAAATAGGGACTTCCCTAGTGATTCAATGGCAAAGAATCCACCTGCCAATGCAAGAGACCAGCTTTCAATCCCTCATCTGGGAAGATCCCGCATGCCGCGGAGCAACCAAGCCAGGGTGCCACAACTACTGAGCCTCTGTCTGGAGCCGGAGCCAACAGGCCTCAACTACTGAGAGCCCAATGTCAGTGCCCTACAGTAAGAAAGGCCCCCGCAAAGAGAAGCCTGCACACCGCAGCCACAGAGCAGTCCCCGCTTTCTGCAACTAGAAAAAGTTAGTACAGCAACAAATCCAGCACAGCCAAAAATGAATAGAGAATTTTTTGAAAAAGAAGAACTAAATAAATGGAAAGACATACCATGTTCATGGGTCAGGTAACTCAATATTTTTTAAATTGTAAATTTTCTCTAAATTCATCTACATAGTTAGCACAATCCCAATCAAAATCCATGACCAATGGAACTGCACAGCTGAATCACTAATTGTCTCTTAAAACTTTTGTGAGAAAATGGTTTACATTGCTTCTCCTACATATCAGAGTTCAAAGCAAGACATGCATTCCAGCCTTACAGCAATGGGGCATGGAGAATAGTCCTTTAGAATGGAGGGACTCAACAGGGAAGACAGATGGAAGGTGCAGCAAATATCTGACAATAATTTAACTCACCACAGTACTGGAATCCTCTCTTGCCTGGTTCAAGGCATTTTCCATAGTGTTCTCCCTGGATTCCTTCTATTTCAACTCCAGAGGTGACTGGATCGCTGTGAATGAGTCCTCGGATGCCAGCAAGGAGGCAAGACTCTTAATCAAATAAGCCAAATATCTACCCCAATGGTAGCAGCACCATTGGGGTAGACTCATTTGAGCTGACTCATTTGACTCCAAAGAGCTGACTCATTTGAAAAGACACTGATGCTGGGAAAGATTGAGGGCAGGAGAAGAAGGGGATGACAGAGGATGAGATGGTTGGATGGCATCACCGACTCAATGGACATGAGTTTGGGTAAACTCTGGGAGCTGGTGATGGACAGGGAGGCCTGGCATGCTGCGGTTCATGGGGTCGCAAAGAGTTGGACACNTCCCAGGTCACAAAAGCTGAAGCAGAAAGTCAGGCTCAAGTGTATATATATATTATTCATTCATTCCTTCAATAAATATTTACTGAGTACTGGTATGTGCTAGGCAATATATGAGGTGCTAGGATCCAGCAGCAATCTTATAAACAACATTCTTTATTTTCTTGGAACTTCCATTCTAGTGAGGAGACAGTAATATCAAGTATAATGTCATGTTAGTGAAATTCTCTAAGGTTAGGTGGAGAGTGATGAAGAGAGGCTATTTCCCGTAACATTAAGGAAGGCATATCCTGGAATTATATTTGAGCAAAGGCCTCAGAGAAGTAAGGGCATGAAAAGCCTGCAAATATCTTGGGGAAGGAACTCCTCTATCTTAGAGAAAGTACAAAGAACATCTGTTGGGGGAGTCTGGGGAACTTTTGGGCCAGCAAGGCCAGTGTGGCTACAGTGGAAGGAGCACTGGGTGGGGCAGTGGATGATGGATGGCTTCAGAGAGGCAAAGGGAACTCTTTTCCTGTGAGGATTTCAGGCCTGGGTAAGAAAGTGTTCCTAAGGAAGAACCTAAGATTTAAAAAAAATTCTCCTTCAACCTTTAGGCATCTCAACTTTTCATCCCGTTCCCAGACTCAAATGCCCTTAAATGATGAATCATTTTTCTGCTATTTGTTAAGAAACTCCTCTTCCTCTCTGAAGGGGTGATCCCCGCTGGTTCCTTCCCTTGTGGCTTTAATAGTTCCCTACAGGTTATTCTGAGCTATAAAAACCCTGGGGCCTCCTGCGGCACACACACAACAGGATGTCACGTTGCTCCTGAGCCCCAGGTGGAATGTCCCGCTCTTAGAAGAGAAAACAGCCCTTTCCTCCCACCCTTTGGAAACCCAGAGTGAAATTGCAAGGGGTGGGTCTTGGGAAACACGCCCAGCAGGGTCCATTTCAGCCCCTTTCCTTTGAGAACCAGAAGTTCCTACCAGGTGGGATCCTTGAGGTNGAGAAAACAGCCCTTTCCTCCCACCCTTTGGAAACCCAGAGTGAAATTGCAAGGGGTGGGTCTTGGGAAACACGCCCAGCAGGGTCCATTTCAGCCCCTTTCCTTTGAGAACCAGAAGTTCCTACCAGGTGGGATCCTTGAGGTGTTGTGTCCGTCTCCTCCACAGCTGGGCAAGGAACGGAGGGAAAGCAGTTGAAAGTGGGAAATGATTTGTATAGATTTTATCCACATAGAATTGGAATGACACTAATTAGCCTCAGCTAAGATTCTGAAGGCCAAAGAAAATTGTCATTATTTCATCTCTCCAATAAACATGTGCTCAATGCTTATTTTACCAGGCACTGTGCTTGACCCTGGGAAGATAGACATGAATAACTTGTAGTGCTTGACTCCATGGCTAGCTCAGAAGATGTGAGCCAAATTAACCGTGTTACAACAAGGTAAGTAATTCAGTGGAAGCTAGAACACAGTGCTGTGGAAACAAAGAGGGCCCAATTGATTTGGCCTGCTATGCGGGTGGGGTGGGATGGCGTAGAAACTCTAGGCAGAAGATGAGATGATTGGTATTGTACTGGCCTTAAATTTCACTAGGGACAGGAAAGCAACATCACAGCCAATTCACCTGCCCTTCCTTAGAGCTCTGAACTTGGAATCTTAGACCACCTTCCTGATCCTGATTTCTGGCTCTTCCACAGCCAACTATGAGACCTTGAACAAGGCTCTGTACCTCTTGTGGCTTTGTTTATTTCATCAGTAAAATGAGCTCTGAGGTCCCTACCATGTCAGAACTTGTCTAATTCTTTGATTTCAAGAACAAGATGGCAGAGGAGTAGGTGGACATGGAGTACATCTTTCTTCATGGATACATAAGGAATATATCTTTAAAAACAGAAGTGCATGCAGAACACCAGCTGAGAATGGACAGGAGTACCTGATCAGAGAAAAATAATAATATAGACCCATGCAAAACTCAAAGGACGAAGGAATTTGGGGGGGGAACAGGAGTGTTAGTAGGACTGAATTTGCCNTCTTTTCCTGTGAGGATTTCAGGCCTGGGTAAGAAAGTGTTCCTAAGGAAGAACCTAAGATTTAAAAAAAATTCTCCTTCAACCTTTAGGCATCTCAACTTTTCATCCCGTTCCCAGACTCAAATGCCCTTAAATGATGAATCATTTTTCTGCTATTTGTTAAGAAACTCCTCTTCCTCTCTGAAGGGGTGATCCCCGCTGGTTCCTTCCCTTGTGGCTTTAATAGTTCCCTACAGGTTATTCTGAGCTATAAAAACCCTGGGGCCTCCTGCGGCACACACACAACAGGATGTCACGTTGCTCCTGAGCCCCAGGTGGAATGTCCCGCTCTTAGAAGAGAAAACAGCCCTTTCCTCCCACCCTTTGGAAACCCAGAGTGAAATTGCAAGGGGTGGGTCTTGGGAAACACGCCCAGCAGGGTCCATTTCAGCCCCTTTCCTTTGAGAACCAGAAGTTCCTACCAGGTGGGATCCTTGAGGTGTTGTGTCCGTCTCCTCCACAGCTGGGCAAGGAACGGAGGGAAAGCAGTTGAAAGTGGGAAATGATTTGTATAGATTTTATCCACATAGAATTGGAATGACACTAATTAGCCTCAGCTAAGATTCTGAAGGCCAAAGAAAATTGTCATTATTTCATCTCTCCAATAAACATGTGCTCAATGCTTATTTTACCAGGCACTGTGCTTGACCCTGGGAAGATAGACATGAATAACTTGTAGTGCTTGACTCCATGGCTAGCTCAGAAGATGTGAGCCAAATTAACCGTGTTACAACAAGGTAAGTAATTCAGTGGAAGCTAGAACACAGTGCTGTGGAAACAAAGAGGGCCCAATTGATTTGGCCTGCTATGCGGGTGGGGTGGGATGGCGTAGAAACTCTAGGCAGAAGATGAGATGATTGGTATTGTACTGGCCTTAAATTTCACTAGGGACAGGAAAGCAACATCACAGCCAATTCACCTGCCCTTCCTTAGAGCTCTGAACTTGGAATCTTAGACCACCTTCCTGATCCTGATTTCTGGCTCTTCCACAGCCAACTATGAGACCTTGAACAAGGCTCTGTACCTCTTGTGGCTTTGTTTATTTCATCAGTAAAATGAGCTCTGAGGTCCCTACCATGTCAGAACTTGTCTAATTCTTTGATTTCAAGAACAAGATGGCAGAGGAGTAGGTGGACATGGAGTACATCTTTCTTCATGGATACATAAGGAATATATCTTTAAAAACAGAAGTGCATGCAGAACACCAGCTGAGAATGGACAGGAGTACCTGATCAGAGAAAAATAATAATATAGACCCATGCAAAACTCAAAGGACGAAGGAATTTGGGGGGGGAAACAGGAGTGTTAGTAGGACTGAATTTGCCCTCAGCAGGTGGAGGAACTGAAGTAGGGGTCTGATCCCCACATCAGGGCAATTATCTGAGTCAGAGGAGAAACATTTAAGGCTGGGAATAAAACAGCTGATCTGTGGCAGCCTAATGGAATGAGAATCAGAAGTTCTTGCCACAGCCATACATACCCAAGACAGGGATGCAGGTCTCCTAGAAGGCACAGCAGCTAGGAGCTGGAATTTAGGGATCGTGCAGCAATCCCAGGGCGAGGGCTGCCATTGACTGCTGAGAGATGGATCGAGGGGATATAAGGGAGGAGATTGTTGTGCAAAATGCCTGTAGAGGAAAGCCAGGTAGCCATGGAAGCAAGGCGGTACTGCTGAGTCATGTAGAGGGGGTGGAGCCATCACCTTGGCCTCTCTCTTCCTACATGCCAGCACTGGCAGCTGAACAATAGAGAGGCTGGCCTGTCGAACGCCTGACTCACTGAACTACAGAGTAGGACCCCACCCAGGGTGCTTCTTTAAATGACCGATGTGCCAAACTATAGAGTAGGACCCTACCTTTGATTTCCTTTTTATCAAAATGCCTTCTCTTTCCCAATCTGAGTTTTTACTCATGTAAGATGTGAGCACATCCAAGATTCCCTATTGGCTTAGAACACCTTAACCAATCTCAAGAAAAGTCGCTAGAAGGCTGGGTGCTTTGTATGCTCCACAGATGCATAAGAACAGGTGAGGAGTGTTCTAACAATACACGGGCATCCTGAAGATTAGAGCTTCAACATTTGGAAGACTTAACCTGAAAAATATCGGTTAGATTCTAAACCCACAACTTTATGATGAAAAGTTTCAACTTTGCATTTTGTCAATGTGAGAAAGGAAGAGCTTCTTTAAGTACAACATAAAGGGTCAAATTTTTGAATGGTTTTTAGAAGATTTAAACATTTTTGGCTATCTGTTCAAATTTTTCACTGAAGGTGACCGTTACAAGTCTGAGAGATCAAAGTAAAAGTCTTGATAAGAATTACAGGCAGTAATTTAAAAGATAAAACATGAAAGTTTCCAGCTGCAAGCTCAAGTTCCTCAGTGAAACTTTAAACAACATTTTATTAGGAATAGTTAGGAAAATTGTTCTATATACTTAATATCATACTTGCTGCTTCATATTTTATCTTTCTTAAAATGAATACATGTATAATATAGAAAAATCCTAATGAGTTTTTTTTTCCATCATGCTCCACTTAGAGGCCTCAGATTTCCTCCCTCTTATACCAGAGTGCCAAATAAATATCTGTGAAATAGGCTTTTTTGCCATCATGTGAAACACATTAGGAAGCATGATTTCAGGGTATATTCTTGTGGATGGAAATGGTCATTTTATTTAATGGTCATCCTTCATCCCACTGATTTGCTGAGACAGCTCTGACACGGATCAAGTTCCCACTGTGCGTGGCTCTGTTTCTGATCTCTCCATTCAGTTCTGTCACTTTCCGTTTATCTCTGTGCTATAGTGTTTCATTACTATAGCTTTTTCTTAAAGCCTTCAATTCTTCCACCTTTTTCTTTTTAGGGAGTATGTTCACCTTGGCTTTTTTTTTAATTAATAGACTTTAGGAGCAGCTTTATGTTTATTGAAAAATCGAGAGAAGGACATAGGCTTCTTGTCCAGTGAACTAGTTAAGACCTCCAGTACAATATTGAATTGTAGAATGGTGGGAGCAGGCATCCTGATTTGAAAGAAAATCCTTTTTACTGTCGTCCTATTTAATATGATGTGTGCTTAACTGTTTTTATGTATGTCTTTTATCTGGTTAATGTTCCTTCCTATTCCTATTTTGCTAAGGGCTTAATATGAATATACATGTTGAATTTTATTGAATTATTTTGCCACTGAAGAAAATATCCCTTTTGGATTTGTTACCAACAGAAACCTCATGCAACTTAGGAATAAACCTGTAAGTCTGAAACATGTCTGAACTGGCCTCTGTTTGGAAAGAATATTCAGTAGGTCATCCAAGAAATCCAGGTCCCATAGGATTCTAAAAATGTTCATTGATTGATTGAGATAATAAAATCCGTTATTATTCTCCCTTTAAGCAGGTAACTAAGTTAGCCAATTACTGGATATTATACCTTGACTTCTCAAACTGTATACAACTCCAAGTATGTACCTTGGTGCAGAATTAAAAGCATGATTATATTGCATTTCCAGAGGGGCTTGTCTAGGAAATCTTCAGTTCAGAGGCATAGAACAGCCAAATGTAGTGTCCTAGCACCCAGGAGGCACAGAGTTACTTTGCTTCCTCTGGCAGCATGTATCCCCCTCACATCATCCCCCAATGTACCCATATTAAAATGAAACAGCCAACAATATAGAGAAGAAGGAAGGAAGAGCAGAGTAAAAAGCAGAAAGAGAATAGCAGTAACGAGATCTCTTAGGAAAAGAACATAGAGATACTAGCTCAGAGCAAAGTGGATACTGTCCATCTAAGAGCCAGTGAAGGCCTTGCTTAATGTTAGTGTCAAATGTTTGCACTAGAATCCATTAATTTTTCTTCTGTTGTTTATAACATACAGTCAGCCCTTCATGTCCACAGGTCCTATATCCTAACATTCAAAAATTTAATCCTCTGGGATATGGGACCCACAGATATGGAGGGCCAATGGTCCTATGTCATTTTATATAAAGCGTCTGAACATCTGCCAGAGTCCTGGAACCAGTCCACTACGGATAGAGAGGGACAACTGTAACAATATTCAGTGAAATATTTTCTTTTACTGTATGTATGAGTGTAAAGTGGGCATTGTTTCACGTTTATTTTCTTGTTTTATGTTTTGCACCAAATTCTTACTGACTCCTTTGGCTACTGTAAGGGAAATTATTCTTAAGTACTCTGTTTTGCTAGTTGATTTGTATTAATTTGTGTAAAAATTTATTCAAATTTATTTCATGTTGTTATTAACATTTGGTTTCCAGTATTTGTTGGAAGAGTGTATCGATATCCTTCTAACAGTAAATTTGTTGTTTTATAGCCTACTCAGTACCAAATATCACTGATATATTTCTTTTTAATTGTGTGAATGTATACTTTTTCAGTTTTAGTAGAATATTCATGCATAATCAAATCAATAATTTTCATCTATTTCTGTATATAGACTACTGTGGCTACAGAACCCCTTTACAAATCTTTTTAAAATAAGTGAGATGAAAACAGTTTCAGTATTTTCTCCCACAGTCCCCTCCACCAAATTTTCTTGTAAAATTGGCATATGTCATCTGTCAGTAAATACAATGCATACTGACCTTTTATTGTATGCCAACTCTTGCTTAGGTCTTTACACCATTATGAATGATATAAGTAGAGCTTACGCAGCATTCTCTGGAGGTGGTTTGGGATTTTTTTTTTTTTTTTTGGTCTGTTTGTTTTTTGTTTTTCATTTTTTAATTTTCGTCTGGGCCAGTTCCTGGAAGCCAGCTGCTCAAGCCTGTGGATATAAGCAAAGCCCGCTGTCTCCTCAGCTCTTACCCACTGGCACCTCTACAATGGACTACAAACCCTGCAGGAAAAAGGACACAGATCTGGGTGGTGCTTGTTTTTAGAGTCAAGGAATGACATCACTGCCAGCGATTATGACTTTGGACAAGCCAAAGGGCTTGGATTTACAGCACAGAAAGGTCAAACTTTGGTTAACAGGCCACATCATTAGCACACAGCACTATATGTAAGGTTTAAAAGTAGCAACATTAACACTTTTATGAGCTTCGTGTAAACTGGATGTTGTTTGTCAAGGCCAAAAGTTTGCTTTATATAAAACTGACATGATATGCTAAGGCCAATTTTTTTTCTTTTATTCTAAATCTTGTGATAGCATTTCTCTCTCTTTTTTTTTTTCCCTCCATTAGGCAAAGGCTCTTGCTGGGTTAAAATCAATGAGTTGGGCTTTGGCTAATTCCCTATTTTTTTTCCATGGGCTCAAAATAGTCAGTCAGGGTCTTCCCTGGTGGTGCAGTGGTTAAGAATCTGCCTTGCAATGGAGGGGATGTGGGTCTGATCCCTGGTCAGGAAAATAAGATACCACATGCTACAGAACAACTAAGCTGAGCATGCCAACCACTAAGCCTGCATGCCTCAGCTAGAGAGTCTGTGCATCACAACAAAATATCCCACATGCTGCAACTAAGACTCAACACAGCCAAATAAAGAAACATTAAAAAAAAATAGTCAATGTCAGTTCAATTCAGTCTCTCAGTCGTGTCCGACTCTTTGCAACCCCATGAATCGCAGCACGCCAGGCCTCCCTGTCCANGAATCTCACACTTCATATGAAAATATCCAGGTTTCAATATACAAAAAAATTGGAAGCACTCAAATTGAATGAAAAAAAAATAGATGCTAAACCCAAAATGACAAGAGATATTAATATGACCTGACAAAGATTTTAAAGCAGCTACAAATATACTTCAAACAAATAAAAATAGGAAATAAAAGATACAAAGAAAAAACCCAAATGGAAATTTTGGAGCTGAAAAATACAATAACTGATAAAAATCTCAGTGTATGTGCTTAACAACAAAAAGGGAAAAAAACATAGGACAGAAAGAGTGAAATGAAAGACAGAACATTAGAAATTACCCAACTTGAAAAACAGAAAAGAGAGACAAAAAATAGTATCAAAGTTCTATAGGATTTTTTTTTTAATGTCTAACATTTATGTAATTTGAGTCTCACAAGGCAAGTAGGAAAATGGCAAGGCTGAAAATGTACTCAAGAGAAATCATGGATAAAAACTTTCTAAACTTTCCAGGAGAAAAAGACCTACATGTTTAAGAATAAAGTCGAATCAGTATAAACCTGAAGAAATCCATACCAAGACACATCACAGTTAAACTTCCGAAAACTAAAAAACATAGAAACTCTTGAAAACAGCCAGGAAAAAATGTCACCTCACCTACAGGAAAACACAATGACAGCAGATTTCTTATCATAAATCACGGAGGCTAGAGGACGGGGCGTTACGTTTTTCAGTGACAAAAGAAAAGAACTGTCAACCAGGAATCACGTATCCAGTTGAAATATTCTTCATCAATGACATAGATATCTAAAGTTTCTGAGATGAAGGAAAGCTAAAGTCTCACCAGGGAACCTACACAAAAAGAATAGCTAAAGAAATTTTCTCTAAACAGAAAGAAAACAATACAAGGAAGAATCTTGGAATTTTAGGGAACTAAGTAAATATAACAGGCTTTCCTCCACTTGAGTTTTCTAAATAACGTTTGAAGGTTGAAGCAGAATTTATAATATTGTCTGAGGACAACATATATAGAGGAAATACTATATGTAGAGGAAATGTGAATAGGGAAAGATATAGGGACAAAAAGAGAGGTAAGTTTTCTATACTTCACTTGAACCGGTAAAATGACACCACCAGTAGACTGCCATAAGTTAGGTGTATATATAATATAAACTTAGAGCAACCAATAAAAAGCTATATTTAAAGATATATTTTTAAAAGATAAAATAGAATTTAAAAATATGTTCCAGAAGCACACAGGAAGGTGAGGGGGGAAAAGAAATGAGAAACAATAGAACAAAAAGAAAACAAACAAAAATAAAATAAAATGCTAGATTTATGTCCTAACATACTGATAATTACATTAAATATAAATGGCCTACATATACAAATTAAAAACAGAGGTTATCAGGTTGGATTATAAACCATGACCTAGCTATATGCTGTCTACAAGAAACTCACTTCAAGTAAAATGATATAAGAAGGTTGAAAGTAAAAAGATGAAAAAATACATATTATGCGAACATGAATCAAAGAAATGTAGGAGTGGCTACATTATTATCAAGCAAAGTAAATCTCAGCACAAAGAAAATTACTAGAAACAAGAAGGGACATTACATAATGACAAAGCAATCAATCCACCAAGAAGACATACCAATCCTGAATGTGTACACACCAACAGCGGAACTACAAAGTGTATGAAGCAAAAGCTGATACAACTGAAATGAGAAATTCACACATCCACAATTTTAGTTAAGAGGCTTCAACATTCCTCTCAAAAACTGAGAAAACATCTAGGCAAAAAAGCAGCAAAGACATAGAAACACTCAATGCCATCAAACAACAGACTGACATTTATGAAATCCACCACCACCCAACAACAGCAGAATTCACAGTTTTTTCTCAAGTTCTCACAAATCACTTACCATTTTCTGGGCCATAAAACAAACCTCAAAACATCTAAAATAATAAGGATAAAAAAAGAATACTACAAATAACTCTACACACACAAATTTGACAACTTAGAAACTGATCAATACCGCAAAAAACAATAATTAGTTGGACACGACTGAAGCGACTTAGCAGCAACAGCAGCAGCAATATTATCATCACTAAGTACATCACTAAATATTAAATAGATCATTTGAATAGCTCTATAATGTTAAGGAAATTTGCTGCTGCTGCTGCTAAGTCGCTTCAGTCGTGTCCGACTCTGTGCGACCCCACAGACAGCAGCCCACCAGGCTCCCTGGTCCCTGGGATTCTCCAGGCAAGAATACTGGAGTGGGTTGCCATTTCCTTCTCCAATGCATGAAAGTGAAAAGTGAAAGTGAAGTCACTCAGTCGTGTCCGACTCCCAGCGACCCCGTGGACTGCAGCCTACCAGGCTCCTCCGTCCATGGGATTTTCCAGGCAAGAGTACTGGAGTAGGGTGCCATTGCCTTCAGGAAATTTAAACTCCCCCAAAATACATCTCCAGACCTAGTCTGTTTCACTGGAGAATTTGATCCAAAATTTGAAGAATTAGTACCACTTGTACACAATCTCTTTCAGAAAATAGAAGAAGAACATTTTCCAATTCATTTTCTGTTTAGTATTACCCTGGTACAAAACCAAAGATGGAGAATGAAAAAGAAGGAAAGAAAAGGAAGGAAGTAAAAAAAGGAGAGAGGGAGGGAGAAAAGGGAACTACAGATCAATATTCCTTATGAATATAGATGTAAAAAAATTAACAAACTATTAGGGAGTAGAATTCAGCATTATCTAAAAAGAATTCTATACTATGACCCAGTGGGATTTATCCCAGGGATAGAAGTCTAGTTTAGCATTTGAAAGTCAATCAATATGATCCACCATATTAAAAGGTTAATAGAAAAAAAAAATTACATGATCTTATCAATAGTGCCAAAAAAAAAATACTTGAAAAAATTTAACTATCCTTGATTAAAAACTTAAAAAAACAAAAAAAATAGAAATAAAATGCACTTTCTTTAACTTGATAAAGACCTTATTTAATAAGGTATTTCCATGCTCCTTCATGGAAATCTTTTTATAATTCTCTCCATCTTCATCTTTCAAAAATTTGTTGATATCTTATTTCCTAATGTTGCCTTTCTTTTTTTTTGCTGTCCTGATTTATCTATTTGTAATCCTATACTATCATTTTAGTAGGATCTGAAGAGAGAGGGAAAAATTATGGTGCTTAATCCATCCTCTTTATCCAAAAGTTCCTACTCATCCTTTTAATTACCACCTCCCTCTGAGAAGTCCTCTTGCTGACCACAGTAATCTCTTACTCCTAATTAATTTAACATATAACTGTCTTCAGTTTCATTTTTACTAACTTTGTGGGTCCATATCTAGGTTTCAAGCTTTTTAAAGCAATAATGGCTTTTAACATTTCTATTTCCCCATAGAACATCCAGTACAGTATTAAGTGTTCACTATTTGATTAATAAAAATAAGGAGATTAGTTTTATGAATTTATAATATAACCCAGTTTCTATAACTCAGATTTTATTTTTTATTAATGTTTCAGTATGGTGGATCAATGAACATATTACATCATGGACTTCACAATGCAAAACTTACAGAAGGTGTAAGAGGTCACATCCAAGTCCCAAAACGAAAAGCACACTGCCATCTCCTGGATCAAATCTAATAAGGCAGCCCTTGAAGAAACGAATACAGCTCGGAGTAAAAAGCAGATCTATGGGAAGTAACTACACATGAAGATGAGACTCTTTGCTTTCCTTGTAACAAATGTTAAGGATAATTAAAATCAATATTGATCCCTATAATAATGAAAATCTTAGTCCTGAATTCAGGTAGTTTACAGCTAGTTAAGGTGACCTGTTAAAGCTGCCTTCTGAGTTCATCTAAGGAGCCTCACTCCCTTGTATGATTTTCTCTTTCCAAAAATGTCCTGGATTCAAAATTCTTCGGTGGCCACTGTTGTCACGTGGTCAGTTAGAGAAAACGTCGTTCTTCTTTTCTCTATCAAAAGCAATGGCAGATTAAATGTAATGAAAAATGACATGGCAAACATACAGCGCAACCTGACTGTAGCATTTCAGACTGCAGGCTGGAGTTTTTTCCAGACACTATACATCCACATTTTGACTGACAGACTCTGATTACCCAACAGGCTTCCTTGGACAAGAGAAGTGATAGGGTGAGTCATAGTGCAAAGTCCAATCCCAGGTACGCAGTGTAACAGACAAAATCAAAGTAAAAATAAAGCCAAAATTTGAGGACACGCAAGAATTCCTGCATTCGTGTGTGTTTTCCTGGACTTTCTTTTCCCTTAAGGGGAAGATTCTCCCATTTTTCTGGGAAACACAACTGGGGTTTTGGCCAAGCAGATGTAAGGTAAGTGCTTACCCACTCTTTCGGGGAAGTCCAGAAAGTAGGAATGATACAAGTGCAAGTGCAGAGGCTGCCAGCTGAGATGCTGAGCCTGTAAATGTGAAGCCCATTTCAAAGAAAACTGTGAACCTCTGCAGAGACTATGAGATTTGCTCACAAACTGTGAGGTTTACAAATCTGTTTCACCTGACTCAGGCAGTTGGTAGTGAAGAAGGGACCTCCGTGCAAAGCAGTGGACTTCACAGGCAGGGTTACCTGTTCCCTTTTCTGTCCCCTGATGCCCCGATGGCTTCCTCAAGTGTGGCAACATTTTGTTAAATTCTCCATTCCAGTATCACCTGAGTTTGGGAAACTAACGGAGAAGCCGTGCCCACACACTGGGTAAGCTGGCCTGGGGAGGAGCAGAAGCTGGAGGGAGACTGGGAGATGGCCATGGCAGAGAAGCCCGCTGCAGTCATACAGAAACAAGCTGACCAGCAGTCGGGGGGACTTGTGCACGTGTAAGCACTGCCTGGGTTGGGTGTCACTGGAACCCAACAAAAGGCTTCCACTGACATAGGGAGGCAGCTCAGGCTATGTTTGGGAGAATCAGAGTGATGAATGACCCCCTAGAGCTGGATCTCTGGTGATAATACCTATGTCAATTTGAGCATGATACCCTCTCTGGATTCTGCATCTTGGGGGGCTTCAGATGGCCCCACTGTTTGATCTGAAGAAGGGCTAAAAGCAGATGGAGGCTACCTTATAGCATCCTCACCCTCCACTAACCTCAGCCTAATTGTTACTGAGGTAACAATAACCAGAGCTATGTCAGGAGTGCCTCGCACTGAACCAACTCAGATTGCTCACCCTGGAGACCCATGGATACTCTTGTCAAGTTGTGATCCCAGGACCTCAGCTTCTCCAGGCTCCACTCAGACAAAGCTCTGAGCCTGTGGGAGGTGGCAGACTCCTTACCTTCCTCTTCTCCTTCATTTCCCCGGTTAGATCACCTTTTTCACTTCAGATAACTAAACTCCACATTGACTTTGGTCTCCCAAGGCCTGCCTTTGGATTTTTTTCAGAATCCTCTTCCCCAAGGCATGAGGATGGCATGCGTTTTAATCACATAAAGTTATCCCTGCTAATGGACCAATTAGCTCAAATTCAAATTATTAACATGCCTGGGCCAAGTAAAACTGTCTCCAAGAGGTCTAGAATAGATTATCCAGGCATTACAGGGAGGCAGTGGGGAGATGTAACCAGCAAAGGGCCCTCTGTCACCAATACAGGGCCAGGGCCAAGGACATGATCGAGTTTATAACCGAGCAGAGCTTCCACTCCTGCCAGACTCTAGATAACAGTGCTTGGTCTTGAATTGTAGGGTGCTGGCACTAAAAACAGACCAGTAGCTGGAAAAAACAGATTGGCACATCAGTGGTCTCTATTTATTGCTGGCTAATAAATGGATCTGAGTACTTTCCTTTGGTTTTCCTGCCATCCTAATGAACTACCACCTGCCCCACGAGCAGTAACTAATCACAAAGAATTCCAGGATGTTTAGCACTCACAGAAGGCTTGGTTCAGAGCAGAAAAGAGGATGAAACATGACATAACCTTTGGGGTATCAGACCAACGACCACAAAACGGTGACAACTTCTTGGTCTGTTTGGCCTTTTGCCACTGCAAATGCACTCCTTTACCGTAATTCAGAATCTGCCTTGAATTCACCATTATTACGGTTTTTGCTCTGATGTTACAGAACATACATATTCAAGGATTCCAGTGAGACTAAAGAGCAAAATCACTACATCTTATTACTTCAGTGGACTCTGTAAATACCAAAAGGATTTATTGGTGATGGAAACAGAGAGGCAGGGAAAAATAAAGAGAAACAGGTATCCCTGTATTGGTGTAAGAAGGTGGACTTTCCGATGTGGTCAATATACGACACTGTGGTGTGTGAAAAATAGGTAAAGGGGGTCAACTGAATGATGACAGATGGAAACTAAAATTTTGGTGGTGAGCACACACTATAGTGTATATAGAGTAGAAATATAATGTTATACACATGAAACATATAATGTTACATATAAACCAAAGTTACAATAAAAAATAAACTTCCATTTTGATTCCATCAGAATGCTTTCTGCCACATACATGCTACTTTCTGAATATCCAGTGGGCAACAGTAATACCAAAGAAATCCACCTGCCAGCCTGTCCCCTCCCTGGTCTTGCTTTTATCACGAAGATTGTTCAGCCGTGACTGCAGTGTGGAAGGAAGAGCACGAGTGTCTAAGTCAGTCTAACTTCTGCTGGACTCCCAGCTTCACAGGACAGCCTATCTCTGTGGGCATGCTTTTAAGATTCAGTTCAGTTCAGTTCAGTATCCGACTCTTTGCAACCCCATGAATTGCAGCACGCCAGGCCTCCCTGTTCATCACCATCTCTCAGAGTTCACTCAGACTCATGTCCATCGAGGCCGTGATGCCATCCAGCCATCTCATCTTCTGTCGTCCCCTTCTCCTCCTGCCCCCAACCCCTCCCAGCATCAGAGTCTTTTCCAATGAGTCAACTCTTCGCATGAGGTGGCCAAAGTACTGGAGTTTCAGCTTNGGGCTCTGTATTTTTAGAATACTTAGGCTTCCTGTGTCATGGTTGGGATGTTGTGAACAATCATATGTATAGTTGCAAGAGTCTGGATAAACCTGCCAAGCAAGCTAGAATGCTAACAGCGGGGGTTTGAATTGAAATGCTCCTTTCATGTCCAGGAGACTTATCAACTAGAGCCCTAAGTTAATTTTCTCCAGAGAAAAGTGGTCAGAGATAGCCCCCTGTTAATGTCAGAAGAGTTGGTGAAAGGCATAATATAGTAGACAGACAGAGTTTGGTTTGGGGTAGATGCTTGAACAGGTCCAGGGAGTCCCTCGAGTCCTGATCCACCTTTCCTGTCAGGTCTCCTCCGCATGACTTTGTCATGGGTGGGATCTCCCGTGCTGGCTCCCGGCAGTCTGGCCCTGAGGGGAAGACTATTTTATCCCTGAAATTGTTCAAGCATTATAATAATAAAGAGTAGACCAAGTCTAAGACCACGTATAATTGTTTTAAATTCTTAATGGACCATGTATGTCCTTATTGCCTGAACCCAAGCCCTCTCCACCTTCTCCAATCATCTAAGGCCCAGAAATAACAAACTACAGTCCTCAGCCATGTCCGCACAAAGTATCATCAAAGAGAAGCCTCAGTGGGGTAGCACTGTGGGTCTTTACGGCAGTCAACAGCAGCACCTACAGGCTTTTTTTGCGTCCCGCCTCACCCAAGCAGACGCCTGACCCCTTTCCCTCTCCTGCCCTGTTGCTGCTCTGTAAACTTGTCAAGCACACTGACAGCCCACGGAGTTGTCTTCTGGCTCTTCCCACCACCTGCAACCTTCTCCCCCTAGATTTCCACATAATTTCCCCCTCACTTCCTTGCTTCTCTCTCTGCTTCAATGTCATAAACTCAGACCACTTTTTATTCCTGTCATGTACCTCCAACCTGTCATTAGACAATAGCTTTATTTGCTTATTATCCATAAGAAGAGAGATTTTATTTTATTTACTGCTAAATCTCCAGCACTTAGGTTACTATCAGACACATAGCAGTTATATATTGCTAAATATGTAACTAAAAGCCATCTCCATATTCTGTCCTTCTTTGCCACTTGGGATTGGAATTAGAGGAAGGCTGTCATGATGTGTCTACCTAGTCTTCAATATGTGCTCAGGTAAGACACTGACCAGAGTCAGCATCATAACATAATTTTTCAATCCAACAAATTCTCTTAGAGGCATCAGTGGTGCTCTGGAGCACATTTCCTGTGTTTAAAAATAACCCACCATGTTTCTGTAATAGGGAGGAACAAAATCTGACTACATGTTGGATCTGTTTCCTTTACTTTAACCTTTGCTTTTCATTGCTTTTGTTAATACAGTCACCAAAAGGATTCTGTCTATAGCTGTAAGCATATAATGGCATGCCTCAGGAACCCTCCCCCACTGCCTGAATGTTAAGCTAAAGTGCCTTTGTCCAGCTTACAGGGAGACATTCTGACCCTGCTCACCTGTGAATGGCTGCAGAAAAGAAGAACTCAGCATATCCCCTCCCCTAATGTTAGCCAAGCCAAGAGATGTTTTGCAAGATTTATGGCCTTTTTACTTAATAGTCTCACCTCCTCACTCTCTCTGTCTATGAAACAAACTGTCATCCAGAGCCCAGTAAGAGGATGCCCTAGACCACTAGTCCATCATCTTCTAGAATATCTGACTTTCCCAATAAAGTTACTATTCCTTGCCTCAACACCTCGTCTGATTATTGGCCAGTCATGTGGTGAGCCAACAAATCGTGGATTTGGTAACATTTCTGTTTGAGAAAAAAGTCACTACATTGTACAAAAGAGATTAAAGTTCTTCACCAGGTTTATGTACTGCTTCTGGCTCTAAGAATCAGGCTGCTGAGTGCCCAGTCTCCCTGAGAATCTGCTTTGAGAATAATGACATCATGCCTTAACTCCTCAGAATCACATTTTCAGCCACTGGGCAGTTCAGACAAAACCAATTACATGACGTCATTTTCTATTTCAGAAAGGAGGCCAGGGTGCTTTGGTAGGTCTTTACTTCCATTAGCACACTGGAGATACGGCAGGTGGTGGGATCTTCCTGCTAATGGTAGCTATTTGAATGATCATAACAAGGCTGGGCTGTCAAAATCCATTCTCCAGCCAGCTGTGATGCTTAGCTACTCAGTCTGATGTTGTAAGGGATTCCAGAGATATAAAAATGAGCTGGTTATTTGTTTGCAAATTGAAACTAGATCCTTTGCTCAATAAAATTTGCCTTACCAGGAATGAAAAAAAAAAAAATCTTTGAAGAAATTCGAAAAGAACTTATTTAGGAAATTATTTAAAATGGTTTGTATTATTAGGATGAATTTTAAATGCGTAATTAATGTGTATGTTTTATTTCCTTTGTAGATAACTAACTCCTTTTCATGACTCAAATTAATTTCAATACCATGAAAAAATACAAAAAAGCAAACATCCAGAGAGAGTTGTGGCAAGCACAGCTGCATTTCCTATTTTAGGAATCCCCATGGGGTACATATTCCAGACGGAAGATGTGGCCAAGTGACCGACCTCTAACTAGTGGAATAAGACCTAAAGTGTGTGCTCACACCCAGCTTCCATTGGTGATCCTCCATGTTCCTTTCCTTTTTGGCCTGCTGCAGCTTAGCAGGGTAAACTGGAAGTCTCTATTTGAAGATGATGAGCTATAAAATGTAAGAATCCTGGGTCTGTAAGCCATGGCCTGAAAAGAACAATCCACCATCTGGGGCATTTTGTAAACAACACATGTAGAGTCAAGTTCCTGAGATTTGGAGGTTCATGTTTTCTAGCATCTGGATTTAGAGAGGACAATGGAATCCTTCCTTACCCTTCTTCTCCCTACACCCTGTCTTTATAATCTAGTGCTTTGATGTCATCTTTTAATCATCCAGAATAATTGAGTGATCACTATAAGATCTGTAAATGAAAACTATTGCCTGCCATAACACAGAATGTCTCCATCATCAGTTCACTGCAGTTTCCCTCAGAGTGAGTCCTGAGGGGACTCAGTATGGAGACAAATGGGCTGCCAGCTGCCAAGCCCTCAGCCAGGGCACCTGCCCCCACTGGTATACCCTGGGGGATTCAGAATGAGAAAGAATGAGATCTTAGCCCCAGACAGCTGAGGTGCAGATCAAAGGAATGATTTCAAGGAGCCCAGACTCTTGCATCTTCCCAGACACAGAAAAGTGCTAAATTCATCAACGTGAGATGTCTGCTTTTCTTTAATCTTAATGTTTTGATGTTCCAGCTACCTGGTATTTGTTGCAACCCCCCTACACATTCTGGTTCCCCTCTTACATCTTTGGAGCAGTCTCTCAGAGCTATTCTAGAAGCTGTCTCCGGGGCCTGAAGTCCTCAGAAAGTCCACCAAATAAAACATGATTCTCAAATTTCGGGTTGTGATTTTTTTTTTTTCGATCAATAAATCTCATTGATTAAGATAACTTTTTATTTCAGAGAGTCATTCTACAAAATGATGGTATTCCTGGCATCAGTGTAGCTGGTTGAGATGGCTTTAACTATTATATCAGAGCTTGGTTTACACAACATCTACCTTCTACCTAATAATAAAACTAAGCACCAGAACACCATCACTAGTACCATGGTTCACAAAAATAAAATGAATAATACATGAAATAAGCAAAATGTTAAAGTTAAATAAAATAACAAAAAGAGGGAAAAAAAAACTTTTCTGAGTTATATGCAGTAATTTATTTTGGCTGAAAATAAATTCTACAAAGAAAGAATGTCACCGACATCAATTCACTACAGTTTCTCCCAGAGTGAGCCCTGAGGGGACTCAGTGTGGAGACAAATGGGCTGCCAGCTGCCAAGCCCTCACGCAGGGCACCTGCCCCCACTGGTATACCCTGGGGGATTCAGAATGAGAAAGAAGGAGATCCTAGAGGTTTGCAAACAATAATATCTTTAGAATCAAGTTATCTATGGTTAATTTGCCTTGAAACAAAAATTCAACTACTTTGCCAAAAACAAAACAAAAATTAAAAGCCGAATTTCCTAAGGAGCACATCACTTGTATCCTTAGGGGAAATCTGTTAAATGATCATTTTTGCATGTATTATGAACATTGGATCATTAAAAAACCTTCTATATCTTCAACCCAAAGCAACAGTAACTGGCAAAAGCTATTTTTTGTGGTTTGGGTGAAGGCAATAAGAGAGTCAGGAACAAATAAACTCTCAATTCCTATTTCCAGAAATAGCTTTATTTCCTACACATTTATGAGAAAATTTTAATTTCACCAAAATATTATGTAAATGATATTTGCCAGAATTACATTGGCTTCATTAAAAAGAAGTTTTTGGTCTAATTTAATAGGGACAGAGAAACTCCCAGCTAGACTACAGCCCATAAATGGAAGGCTGGTCAAAGCTCACACTTTGAAAATCAGCATGTGTTGAATTTCAAGCTCTTTGAAATACCTAACAAAGAAGGCCTGCAAATTCCAATTCACTTACCAGGAGGTCAATCACAACTTTAGTGAAAAATCAACACAGCAGCTAGCAGAGAGGAATCACAAACTATTTGTCTCAAAAACTCCCGGTTGTTTTCCTTTCTGCTTAATATTCACTTTCATTTGGTAAAATCTCAGGCTCCTTCCAACATTAATTATGATGATGTAACAGGCAATTTATCAATTGCTGCTTCTCCACCTGGCTGCCATCCCTGTCCTATCACCACCGTCAGAGCTCCCAATAGCAAGTCCCTTTCCATCATGGAATCTAGTATCTTTAGGGGCTGTCTTGGTGGCTCAGATGGGATGCAGGAGACCTAGGTTCTCTCCCTGGGTTAGGAAGATCCCCTGGAGAAGAAATGTCAATCCACTCCTGTATTCTTGCCTGGGAAACCTCAGGGACAGAGGAGCCTGGCCGGCTACAGTTTATGGGGGTCGCAAAGACCTGGACACAGTTTATGGGGGTCACAAAGAGCTGGACACAACTGAGCCACTAACAGTTTCAGGTTTTAGGAAGATATCTGCTACCTGTGATACTGAGAACAAGGAAAAACAAATCTTTGCTAATTTTGCTGTAACAATGCAAAGGTAATAGCCACAGTGCTTGGGCATTGCATAGTTAAAAGAGAAAAGGGATTAAATTTGGACAATGAGATATTTTGTGAGAAAGACCACATTCTCATAACTTTTATTACAATATATTGCTTTATTTGTCATATTTTATTATTAGTTATTCTTGTTAGTCTCTTATAATGTATTATTTATAAATTATACCATAGGTATATTTATATTTGTCATATAATTTATATATAAATTATATGGTAATATGCTTCTTTTGCATGCAAAGGTATTAATAAAAATTTTTGACTTCCTAAAGAAAGGGAAAAAATAGGTATGGTGAGGTTGCTAAATTATACCTATGGTATAATTTATAAATAAGACATCATAAAAGACTAACAACTATAATGCATATATATAGGAGAAAAGAATATACATAACTTTCAGGTATCTTTAGGGATCTTGAAACATATTCCTCAAGATAAGGGGAGACTACTGTAGATGCAAGCCCCCACCAAAAACACTTATGATGCTCATTTACATGTTAAAGTATTTAGTAAGCTTTTTAGCTAAGACACTGCATTTTATTTATTGAATCTAAGGTTCTACAGACTTTCAAGCTACAGAATTGCTATTAATACCTAGGAATATTCATTCAGATATACCCATCTGAATGCAGAGTTCCAAAGAATAGCAAGGAGAGATATGAAAGCCTTCCTAAACGAAGAATACAAAGAAATAGAGGAAAACAATAGAATGGGAAAGACTAGAGAACTCTTCAAGAAACTTAGAGATAACGGGAATATTTCATGCAAGGATGAGCACAAAAAGGACAGAAAAGGTATGAACCTAACAGAAGCAGATAATTTTAAGAAGAGATGACAAGAATAAACAGAAGAACTGTAAATAAAAGATCTTAATGACCTAGATAACTATGACGGTATGATCACTCACTTAGAGCCAGATATCTTCCAGTGTGAAGTCAAGTGGGTCACAGGAATCATCACTACAAGCAAAGCTAATGGAGGTGATAGAATTCCAGTTGAGCTATTTCAAATCATAAAGATGTTGCTATGAAAGTGCTACACTCAATATGCCAGCAAATTTGGAAACTCAGCAGTGGCCATAGGCCTAGAAATGTCAGTTTTTATTTCAATCCCAAAGAAAGGCAATGCCAAAAAATGTTCAGACTACCACACAATTGCACTAATCTCCATGCTAGTAAAGAAATGCTCTAAATTCTCCAGTTCACGCTTCAACAGTGTGTGAACCAAGAAATTTCATATGTACAAGCTGTATTTAGAAAAAGCTGAGGAACCAGAGATCAAAACTGCCAACATCAGCTGGATCATAGAAAAAGCAAGAGAATTCCGAAAAAAACCTATCAGTTCAGTTCAGCTGCTCAGTCATGTCCAACTCTTTGCAACCTCATGAACCATAGCATGCCAGGCCTCCCTGTCCATCACCAACTCCTGGAGTCCACCCAAACCCATGTCCATTGTGTTGGTGATGCTATCCAACCATTTCAACCTCTGTCGTCCCCTTCTCCTCCTGCCCTCAATATTTCCCAGCATGAGGGTCTTTTCAAATGAGTCAGCTCTTCACATCAGATAGCCAAAGTACTGGAGTTTCAGTTTCAAAATCAGTCCTTCCAATGAACACCCAGAACTGATCTCTTTAAGGATGGACTGGTTGATTTCCTTGCAGTCCAAGGGACCCTCAAGAGTCTTCTCCAACACCACAGTTCAGAAGCATCAATTCTTCAGTACTCAGCTTTCTTTAGAGTCCAAGTCTCATATCCATAATGACTATTGGAAAAATCATAGCCTTGACTAGATGGATCTTAGTTGGCAAAGGAATATCTCTGCTGTTTAATATGCTGTCTAGGTTGGTCATAACTTTCCTTCCAAGGAGTAAGTGTTTTTTAATTTCATGGCTGCAATCACCATCTGCAGTGATTTGGGATCCCAGAAAAATAAAGTTAGCCACTGTTTCCACATCTATTTCCCATGAATTGATGGGACCAGATGCCATGATCTTAGTTTTCTGAATATTGAGCTTAAAGCCAACATTTTCACTCTCCTATTTCACTTTCATCAAGAGGCTTTTTAGTTCTTCTTCACCTTCTGCCATAATGGTGGTGTCATCTGCATATCTGAGGTTATTGATATTTCTCCCAGCAATCTTGATTCCAGCTTGTTCTTCCTCTGGCCCAGTGTTTCTCATGATGTACTCTGCTGCTGCTGCTAAGTCACTTCAGTTGTGTCCGACTCTGTGTGAGACAGCAGCTCACCAGGCTCCCCCGTCCCTGGGATTCTCCAGGCAAGAACACTGGAGGGAGCTGCCATGTCCTTCTCCAATGCATGAAAGAGAAAAGTGAAAATGAAGTCACTCGGTCATGTCTGACCCTCAGTGACCCCATAGACTGCAGCCTTCCAGGCTCCTTCATCCATGGGATTTTTTAGGCAGGAGTACTGGAGTGGGGTGCCATTGCCTTCTCCACATGATGTACTCTGCACATCAGTTAAATAAGTAGGGTGACAATATACAGCCTTGATGGACTCCTTTTCCTGTCTGGAGCCAGTCTATTGTTCCATGTCCAGTTCTAACTATTGCTTCCTGACCTGTATACAGGTTTCTCAAGAGGCAGGTCAGGTGGCTTGGTATTCCCATCTTTTTCAGAATTTCACATAGTTTATTCTGATCCACACAGTCAAAGGCTTTGGCATAGTCAATAAAGCAGAAATAGATGTTTTTCTGGAACTCTCTTGCTTTTTCCATGATCCAACAGATGTTNTTGAGGAAGGCTTTCTTATCTCTCCTTGCTATTCTTTGGAACTCTGCATTCAAATGGTTATATCTTTCTTTTTCTTCTTTGCCTTTCACCTCTCCTTTTCACAGCTATTTGTAAGGCCTCCTCAGACAGCCATTTGCCTTTTTGCATTTCTTTTTCTTGGGGGTGGTCTTGTTCCCTGTTTCCTGACAATGTCACAAACCTCCATCCATAGTTCATCAGGCACTCTATCTATCAGATCCAGTCCCTTAAATCTATTTCCCACTTCCACTATACAGTCATAAGGGATTTGATTTAGGTCATACCTGAATGGTCTAGTAGTTTTCCCCACTTTCTTCAATTTATAGTGTGAATTTGGCAAAAAGGAGTTCAGGATCTGAGCCACAGTCAGCTTCTGATCTTGTTTTTGCTGACTGTATAGAGCTTCTCCATCTTTGGCTGCAAAGGATATAATTAATCTGATTTCAGTGTTGACCATCTGGTGATGTCCATGTGTAGAGTCTTCTCTTGTGTTGTTGGAAGAGGGTATTTGCTATGACCAGTGCATTCTCTTGGCAAAACTCTGTTAGCCTTTGTCCTGTTTCATTCTGTAATCCAAGGCCAAATTTTCCTGTTACTCTAGATGTTTCTTGACTTCCTACTTTTGCATTCCAATCACCTATAATGAAAGGACATCTTTGTTGGGTGTTAGTTCTAGAAGGTCTTGTACATCTTCATCAACAGTTCAACTTCAGCTTCTTCAGCATTACTGGTCAGGGCATAGACTTCGATTACCATGTTATTGAATTGAGATTGCATCCAAGTACTGCATTTCAGACTCTTTTGTTGACTATGATGGCTACTTTATTTCTTCTAAAAAAAACCATCTACTTCTGTGTTATTGACTACTTTAAAGACTTTTGACTGTGTAAATCACAATAAACTGTGGAAAATTCTTAAAGAGATGGGAATACCAGACCACCTTACCTGCCTTCTGAGCAACCTGTATGCAGATCAGGAAGCAACAGTTAGAACTGGACATGGAACAACGGAGTGGTACCAATTTGGGAAAGGAGTATTTCAAGGCTGTATATTGTTACCCTGCCTATTTAACTTACATACAGAGTACATCATGCAAATGCAGGCTGGATGATGCCTAAGCTGGAATCAAGATTGCTGGGAGAAATATTAATAACCTCAGATATGCAGATGATACCATTTGAATCACAGAAATTGAAGAGGAACTAAAGAGCCTCGTAATGAAAGTGAAAGAGGAGAGTGATAAAGCTGTCTTAAAATACAACATTCAGAAAACTAAGATCTTGCAATCGAGTCCCATCACTTCATGGCAAATAGATGGGGAAACAATGAAACAGTGAGAGATTTTATTTTCTTGGGCCCCAAAATCACTGCATTTGGTGCCTGTAGCCATTAAATTAAAAGACACTTCCTCCTTGGAAGAAAAGCTATGACCAACCTAGACAGCATATTAAAAAGCAGAGACGTTACTTTTCCAACAAATGTCCATTGAGTCAAAGCTATGGTTTTTCCAGTAGTCACATATGGATGTGAGAGTTGGAGTATAAATAAATCTGAGCACTGAAGAATTAATGCTTTTGAACTGTGGTGCTGGAGAAGACTCTTGAGAGTCCCTTGGATTGCAAGGAGATCCAAACAGCAAATTCTAAAGGAAATCAGTCCTTAGTGTTCATTGGAAGGACTGATGCTGAAGCTGAAACTCCATTACTCTGTTCACCTGATACAAAGACCTCGTTCATTAGACAAAACCCTGATGCTGGGAAAGACTGACAATAGCTATTTCCATATAATTATCAATCTTATAATCGATGCTTTTGAACTATGAATTGGCAGTGAAAAATTGATGCTGTTGAGCTCTGGTGTTGGAGAAGACTCTTGAGAGTCCCTTGGACTTCAAGGAGATCAAACCAGTCAATCTTAAAGGGAATCAGTCCTGAATATTCATTAGAATGACTGATGCTGAACCTGAAGCTCCAGGACTTTGGCCACCTGATGAGAACTGACTCACTGGAAAAGACCTTGATACTGTGCAAGACTGAAGGCAGGAGAAGGGGACAACAGAGAATAAGATGGTTGGATGGCATCACTTACTCAATGGATGTGAGTTTGAGCAAGCTCTGGAAGATGGTGAAGGACAGGGAAGCCTGGTGTGCTGCAGACCATGGTGTTGCAAGGAGTCCAACACAACTGAGAGGCTGAATAACAACAATCAATCCCATTGGCTCCAGAATCATTATCAAGTGTTTGGGGCATCAATAGAAGTTATCAAAACCTAAACTATTTATATTATGGAAATTGTCTACCTATTTTGTTCCTTTATTTAAAATCTTACAGAAGTTCTAAAGACTCATGAAGGAAGTTTTGTACAAAAATCACAAGCTTCTTATTTGGGGATAATTAAAAATAAGATCTATGGAATATTTATTTCCCCTTCTAGATAATGACATCAAGTAAAACCTGCTTCTTTGCAACTGATGCTGTGATATTACAGTGGAAGTTTAAACACTGCAAGAGTAACTATACAAAAAGTTCCCAGTTTAAACATTCCAAGACTACAGCTATGAAAATGAAAAAACTCTCATGTGTTAAACAGTAGGTCATATTAATGTTGTCCTGAATATAGCATATAACTGAAAAAAATAAAAGATTGAGGGCAGGAGGAGAAGGGGTTGACAGAGGACGAGATGGTTAGATGACATCACTGACTCAATGGACATAAAGTTGATCAAGCTCCAGGAGTTGGTGAAGGACAGGGAAGCCTGGTGTGCTGCAGTCCATGGGGTCTCAGACCAAAATATGGGACCATGACATTCTAAATATTTTAAATGAAAGGAGTTTTTAAAGTATCATAAAGAGGATGGTAATTCTGACTTCTCCTCTGCTCTTCTTCCATGAAACAAGTTATAGAACCATCCAGAGGGAAGTGCCCTCCTCCTGGAGGAAAGGAGTATCCTTATATCCAAAGATAAGAGATGTCCAGAAGATTCTGAACAAACAGGCCTTCCTAAGTTTGCCCCAGTTTATAACATTTACCTGTACTCCTGGATCTATCATCTGTCTTTACACCTGTCACTCTTCAGCAAATGTAGCATAAAACACTAATCAGCTATTTCTTTGGGTCTTGTTTTTTTTCCTATGCAGGTTCTTGTGTCATATAAAACTTGCATTAAATAAATTTGTATGCTTTTCTCCTGTTAATCTCTCTCTATCACTTTAATTTTCAGATCTAGCCAGGGACTCTAAGCGGGTCAAAGAAAATGCTTTCCTCCTCTACTCTAGTAAACCAAATATTGACCTGTTGTTACTAATTGGCAAATCCTAGTTATCATGATTAAGATTAAGAAGAGGTGACAAGAATACCCAGAAGACTACAAGCCTGACATCCTGGAGTCTGAAATCAAGTGGGCCTTAGGAAACATCACTACAAATGAAGCTAGTGGAGGTGATAGCATCCCAGGTGAACTATTTAAAATCCTAAAAGATGATGCTATTAAAATGCTGCACTCAGTGTGTCAGCAAATTTGGAAAACTCAGCAGTGGCAAAAAGACTGGCAAAGTCAGTTTTTAGTCCAGTCACAAAGAAGAGTGATGCCAAAAGTGTTCAAACTACCATACAATTGTGCTCATTTCACATGCTAGCAAGGTTATGCTCCAAAATCCTTCAAGCTATGCTTAGCAGTACAGGAACTGAGGACTTCTAAATTTACAGGCTGGGTTTAGAAATGGCAGAGGAACCAAATATCAAATTGCCTACATCAGTTGGATCATGGAAAAAGCAAGGGCATTTCAGAAAAACATCTACTTCTGCTTCAGTGACTACACTAAAGTCTTTGCAGGAGAAATTCAATAACCTCAGATATGCAGATGACACCACCCTTATTACAAAAAGCGAAGAAGAACTAAAGAGCTTCTTGATGAAAGTGAAAGAGGAGAGTGAAAAAGTTGGTAAAACTCAACATTCAGAAAACTAAGATCATGGCATCTGGTCCCATCACTTAATGGGAAATAGATGGAGAAACAATGGAAACACTGACAGATTTTATTTTGGGGGCTCCAAAATTCACAGATGGTGATTGCAGCCATGAAATTAAAAGATGCTTGTTCCTTGGAAGAAAAGCTATAACCAACCTACACAGCATATTAAAAAGCAAAGACATTACTTTGCCAACAAAGGTCTGTCTAGTCAAAGCGATGGTTTTTCCAGTAGTCATGTGTGGGTGTGAGAGTTGGACTATAAAGAAAGCTGAGTGCTGAAGAATTGATGCTTTTGAACTGTGGTGTTGGAGAAGACTCTTGAGAGTCTCTTGGACTGTAAGGTGATCAAATCAGCAAATCCTAAAGGAAATCAGTCCTGAATATTCACTGGAAGGACTGATGCTGAAGCTGAAACTTAATATTTTGGCCATCTGATGCGAAGAAGTGACTCATTGGAAAAGACCCTGATATTAGGAAAGATTGAAGGCAGGATAAGGGGACGACAGAGGAGGAGATGGTTGGATGGCATCACCGACTCAATGGGCATGAACTTGAGCAAGCTCCAGGTGTTGGTGATGGACAGGGAGAGCTGGTGTGCTGTAGTCTATGAGGTAGCAAAGGGTAGGACACAACTGTGGAACTGAACTGAACTGAACTGAACTGAAAGCCATTGTGTGGAACACAACAAATGGTGGAAAATTCTTAAAGAGACAGGAGTATCAGACTACCCTACCAGTCTCTTGAGAAACCTGTATGTGGATCATGAAGCAACTATTAGAAATGGGCATGGAATGGCTTACTGGTTCAAAATCAGGAGAGTAGTAGGACAAGCCTGTATAATGCCACCCTACTTATTTAACTTACATGCAGACTATATCAAGTGAACTGCCAGGCTGGAAGAATCACAAGCTGGAATCTAGACTGATGGGAGAAATATCAACAAGTTCAGGTATGTAGATGATACCAGTCAAATGGTAGAAAATAAGGAGAAACTAAAAAGCCTCTTGATGAAGGTAAAAGAGAAGAGTGAAAAGGCTGGCTTGAACTCAACATTCAAAAAGCTAAGATAATGACACCCAGTTCCATTACTTCATGGCAAATTGAAGGGGAAACAGTAGAAGCAGTGACAGATTTTATTTTCTTGAGCTCCAAAATCATTGTAGACTGTACCCATGAAATTAAAAGAGTATGGTCCTTGGAAGGAAAGCTATGACAAACCTGTGTGTATGCTAAGTTGCTTCAGTCATATCTGACTCTTTGCAACCTTGGACCATAGCCCACCAGGCTCCTATGTCCATGAAATTCTCTAGGCAAGAATACCGGAGTGGGATGCCATGCTCTCTTTCCTATAGGGGATCTTCCTGACCCAGGGATCAAACCTATGTCTCTTGTGTCTCCTGCATTGGGAAACGGGTTATTTACCACTAGTGACACCTGGGAAGCCCCAAACCCAAACAGCATATTAAAAAGTAGAGACTTCACTTTGCTGACAAAAGTTTGTATAGTCAAAGCTATGGTTTTTCTAGTAGTCACGTACGGATGTGAGTTGGACTATAAAGAAGGCTGAGTGCCAAAGAATTGATCCTTTGAGTTGTGGTGCTGGAGAAGCCTCTTGTGAGTCCCCTGGATTGCAAGGACATAAAACCAGTCAATCGTAAAGGAAATCAATATTGAATATTCAAGGACTCATGCTGAGGCTAAAGCTTCAGTACTTTGGCCACCTCATGCAGAGACAAATCGCTGGAAAAGACCTTGACTCTAGGAAAGGCTGAAGGCAAAAGGAGAATGGTGCAGCAGAGGATGAGACAGTTAGATCACATCACTTACTAAATGGACATGAATTTGAGGAAACTCCGGAAGACTGTGGAGGACCAAGGAGCCTTACGTGCTGTAGTCCACGGAGTCTCAAAGAGTCGGACATAAGCCAGCAACAGAACAACAACAAAGTTATCCTGCTTGCACTTGTTCCACACTGTTTAGTTCTCTCTCCTCTGACCTTGGTGGTGGTGGTTTAGTTGCTAAGCTGTATTCAACTCTTGTGACCCCATGGACTGTAGCCCCCCCAGGCTCCTCCATCCATGGGATTCTCCAGGCAAGAATACTGGAGTGGGTTGCCATTTTCTTCTCCAGGGGATCTTCCCAACCCAGGAATCAAACCTGAGTCTCCTGCCTTGCAGGCAGAGTCTTTATTGGCTGAGCTACAAGGAAGAACTCTCCCCTTCCCTTACCTCTTCCTTTATTCTTCCACTGTGGTCATTTCATTAATTACTCACTTTCAAACAAAAGCAAATGGTTAACCAGAGCAAAGTAAACATACCTACAAAAATCATGACTCAATTTTTCCAACTCAATTATAAAGATACCTAACCCAGTTCTAAAAAAAAAATGAGAAAAGGATCTGAATAGATATTCTCCAAAATGAGAAACAGAAATGACCAACAAGCACATGTAAAGATGCTCACCATCTCTAAGATTGGGTAAATGCAAATGAGACATCAACTCATATCTAGTATACGGTTATAAACAAAAAGACAAATAATCACAGGTGTTGCTGAGGATAGGGAGAAACTGGAATTGTAATGCTCTGCTGATGTGTGTGTGTGTTAGTCATTCAGTCATGTCTGACTCTTTGTGACCCCACTGACTGCTGATAAGAAAGTAAAATATGCAACCGTTTGTGTACACAATCTGGAGCTTCCTTAAAATTTAAACTCAGTTACCATATGACACTTTCCTTGGTATATAGCAGAGAGAAATGACATGAAAGAGGGACAGCAAAGACACCACAGATGTAAATGTCAGAACTGATTGACTCCTCCTCATTTTAGGAAAGTGAACAAATCCTGAGGGATACCTAAAAGAAAACCCACATCTGGAGACATAACAGTGAAACTGCAGAACAAGCAAGACGCCGTAAAAAAGTTGTTTTTCAGTCACTAAGTTGTGTCCAGCTCTTTGTGACCCTGTGGACTGCAATACACCAGGCTTCCTTGTCTTTTGCTATCTCCCAGAGCTTGCTCAAACTCATGTCCATTGGATCGATGATTCCATCCAACCATCAAATCCTCTGTCAACCCCTTCTCCTCCTGCCCTCAGTCTTTCCCAGGACCAGTGTTTTTGCCAGTGAGTTGGTTCGCTGCATCAGGTGGCCAAAGCATTGGACCTTCAGCTTCAGCATCAGTTCTTCCAAGGAATATTCAGGATTGATTTCCTTTAGGACTGACTGGTTTGATGTCCTTTCTGTCCAAGGGAGTCTTCTCCATCAGCACAGTTCGAAAGCATAAATACTTCAGCGTTCAGCCTTCTTTATGGTCCAATTCTCACATCTATTCATGACTACTGGAAAAACCATAGCTTTGACTATACAGACCTTTGTTGGTAAGTGATGTCACTGCTTTTTAATATGTTGCCTAGGTTTGTCATAGCTTTTCTCCTAAGGAGCAACCAGAAGAAAAGGTAACTTCAGGTAGAGCAACTGGACTGACAGCCAAGTTGTCAACAGCTTCAGTGGGTCCCAGACTGTAGGAGATCCTTGTCACTGAGCCAAGAGGTAACCAGTGTCAACCCAGAACCAGAGCCCAGTGAATCTTTCAGTATAAAGGATAAAAATTAAGTTATTTTCATTAAAAAGAAAAGGTAAATGTTTAACAACAGATCCTAACTAGGGAAATTTGTACAGAATCTTCCAGGCAGAAGGAAAATAATTCCAAATGCAAGTGAAAAATCAGAGACACATAGAGAGGCAAACTAAGAAACCAGTAAATATACAAGTGAGTTTAAATAAGCATTGATTATATTAAAATACCTATTTGTGTGGTTAAAGAAGATAAAAATAAATAAATATTGGATAATAGCTGAAATTTGAATGTTTAACATTTTTATTATTTAAGACAAATATAAAGATGTTGATTAAATAAGAATTAAGTATCAGGTTAAAATTTCCAGGATAACCAAGAGATTAGAGAAAAGAATACAATACGCAAATTCAAACTAACTCAACAGGGAAAAGAAAAAGAATAAACCTGGAAAAACTGAGACAAATATAGAACAGTGAAACATGAATGATTGTAGTTAACTGCATCAATATAAATAAATTGCAAGTAGCGCTACTGAATGAAAAATCAAGTTAGACAGGAATGTATACAATATGATTTCGTTTATATTCAGTGTGATTTTTTGTCAAAGGCTCCTAAAACATGTAAAATTAAACAACATATTTTTAGAGCTTTTTGGTTTGTAGTACAACTATAAAGAGAAGGATGGGAAAAATAAGCATGGAATTCATAACAGCGGTTATTGCTGGGGAAGAAAATCTGGAGATGGGGTGGGATACACAGACAGCTTCCAAGATAGGGCAAGTTGGTGGGGTTCATGTGTGTGCTTAGTCACACAGTCGTTTCCAACTCTGCGACCCCATGGACTGTAGCCTGCCAGGCTCCTCTGTCCATGGAATTTTCCAGACAAGTATACTGGAGTGGATTGCCACTTCCTTCTTCAGGGAATCTTCCTGACCCAGGGATTGAACCCACATCTCCTGTATCTCCTGCACTGCATGTGGATTCTTTACCACTGCACCACTTGGGAAGCTGAATTTTATCATTATTCTTTGAATATTTTATATGTATTATACACATTTCAGTATATATTCCAAAAAAAACTAAAAGCATGTGTGTGCAAGTACAAACACACACAGACACACACACTAATATGCTGTTCTGTGCCAGGTCAGATTGTTCCTGGAGAAAAATGCCTTTATTTGTAGAAACCTTAGTTTAAGGAGACAAATGCACACAATCTGAAAAAATAAAAGTCATCATGTCAGGGAGGTGTCTATAAATCAGAGGGCTTCTGAAATATCATTACATCAACTAACGGCAGTTTTTCCATCAAAGAATGGAGAAGTTAAATGGCTTCAGGACACTTTTTACAGCATTTAGGTGCTTTTTATAATCAACTGGTTAGATGGATCCATGGAAAATGTTAGTATTGATCCACGGCAATTTATGAAGTCATATAGATTCGGGTTTACTAAAGGGCAGACATTCTGCTCTCTATCTCAGACATGGTCCAGAGCTGAAATTTGGCAACTCGAGAAGAGTTAAAATATTTTCATAAGGACAGATTTAGCCTTTTTATGGGATTTTTGTGTTAGATAACTTTTGAAACACCTAATAGTCAGTCTTTGGAGAAGGAAATGGCAATCCACTCCACAATTCTTGCCTGGAGAAATCCATGGACAGAGGAGCCTAGCGGGCTACAATCCAAGGGGTCACAAAGAGTCGGCCACAACTGAGAGACTGAGCACATAAATCAACATTCAGGCTCCCCAGGTGGCTCTAGTGGTAAAGAACCCACCTGCAAATGCAGGAGATGTAAGAAATGTGGGTTTGATCCCTGGGTCAGGTAGATCTCTGGGAGGCAACATGGCAACCCATTTCAGTATTCTTGCCTGAAGAATGCCATGGACAGAGAAGCCTGGAGGGCTATAGTCCATGGGGTTGCAAAGATTGGCAATGACTGAAGCGACTTAGCATGCATGCATGCATAGCCAATCTTCAGATATGAAAATTTCCCTTTGGGTCACTTTATACTTCATGGAAACATCTCTCTTGCTTTACAGATATCAGGCTTTCAGAGGCTGTCCAGAACTATGTTTTACATTTTTATGGTCATGTTTTATAGTCAAATGGTCATTTTTCACATGATATTTCTACAATAGCCTGCAATTCTCTGGTTTCCTCTTTGATAGTGGAACTCCTAATTATGGATGCTTGATGCAGAAAAAACAGCAAACATATAGGGTTTTCTTTTTCTTATATAACAATGTCTGCAGGTTTGTAGGGCTGTTACAGCTGTTTAGGGTTCTGGGTTTTAGGTTTTTCTGCTCTGATATTATCACACTGTAGATTTTGTCTCCATGATCACAAGATGGTTACCAGACCTCCATTTTTTGATTTGAATGAGATTGAAATAACACAGAAGGGTATTCTCAGAATTCTTTATTTTTTTCATTCATGGAAGGAGGTCCTCCACAGTGTTTTCTGCTTATCGACCAGTGGTAGTTCATGGTCTATCACATTTGAGACATGATTAGGAAAATAAAGTATTTTTCATTCAAGTCTTACTGTGGAGGGAGGTGGAAAGAAAACACACTGCAGTGATGAGACAGTTAGAGTTTGGGTCCTTTTTCCTGCCATAAAAACTCAGACCAAAGACAGTATTGATTCAGTCTTGAGAAATTGTTAACAGTTAACACACCATGTTGGTTTTTACTTTATCCAGACTGGCTGATTTACTTTAAAATGTAATCTATAGTGAAGGTAAAACGTCTATAAAGAAACACTGATGAATGCAAAGAGGAAGATGAATTTTGTAATATCAAGTTTTAAACAAAACATTTAAATTATTTAATAAGGTCTATGGGCTTCCCTTGTGGCTTAATAAAGAATCTGCCTGCAATGTGGGAGGCCTGGGTTTGATCCATGCATTGGGAAGAACCCCTGGAGAAGGGAAGGGCTACCCACTCCAGTATTCTGGCCTAGAAAATTCCATGGGCTGTATAGTCCATGGGGTCGCAAAGAGCAACTTTCACTTTCACGTTCATGGAGCTTATTTAAGAATATATAAAACCAGACAGCTGCATTATAAGCTATAAACACTTTAACTGAGAAACATAAAATCAATCCATCCTATTTCAGAAATGCCTTGATTTGTCTTAATCAATCATTCTTAAATCATTCTGATGAAGCTTTCAGTTCAACGCATTTATAAATCATGATTGTACAAAGGTCACTGGATGGCTGCTCCACGCCACCACCAGTAGTAAGAAAGCCATCAATATTTTCAGAACTCAACACATTTGCAAACAAAAAAAAGAGTTTAAAAAGTTTATTCAGTCTCAATGGCAACTCAATCTGTTTATACATGTAAAGTGTTTAAAATAGTCTGTACACTTGCTAAATGTTAGCTATTGTGATTTTTCTTATGCTCATGAAGCAAACAATGCTTATCAAAAAAGGACGTGGGAAAAAAAAGGATATTCCCAAGCCAATCTGCTCAAGAAAATATGTCTGTTGTTCATTTCATCACTATAAACAAGTGGGATATTAGGTTTTTGGCAAGTTGGAGTGGGGTATTTTTAAGATGAAATGGATTCATACAATTCCAATTACACTTAGCAAGACATTTACGACCCATATTTATTAGCAAATTTAATCAAAGAGCACACAGTTCCCAAACAAAAGTACTACATCCATTTCCATAAAAAAAGCAATGCAATGCCATACAGTGAGAGAAACTTGTAACAGCCTTTCTCCTTGACCATCTGACCTGTTTTCTCCACATGAAGAAATATACAAACTGCACATGAGTTTGTGGTATCATTTCACTTCCCAGTTAAGACTGCCATCCTGTCCACATAAGGCATCTTTCTCTATTAGTTCACCAGAAATAAAAATATTTAGTGGAAGGAAAGAACACACGCTAATATAACAACAAAAACTAGCGTTTCCAGAACAAATATCACTTGAAAAAGTGATTTGACAAAAATTCTATGTGAATAACACCTGTGAATAGCAACCCTATGTGATAAGTATTATCATAATCATGATTACTATTTTGAGATGAGTAAATTGATGAGTAAATCCGTCTAAGGAGGGATTAAGTGACTTGTCAAAAATTATCCTGTAATTGGTGGAGGAAGAACTACCTACACGCTACGCCATGTAGGTTTAAAGTAAAATAATTTTTTGTTGTATGACAGTTCTATGAACCTGCTTTCATAACTGGAGATAGATCTCTCACTAGGGATGCTGTTTATATGGACACATAATGTTCTTAGCATTATGCAAGATTCTGGAAGTTCAGAGATCAGTTCAGTTCAGTTGCTCAGGCATGTCCAACTCTTTGTGACCCCATGAACCACAGCATGCCAGGCCTCCCTATCTATCACCAACTCCGGAGTCAACCCAAACTCATGTCCATTGAGTTGGTGATGCCATCCAACCATCTTATCTTCTGTCATCCCCTTCTCCTCCTGCCCTCAATCTTTTCCAGCATGAGGGTCTTTCCAAATGAGTCAGCTATTTGCATCAGGTGGCCAAAGTATTGGAGTTTCGGCTTCAACATCAGTCCTTCCAATGAATACCCAGGACTGATCTTTAGGATGGGCTGGTTGGATCTCCTTGCAGTCCAAGGGACTCTCAAGAGTCTTCTCCAACACCACAGTTCAAAAGCATCAATTTTTCTGTGCTCAGCTTTCTTTATAGTCCAATTTTCACATCCATATATGACTACTGGAAAAACCATAGCCTTGATTAGATGGACCTTTGTTGGCAAAGTAATGTCTCTGCTTTTTCATATGCTGTCTAGGTAAAAATCCCTCAGTCTTGAGATCACCCTTCTCGAGACTGGGCAAAATCAATGAACTGTAAAGACCTTATTGTAAGTCCTCTGATGTAGTCAAATATTGTAGGCAGCTATTAAAATACAGACTAATTAAAATTCAGCAAAATAAAATTTCAGTTTCCCAGTTATACTAGCCACATTTCAAGTGCTCAGTACTCACACGGGGCAGTGGTCACTGCTTTGGACAATGCAGATATGGAATATTTTAACTGCTGCAGAAAGTTCTATGAAAATGCAGTGCTCAAGGGCCTTGGGACTCACGGTTGCTCTGAGCATCATCTCATCATCTGGGATCTGGTTAATCATGAAGAATCTCAGGCCCCAAACCAAACCTACTGAATCAGAACAATTGCAAAAGGCTCCAGCGATTCCTATGAACGTTCAAATCTCAAATGGGGTGTTTTATAGAAAAGCTTAAATCTCTCCCCACTCAATCCAATTAAAATATGTGAGATGGTGAGTGGGTGGAAGAGGGCAACAGTGAGGAATATTTAGAAGACTACAGAGGATTTTATATCCAGAACAAACACTAGAAGGTCAATAATAACAGACTTCCCTGGTGGTCCAGTGGCTGATAATCCACCTGCCAATGCAGGGGATGTGGATTTGACCCGTGGTCCAAGAGGATTCCACATGTTGCAGAGCAACTGGGCCTGTGTGCAAAGATTACTGAGCCTGTGCTCTGGATCCTGTGAGCCGCAACAACTGAGCCCACACACCACAACTACCGAAGCCTGTATGCCTAAAGCCCATGCTCTGCAACAAAAGAGGCCACCACAGTGAGAAGCCTGAGCACCTCAGTTGGAGAGAGCCCCCTCTCACTGCAACTGGAGGGGCCCGTGCTTAGCAGTGAGGATCCAGCTCAGCTAAATAAATAAATTTTTTTAAAGGTCAATAATAAAAATAATGGTCATCAAATATGGATAACCTACATATCAAGCAGCAAATAGAAACTTTGCTCATGTTAAAAGCAATCACTTCTTGTGGACAGAATTTTGAACAGTGTTTGGTGAAGAAGAACATCCACCTTGTGTTCTGATAAATGTTTGAGAAGATGGAATGTTTTCAATGAAACTTGAGCAAGCAGAACAATCTCCAGGAGGCATTCACAGGGCTCTGAGCAGGGTGTACTGGAGGTAGATGCACTGAGGGTCAGCATGTATCTAAAAATTATGCTCGAAGCCATAAGAAGAGGATCACTTCCCAGCTCTCAGGGAAGGCCAGGAAAGTAGTTGTGGGGCCCCTTCTGATTGCTCTTGGGAGATGTCAACATGTGACTATAGCCAAGAAGTCTAGAAAATGCTGTGAATGCTGTGATTAAGAAGATGCACTGGAAATCAGATCCCACCATGATAATGTCTCTGCTATTGCCTCATTCCAATTTTGAGTATGGAACAAAATCTCTACCACTTTTCTGTTAACAAAGAAGATCTGCACAAATNTCAGTTCAGTTCAGTTGCTCAGGCGTGTCCAACTCTTTGTGACCCCATGAACCACAGCATGCCAGGCCTCCCTATCTATCACCAACTCCGGAGTCAACCCAAACTCATGTCCATTGAGTTGGTGATGCCATCCAACCATCTTATCTTCTGTCATCCCCTTCTCCTCCTGCCCTCAATCTTTTCCAGCATGAGGGTCTTTCCAAATGAGTCAGCTATTTGCATCAGGTGGCCAAAGTATTGGAGTTTCGGCTTCAACATCAGTCCTTCCAATGAATACCCAGGACTGATCTTTAGGATGGGCTGGTTGGATCTCCTTGCAGTCCAAGGGACTCTCAAGAGTCTTCTCCAACACCACAGTTCAAAAGCATCAATTTTTCTGTGCTCAGCTTTCTTTATAGTCCAATTTTCACATCCATATATGACTACTGGAAAAACCATAGCCTTGATTAGATGGACCTTTGTTGGCAAAGTAATGTCTCTGCTTTTTCATATGCTGTCTAGGTAAAAATCCCTCAGTCTTGAGATCACCCTTCTCGAGACTGGGCAAAATCAATGAACTGTAAAGACCTTATTGTAAGTCCTCTGATGTAGTCAAATATTGTAGGCAGCTATTAAAATACAGACTAATTAAAATTCAGCAAAATAAAATTTCAGTTTCCCAGTTATACTAGCCACATTTCAAGTGCTCAGTACTCACACGGGGCAGTGGTCACTGCTTTGGACAATGCAGATATGGAATATTTTAACTGCTGCAGAAAGTTCTATGAAAATGCAGTGCTCAAGGGCCTTGGGACTCACGGTTGCTCTGAGCATCATCTCATCATCTGGGATCTGGTTAATCATGAAGAATCTCAGGCCCCAAACCAAACCTACTGAATCAGAACAATTGCAAAAGGCTCCAGCGATTCCTATGAACGTTCAAATCTCAAATGGGGTGTTTTATAGAAAAGCTTAAATCTCTCCCCACTCAATCCAATTAAAATATGTGAGATGGTGAGTGGGTGGAAGAGGGCAACAGTGAGGAATATTTAGAAGACTACAGAGGATTTTATATCCAGAACAAACACTAGAAGGTCAATAATAACAGACTTCCCTGGTGGTCCAGTGGCTGATAATCCACCTGCCAATGCAGGGGATGTGGATTTGACCCGTGGTCCAAGAGGATTCCACATGTTGCAGAGCAACTGGGCCTGTGTGCAAAGATTACTGAGCCTGTGCTCTGGATCCTGTGAGCCGCAACAACTGAGCCCACACACCACAACTACCGAAGCCCGTATGCCTAAAGCCCATGCTCTGCAACAAAAGAGGCCACCACAGTGAGAAGCCTGAGCACCTCAGTTGGAGAGAGCCCCCTCTCACTGCAACTGGAGGGGCCCGTGCTTAGCAGTGAGGATCCAGCTCAGCTAAATAAATAAATTTTTTTAAAGGTCAATAATAAAAATAATGGTCATCAAATATGGATAACCTACATATCAAGCAGCAAATAGAAACTTTGCTCATGTTAAAAGCAATCACTTCTTGTGGACAGAATTTTGAACAGTGTTTGGTGAAGAAGAACATCCACCTTGTGTTCTGATAAATGTTTGAGAAGATGGAATGTTTTCAATGAAACTTGAGCAAGCAGAACAATCTCCAGGAGGCATTCACAGGGCTCTGAGCAGGGTGTACTGGAGGTAGATGCACTGAGGGTCAGCATGTATCTAAAAATTATGCTCGAAGCCATAAGAAGAGGATCACTTCCCAGCTCTCAGGGAAGGCCAGGAAAGTAGTTGTGGGGCCCCTTCTGATTGCTCTTGGGAGATGTCAACATGTGACTATAGCCAAGAAGTCTAGAAAATGCTGTGAATGCTGTGATTAAGAAGATGCACTGGAAATCAGATCCCACCATGATAATGTCTCTGCTATTGCCTCATTCCAATTTTGAGTATGGAACAAAATCTCTACCACTTTTCTGTTAACAAAGAAGATCTGCACAAATAAGTCTTTTCTATCCATAGAGACCAAACTGGCTTAGGAACACAATACATTAGTTCACAAACATCTTCTAAACTAAGAATTATCAATGAAATCGGCATAATATGAATGTAATTCAGTTGTCTGATATTTACATTCATTAAACTTGGGGAAAATATTACATAGTAAGTTGATTACACGTCTTTCACTAATTCTAGGAAATCCTATTGGTGAATGTACAATCATTCATCACTCCAAGGTAATTTTTAGAAACCCTGATTAAGAGTTGTACCCTTCAAAGTAGTGGTTTGTGAAATAACCTTGAATATAGTGGGGGCATGTAGAAATGTTGTGACCAGGGGAGATCATGGGATGCAATGGTTTCAATGATCTGAGGTCATCGGAGGTTCCTGAAACAATCTCAACAGATAATTACCATGGTCACATTTTTCATGAGCATCATGGTGGCCACATTAAAAATGTTAAACAATATCACACACCTATTTCACAAAAGCACACTTAGCTATCATTCTCTGAATACTTGAAACCTTATACTGTATAAGAGCATTTGTTAGTGGCCCTAAATCAAGTCTGCACACCAAACTCAAGTGACCAGAACCTGGTCGCAACAATAAAGGCAGCTGCAACACATAACAGACTAGAGTCTTAAGCATCGCATCACAAAGGACCAAACCACAAAAGTAAGTCAGTACTCAACGCCCATAGCTTACTACATAACAATTCTCTAGGAACTATATTAATCCCTGTCCAAAGAATATGAGCAAAAAGCAAAGGATGACTTCCAGACTGATGCACATTCAGATCCAATACAACTACTATGCAAATACCTTATGATAAAGTTAACTTGCTTAGCCAAAACATTTTCTTGGAGATAAGTAGACAGATTTCCATGATTTAGCTGCATAAGGGGTTTTTTTGGTTCATATTGTAGCCCATTGTTTTCCCACAAAGATGGACATGAATAAATACCACTGTCACCTCCTTCCCTTCAAACCAATCACATTCTTCAGAGATACTGCTAGACTTAGCTTTGAAGCTGAAGCTGAAGCTCCAATACTTTGGCCACCTGATGCCAAGAGCTGACTATTGGAAAAGACCCTGATGCTGGAAAAAATTGAGGGCACGAGGAAAAGGGGGTGACAGAAGATGAGATGGTTGGGTGACATCACTGATTTGATGGACATGAGTTTAAGGAAACTCATGGAAGTAGTGAAGGACTATCTCTATATGGTGTGCTGCAGTTCAGGGAGTCAAAAAGAGACGTGACTTAGCGACTGAAAAACAACATCAATGTAGCCTTATACTTCCATGTAAAATCTTGATAAGCAGTATACATTTTATCCTACACTGACTTTTAATTCTGTTGAAATAGAATCTAAACATTTCATAGAGTAGACACTATGTTATTAGAATATATGGTAGAGTGTCAAGCTTTATACAAACATTTCATGCAACTGAGTGATCTTTCTGGAGTGGATGGCACATTATCATCACTGTTTTTAAGTAAGAAAAGTTATTTTTGAAGGTCAGATTCTTTATCTGTAAAGGAAGAAGTTACCTAAGAATAGAGAACTACAATCTTACACATCGTTCATCTCAGGCAGGTGATGTCAGTGAGGTCATCACTGACCAAACAGGACAAGCAGCAGTAATGGACTATGGAACGCAAGTTTCTATTTCATCTGAGAATGGTGGGGTCGCCTAGTGCTTAAGGGTAAAAGCTTTGGACAAGGAAATCTCCTTCCCAGTGGAATCAGCATGTCTAGATATGTGGAGGTTTCCTTTCTATACATTAAGCAAAGGACTTATAATTGTTGACAGATATATAAGCTGGAACACTGGAATTTATCATTACGTTGGAAGTGGAGGGAATGAACACTTAATAAGCTAAAATGTTCATCTGCTCATTCAACAGATATTGATTGACCAGAGAAATTGAACAGACAGACAACAGCCAGACCATATATGACAAGACAATTCTGACCACGACCTCTGTGGTGACCAGACCATGAAGCAAACCCAAAAGCTTTGCAACAACTGGCTACAAACAATCATTATCTGGTCAATGACTTTCATCTTTCCTACTTACGTTCCCACCATCCTTCCAACTCAGGACCAACCAGAGGAAGCCAAGTGTGCCTCCTCAAGCATATCAGGTGCCCACTTCTAGTCAGCTGAGCTCCAGCTTCCCCATGCCCAGATCCTTCCAGAAAGCCCTACCTGAAAACTTCTTTGTTTTACTGTAAAGGCTTCCTATTCTTCTGCCTGCCTTGGAGTCTCTGCCAAATACAAGTAATTGTTGCTGACACCCTTGCCAGGTCTAAATGAACAGTTTTGTTAATTCACATCTGCATGGTCTTCATTTATTGCCACAAACACATATTTAAAACAACTTTAAAAAGTGATCCTGAAAGTGAATGAAAAGAGTGATTTTACAAAGAGGGAAGGCACTCAGAGTGACGCACAGGATGGCATGCTAAGGACAGTACTCATAGCTGAGTGTGTCTGGAGGGTAAAGAGGTGTGTAGGGGTGTGTGTGTGTGTGTGTGTGTGTGTGTGCACGCACGCGCTTGAGAGTATAAGCATGAGATGACTTTCAACAAAGAAGCCAGGAAGATCATGAAGGACTTTAATGACAAACCTGCAAGTTTACATACATTTATCCTCTAATTATAAGAACAGTGAAAACATTTAAATAGGAACTAATGGGATTTCATTTGAATTTATAAAATGTTACTGTAGCAACAAGATGGAGGATGGATGGATGGTAGGGAATCCATGAGGTGAGTATGCCTAGGAAATCATCACTCTGGTCCAGATGACAGATGCTGAAGACCTAAACATTGGCAGTAGTGATAGAAATGATAACCTATGTTACAGACAAACAACTGCCACGGTGTGAGTGAACCAGAGGAAACCAAGAATTACTCCAGGTTTCTAGGCCACGTGCTCATGGAGAATAAAAACTTAGGAAGTAAATCCCAACAATAACTACGAACATCTGCTAAGTGGTAGAGGTCGGGCACAAGGTCAAGATGATGGAAGCCTGGAAAGCTCACTTTATCTGGAGGTAAGTTCACAGCACCCCTGAACATGCTACACCCCAGGCACTTAGATGCTGAATGACAATGGACAGTGCTCGACACTTCAACTCTCTTTGCCTCTGCTGGTGGAGGTGATATATACATAAATACATGTTCTTGTATAAGAGAATAATTGGTTAAGAAATCTAATGACCTCTACCAAGTCCAAGGAAGATAATTCTGGATAAAATGCACCATATATAAAGATAGTAAGAAGCTTTTCTTTCCCTTTTATGCAAGTTAATTCTTTTCTTTCATATTAGAATTTATTTAATTTTCCCTGGGTGAAGCACATGCTTTTAAAAGCAGAAAAACCTATTCTTTAACTGCTACTTCAAAGGGGGTGATCAGGCAAAAAGAAAATCACAGTGCCTTGTGAAGATAAGGCAGTGGGACTAAACCAACAACACTGTCACTTACCAGAAAGAAGCAAAAAATTCACCTCAAATCTTTTGCTCAAAAAGCACAGCAAAGACAGGAATCTACTTAACACTGTGAATAAGCATATTAGCCATTTTATCTCATGCCTATATCATTTCACTTGTAAAGAACTTTTTCTGCCCCAAGGGTGCAGGTTATTCTGTAAGAAACTAAGTAAAGGCAGATACTAAAAATTTTTTTGTTTTATGGATTTTTTTTGGGGGGGGGGGTCCCATGTTTCAAAGGAGAAGGATAGTATGGTAAAACATAGAGCAAAATCTTTCCTTCTTATAAACAAGTCTTAATAAGCTAAGATTATGAGATAAATTCTTAATACTTTCCTCTTGGCCACTTTCAAACCTAATTTTTCATTCCTTCTGCANGAAGGATAGTATGGTAAGACATAGAGCAAAATCTTTCCTTCTTATAAACAAGTCTTAATAAGCTAAGATTATGAGATAAATTCTTAATACTTTCCTCTTGGCCACTTTCAAACCTAATTTTTCATTCCTTCTGCATCAATCGTGAAAGCAAGATCAGAGTCATTGATTAAACTATAATATGTATTCCTCTAATTTACCATGCAATTTTGATTTTGATGTAAAAAGCCTTGATTTTGATGTACACATCATTTTGATTACTGTCCTGTCTTGATTACAATCCTTGAACACAGATGAGAATTAATTCTCAGCATAAGGATGAGCACTTATGAAGGAAGCAGGCAATCTGCATAAGCATCCATCTGCCTGAAGGTGGTGAGTGGGGGCTGCCCAAGGACAAAGACCATCCACAGCCACTTCCCTCACCACTTGCTTCTCCACCACATACCACAGAGCCACAGAACCAAGAGTTACAGGTCTGAGATAATCTCAACCAGAGTGTAGTCAGAAGTGGACACTGCGGGCTTAGAAATATTTACTCTCTTTGGTCTTTTCTGCCTCTCCATCTTTGTACGGAAACAAATGCTACTCTTCCAGGGTTCACTGAACTGTGTTAACAGAACTTCCCACTGTAGAAGCTGGCTCTGTTCTGGCACATAAGCCATTATTTGTTTTAGCTCAGACTCTCTTCTGTAATATGCCTGAAATACATCACCTATATGGTAATTCAACTCACATCTTCAGCATGCCAACATGTGCTTAGCACTTTTGAGAAACACCATAAATGTTTGGAAATTGAACTTCAGTTTCCAAATGAGAATCTTGATACTTGCCCAAGATAATTAACTAATAGCAGAGCTGGGGTATGAATCTAATTCCTCTCCCTAAAATTTCAATATTTTTCCAATAGGCTGTATTGCATCTTTTTTAAGTCATTTCAGCATATGTTCTCACAGGGCTAACAAATTCCCAGGAGGGCCCTACTCACCTTTTACCTTGAACTTCCAGCTCTGGCAAAAAAGGTTAAGAATTGAGTGAAAATCATCTTCAGAAAAGAAAACTTGAAAATAATAATCTCTTTCTACCAGAGAATATTTATTTCCTAGCAAAGGCATAAGAAAAGAGAGTTAAAGTTAAACGGAATGATGTTTTGCAAATTAATAACCAACTGAAGTACAGTTGTTTCATGAATATTACCATTTAAGCAAAAATTCACCATTGAAATGGTTTCAAATTTTCCTAGTAGATTTCATTTTACTTGGTAGAAAATTTAAAAATACGTCAGAAGTCTAAAACTGAGTTGCAAGGAACTTTGCAGAGGATATCAATCCCCCCAAACATCTATATCACAGGATTTTTTTTTTTTTTTAGATGAGGGAAAGAAATAAGGAAAGAAGGAAAGGAAGAAATTGCTCATAAGAAGTTTAAGCTTTTAGTAAAGAAAGTAAGCTCTTGCAGGTTTATAGGATGAGTCAGAAATAAGCAAGTCCACTTAAAATTTGTATCTAAATACCAATTCCAATTGTTTCTTGTAACTAACTCTTTTATTTACCACAAGGTTAGAGTGCACTATTACAAGGAAAATAACGTTTGATATGAACACAAAAAGATATAGCTGAATACAGAATCCATGAATGAATACCATGTTTCAAAAATGAAGACTGTGTTACCACTGATGAGAAGCAAACTTATGGTTTCTGTATTATTGCAAAGTTTAGTATTCATCCAACTTCTGGGATAGGTCTAGAGCACAGGGGCATGAGGACCTTATCTCACCTTGCCCTTTGGTACACATCTCCCATGGGCATCGCGTCCAAATCTGTAAAATATTTCCTTTAGGTACAAACTCTCTCTTTACGACTTAGCAGCTAAGTGATGAAGTCTAGTGTGGGGACTTCTATTAGTTGGGGTTTAATTTAGTACCACAGTTCCTTCACAGAATGTTTGTCAACTGTCTGAGGTAGCATAGATACCAGGAACCACTTCTTATTTTTACCCACTCCAGTATTCCTGCCTGGGGAATCCCATGGACAGAGGAGCCTGACAGTTCATGGGGTCACAAAAAGCAGGACATGGCTAGTGACTAACACTTTCACTTTCACTGAGTTATTAGTGGAGGATTAGTGGAGGATGGTAGAATTTCTCAAAGAAAATCTTCCAGCTAGATTCATTGTTGGCACAAAACGTAGAATCTCCGGTGGCTGCTTTACTAAAAACAGAGTCCTTAAAAAGAAGCATGCTTTCTAAAGGCTAAGGGGAAAAGGTATGCATAATCCAGTATTCTTCTTGAAGCACAAAACAAAGTCACCAGATACCAGAGGAGCAGNGCACAAAATGTAGAATCTCCGGTGGCTGCTTTACTAAAAACAGAGTCCTTAAAAAGAAGCATGCTTTCTAAAGGCTAAGGGGAAAAGGTATGCATAATCCAGTATTCTTCTTGAAGCACAAAACAAAGTCACCAGATACCAGAGGAGCAGAGGCTAAAGAAAGAAAAGATGAAAACAGTGGTACATTTGTAGAATTATGATGCAACAAATGTGGACAAGCTTTATCACTCCAGAATTGTACATTTTTCATGTAAGAAAAAAAAACAAAACTAACATCTAAAAATGGTCCCAATGCAACGGAAGATAACACAGAGCCCAGACATTTGTAAGAAAATAAATGGTCCCAATGGATGCTTCTACCTGTTCATTAATTTCAGAGATTGACAAGAAATTGAAAGAAAAATATATGTGATTATTTTGTTCACTACTTTCAATAAAACTTTTTGTAGCTGTTTTAATCCATTAGATCAAGGTTTGAAGTATGTGGAAAGAGATTTGGCATGCAATTTTTTAAAAGAAGTGAGAACACAATCATTTCACCTACAATCTCTGACTCATCTAAGACCACAAAGGAAATAAATAGCAGACAGTTTCGGGAGGGGGCTGGTAGGAAGCTTTTAGAAAAATGATCTTGAAATATTCCTGCTAAATTATTAGGCTTTTTGAAGATTTCAAAGGGTAAAGATTCGGTTTTATTGAATAATTGAATTCCAAAGAGCAAAGTTCAATATATTAACTATTATATAATTAGAGATTTGATGCCATAGAAATAACCCCTCATTAACTTAGGTTTTCTGAAGTCGACACCACGGTGCAATGGACGTTGCACCAAGGATGAATGGTGACTCACTACCATCAGTTATGGAGATGAAGGCTCAAATAGTGTTTGTTTAGTGTCAGTGCCATGACACTGTTACAGATTACCTATACTCTGCAGTTTCCTCATCAATAAAATGGTGATAATAATAGAGTCTACAATGCACATAAAATGTCTGATAGAGGACCTAGCATATAGGAAGCAGTCAAGGGAAATGAATTGCTTTCATTTTCCTAAAGAAATATTTCTAAACATCTTTTTTGATCACCAGAAATGCTCACCAAGCCAAGAAAATGTATCCAATTTCTTTTAGTGTTTTTACTTTAATTTTCCCTGAAGTCTATTCTACGCTCCTTTTCCCTTTAGTTGGCATTTGAAATAGCCTATTGATGGGTTATGAAATGTCACACTCCCTGGAAGTTGCTATGCTATGGAATCAGAAAAGATTAGAAAAGAAAGGGAGCTCCAAGGCCAGCCCATCCAGAGGCTTGTGCCCTGCCTCTCCACAGATGAGAATTCCTTTCTTAACTAGAAGCCTGTTGACCTCAGTAATTGAGACTGATTTGGGTGAGAACCATTTCTCTACTTTGTTTTCATCACCTCTCATACAAACAGCTAAAATCCAGGCAGGGCAGGAAAGCACAGTTTGAAAAGCTAAAAATGGTCTTCCAAAAAGAAGTAGTAGAAAGGACACTCATTTTTCAAAAATGAATTACCCTTGAGATATTACATTGACATTTTCTCCAGATTTGATCAGAAATGGTAGGCCTGCTATTTCCACCTGGATGTTGAAATGAGTTTATATATAGACGGGTTTTCATGGTCTTGGATCCACTGCTTTTCTTCAGTGGTGCCCTAGCACAGCAATTAATCTGCCAGCTCAGATCTCGTCTGCTGCCTCCTAAACACAACACATCTACAGATTTGCTTGAAAGTATATTAGCCACTTTTCCAAACAAAAGTCTGCTTTCACCAAAAATATGTCATGTGTTGAGTATCTTTGAAAAGCTTTAATTATCCATTCCTAATGGTACCCACAGAAATAGATGCAAGACTGATGTGTGCCACAGGTTTCCAGAGGCTGCTCCATCAGGGTAAAAATACCAGGTGAGGCCAAAAGGAAAACACAAACACTGTGAGGTGTTTTTCCCACTCAATACATTTTTCATTCTGGTCCCTTTTCAAAGGGGTTTGTTCCAAGTCAGTGAGATATTAGCACCAAATACAGTTTCTTGAAGAAGTCTGCAAAGCTGGTGACACAGAAGCCATTGTGTGCCACCCAAAGGCAAAATCCTCTTCACAGGAAAATATAACTGGGACTGTCAGGCCTTGTTGGGACAACGTGTCTCAGGACAACTGCCAAAGGGCCCATGTGAAAAAGGCGACAAAAACACAAACAAAGGTTGCAGCCATTTTTCCTGACATTCTTTCCAACACACTAGACTCGTAAATCACAGAGTCCCAAAGGGAAATTAAAGGTCATCTTGTCACCTTTTCCTTCTGTCATGCTGCTCCCCCATGCCAGCCTTTATTACAGATTCAGTTCAGTTCAATAGCTCAGTTATGTCCAGCTCTTTGCAACCTCATTGACTGCAGCATGCCAGGCCTCCCTGTCCATCACCAACTCCCTGAGTTTACCCAAACTCATGTACATTGAGTCGGTGATGCCATCCAATGATCTCATCCACTGTCATCCCTTTCTCCTCCTGCCTTCAATCTTTCCTAGCATCAGGGTCTTTTCCAATGAGTCAGTTCTTCCCATCAGGTGGCCAAAAGTATTAGAGTTTCAGCTTCAGCATCAGTCCTTCCAATGAATATTCAGGACTGATTTCCTTTAGGATGGACTGGTTGGATCTTCCTGCAGCCCGAGGGACTCTCAACAGTCTTCTCCAGCACCACAGTTCAAAAGCATCAATGTTTTGGTGTTCAGCTTTCTTTATAGTCCAACTCTCATATCCATACATAACTACTGGAAATATCACAATTTGACTAGATGGACCTTTGTTGGCAAAGTAATGTCTCTGCTTTTTAATATGCTGTCCAGGTTGGTAATAGCTTTTCTTTCAAGGAACAAGTGTCTTTTAATTTCATGGCTGCAGGAATCATCTGCACTGATTTTGGAGCCCCCCAAAAATAAAGTCTGTCACCGTTTGCATTGTTTCCCCATCTATTTGCCATGAGGTGATGGGATCGGATGCCATGATCTTAGTTTTCTGAATGTTGAGTTCTAAGTCAACTTCTTCGCTCTCCTCTTGCACTTTCATCAAGAGGCTCTTTAGTTCTTATTTGCTTTCTGCCCTAAGGGTGGTGTCATTTCCATATCTGAGATTATTGATATTTCTCCCAGCAGTCTTGATTCCAGCTTGTGCTTCATCCAGCCAGTATTTCTCATGATGTGCTCTGCATATAAATAAAATAAGCAGGGTGACAATATACAGCCTTGATGTACTTCTTTCCTATTTGTACCTCTTTCCTGTTTTGCTGTTCCATGTCCAGTTCTAACTGTTGCTTCTTGACCTGCATACAGATTTCTCAGGAGGCAGGTAAGGTGGTATGGTAGTCCCATCTCTTGAAGAATTTTCCACAGTTTGTTGTGATCCACACAGCCAAAGACTTTGACATCATCAATAAAGCAGAACTACATGTTTTTCTGGAACTCCCTTGCTTTTTCAATGAACCAATGGATGTTGGCAATTTGATCTCTCATTCCTCTGCCTTTCCTAAATACAGCTTGAACATCTGGAAGTTCACAATTCACATAGTATTGAAGCCTGGCTTAGTGAATTTTGAGCATTACTTTGCTAGCATGCGAGATGAGTGCAATTCTGTGGTAGTTTGAACATTCTTTGGCATTGCCTTTCTTTGGGATTAGAATGAAAACTGACCTTTTCTAGTCCTGTGACCAATTCTGAGTTTCCCAAATTTGGCAGTATATTGATGCAGCACTTTCACAGCATCACCTTTTAGAATTTGAAATAGCTCTGCTGGAATTCCATCACCTCCACTAGCTTTGTTCCTAGTGATGATTCCTAAGGCCCACTGGACTTCACATTCCAGGATGTCTGGCTGCAGGTGAGTGATCACACCATCATGGTTTCTGGGTCATGAATTTCTTTTTTGTATAGTTCCTCCATGCATTCACAAAGAGTTGGACATGACTGAGCGACTGAATGGAACTGAACTCTGTGTATTCTTGCCACTTCTTCTTAATATCTTCTGCTTCTGTTAGATCCATATCATTTCTGTCCATTATTGTGCCCATCTTTTCATAAATGTTCCTTTGGTGTCTCTAATTTTCTTGAAAAGATCTCTAGTGCTTCCCATTCTATTGTTTTCTTCGATTTCTTTGCACTGATCACTGAGGAAGGTTTTCTCATCTCTCCTTGCTATTCTTTGGAACTTTGCATTCAAATGAGTATATCTTTCCTTTTCTCTTTTGCCCTTCATGTCTTTTCTTTTCTCAGCTATTTGTAAGGCCTCCTCAGAAACCATTTTGCCTTTTGCATTTTGTTTTCTTGGGGATGGTCTTGATCACTGCCTCCTGTACAATGTCACAAACTTCTGTCCATAGATCTTCAGGCATCTGTCTATCAGATCTACTTCCTTGAATCCAGTTGGCCACTTCTACTGTATAATCATAAAGGATTTTATTTAGGTCATATCTGAATGGTCCAGTGGTTTTCCCCACTTTCTTGAATTTAAGTATGAATTTGGCAATAAGGAGTTCATGATCTGAGCCACGGTCAGCTCCTAGTCTTGTTTTTGCTGACTTTACAGAGACTTTCCATCTTTGACTCAAAGAATATAATCAATCTGATTTTTGTATTGACCATCTAGTGATGTCCATGTTTAGAGTCTTCTCTTGTATTGTTGAGAGAGGGTGTTTGCTATGACCAGTGCGTTTTCTTGGTAAAACTCTGTTAGGGTGTTTGCTATGACCAGTGCATTTTCTTGGTAAAACTCTGTTAGCCTTTGACCTGCTTCATTCTGTACTCCAAGGCTAAATTTGCCTGTTACTCCAGGTAGCTCTTGACTTCCTACTTTAGCATTCTAGTCCCCTATAACGAAAAGGACATCTTTTTTGGGTGTTATGTCTAGAAGGTCTTGTAGGTCTTCATAGAACTGTTCAGATTCTTCAGCATTACTGGTTGGGGCATAGACGTTGATTATTGAGACACTGAATGGTTTGCCCTGGAAACAAACAGAGATCATTCTGTTGTTTTTGAGACTGCACCCAAGTACTGCATTTTGGACTCTTTTGTTGACCAAGATGGCCACTCCATTTCTTCTAAAGGATTCTTGCCCATAGTAGTAGATATAATGGTCATCTGAGTTAAGTTCACCCATTAATCCATTTTAGTTTGCTGATTTTTAAAATATTTATGTTCACTCTTGCCATCTCCTGTTTGACCAATTCCAATTTGCCTTGATTCATGGACCTATCATTCCAGGTTCCTATGCAATGTGGCACTTTACAACATCAGACTTTACTTCCATCAACCGTGACATCCACAACCGGGTAATGTTTTTGTTTTGGGTCCATCTCCTCATTCTTTCTGGAGTTATTTCTCCACCGATCTCAAGTAGCATATTGGGCACTTACCAACCTGGGGTGTTCATCTTTCCATGTCCTATCTTTATTACAGGATTTCCTGCTAAAATCATATTCCACATAGTAATTATCCAGTTTTACTGACAATGACAAAAAGACTTTCATTAGTCTGTTTCTTGTTGGACATCAGGAAACTAGAAAGGTATTTGTGATGATGGGCAAAATGACATTCCCTGTAATTTCCACTGTGTCTCCTTCTGACTCTCTAGAACATCTTTCCTATTGAACAATCTTTCACATTTTCATAAAGCCAACTTCACTCATCAGTATGTCTTTTCAACCAGAAACAAAACTCTCCCCAATATCCTGGACTGTTTCTCATGTAACTTGGTTTGCAGACCATTCACATCCTAGTGATTATCAGTAGTTTTCTAGGTATAATTTGAAGATTATGTGGTCAGTACAGCTTTATGTAACTTTATTCTCATTGAATAATCATTATGTCTTGGGATCTTCTGAGAAGAGGAATATGAGGTATCCTTCCGTCCCAAATTTCAGAGCCAGTAAGTCAGGAAGCTGAGAGTAAAATCTAGGCCACTAAAATCCAGCACTCAAATTCTCTGCTTGGAACCATTTGCTATACAGCTTTCTTGTTTGTTTACCTGTTCATGGGAGTGTGCCAAACTAGAAGTATGTCTCCAGCTGTGGTCTGGTTGGTACTGTGTATAGCTGGCTTTTGATTTCTTTTAATGAGGCCTAGAATGTGATGAATACTTCTAAAAAGCCAAATCACAGTTACCTGACACTGGATTAATGAGCAAAACAATTCACTCAGTATGTTGTCAGTCATATATGCACATTGTAATTTGTGTCCAATTTCAATGCAACTCCAATTCTACATATCCAGGAATCTAGATCATTGAGACCTCTTTGAATCTTCACTGAATTAACTGCATCTCCAAAACTGTGTATCACATAACATTTGAAAATAACATCTTCCATGATGGCTTCATAGACTTTCTTGGTAAAAATAATTGATCAGAAGAAGAAGATTATACTCCTGAGATATAAGCCACATAAACACCCATTCTATTGGAGACGACTATACAAAGAGATACTAGTTTACTTGGCTAAATGACTTACTCTTGCAGTCTCTTAATGATCATCTTGTTCTTGTCTAAGTATTCCCAAACAAGGGACTTAAAAACCCCATATCAGCCAAGATCCCACCCACTCATGTGCCCCTCCTGATTTTAATAAGAATATGCACGAAGTGAAGAGACTTTAATGAAGGTATAGAACACAGTGCTCTAGGCAGGTTAGGAAAGCCAATAAGGGAAGCTGGTATAGGCAGGATGAGCCCCTGTGGGGAGCTGGGTAAGAACAGATGAGGTGAAGTGGAAGGAGAGGTATGATGGGAAAAGAGGGACTGTATGTGGCTAGAGCTGCAGCCATAAAGGATGGGCTGCCTTGGGGGAAATACAGGTGAGGAGATATTCCACCAGTGCCAGAAATGTGGTGCCGAAGGAGAGAGGAGTACACGATAAACACCCTGCATTTCCCTCCCCCTGCCCTCCAATAGCCTGACGGGTTTCCACCTGGCCAAACTCAAAACTCTCCCCGAGAGTCACCGTCCCAGGGCAAGCAGCCGAGAAGACAATGGTGGAGACTTGACCTCAGGGGAGGCGAAATGAGTCAGAGGCAGCAAAGAGTGAAAAATCAGCATCTGTCCCTTCTACAGTTTGGCTAATGGTCAAAAAGTTTCTTGCCAATTTCTTTATCACATTGGTAAATGTGATTTTTAAATTGATATTGAATGACATACTCTTCCATTACCGGGTAAAAATCAGGGGTCTCACCCCATCAAGATGCAGGAACTGGCCTCTTCCACACCAGCCAACAATTGTAGAGAAAAATAGAGGCTAAGGCCAGGCCCCACCATCAAGTGCCATTTGCATTAAACTTCACAATGCACTTTTAGAATCAAAATGTCAAATGCAATTTTTTCCTGTCCTCTGGAAAACAGCTTTATTGAGTCATTTTGGGGGGTACTAATGTTCAAGAAAATAAAGATGACTCAGTAGCTATTTCATAATTAAACAGTATTATCCCAGCATGCTTGGGTTTTTGTTTGGCTGTTTTACTAGTTTTTCTACAGCATGGCAGAAGTACTTGAATCTCCTGGGTTTCATCAATAAAACCAAGAAGAATTGAAAAGATAATATTATATCTGTCTCTNTATTTCATAATTAAACAGTATTATCCCAGCATGCTTGGGTTTTTGTTTGGCTGTTTTACTAGTTTTTCTACAGCATGGCAGAAGTACTTGAATCTCCTGGGTTTCATCAATAAAACCAAGAAGAATTGAAAAGATAATATTATATATCTTGATAACTGATGTCAAGAAATATCTACTAAATTACTTGCAAAAGAAGATAATTTTGATTTGGGCTTTCACTAAACTTTTAATACAGCTATTCATTGAACTGGACTTTAATTTTTTAAAAAAAATCAGGAAATTATTTTAAACATAAAGAGGCAAATTAAGTATTTAAGATACATACAGACTTCTTTAGAAAATTCTCAAAATAAAATTCAGTTATACTCAGTGTGTCTTATCTTTTCTTCTACATGAAATCAGAAGTAGAACAAAGTGTATTTCTTAAAACCAAATCTTATTTCTTTCTACATTCATTTATCTTGATACAGTGCTTCCTTATATTAATTATATAACAGGTAAAGATAAGGTACCTTATTGCTACTGCTCAGCTAATCCTCCTGTACTGATAATTAAATTGGTTTAAGAAAAATTTCCAACACAAAGAACTTCATAGCTGGGCAAGCCAAGGTGAATGGTCCTTCTTCCTAACCAGAATTTGAAGACGATCGCATCCCCATCTCCCCTTTAGGAATTGTTACTACCAATGGAAACATGAATATTTTCAGAGCCATCTTCTGTCCTGTTTGGTCATTGCTCATGTTTCATATCTACTTGTTTCACTAATTAGTAAGGAAACATATTTCCAAGTGTTCATGCATAACCATCTATATTTAGAGAAATGTTAAGTTACTCTGCAAACCTCCAGATTAAGGAGTATTTATTATTTCCTATTGACATGAGTTGGAATTACACGGATTAAATTCCTTACTCTGTGATCAGATTATCTTGCAACCAGTACACTGCAGGATATCAAAAGTGTTGGTTAGAAAATGAACTCAAAGCAATTCTTTCCTGTAGTCAATCTCTCTACCCTTTAGAAATTTATGTCATATTCAGGAAGTCTTTGGTTGATGGCCTTTATTATCAGGCTCTTCTGTAAGTATCCTGCTATGGTCTGTAAGCTTGAAATTGATACTTTCCTATAGATTTCAACTACTACCATCTAATTCTGAATTTATTCTTTTTATTAAAGAGAATCACATGGGTAAAATTTTTCACTCAAATTCGGAAATAACCATGCTCGAAACCAATGAACAAACGGCGATAATGCCTTAATTGCATCATCAACAGTTAGAAACAATGACTTATCTTTGGCTTAAACTCAACATTCAGAAAACTAAGATCATGGCATCCGGTCACATCACTTCATGACAAATAGATGGGGAAACATTTTCTTGGGCTCTACAATCACTGCAAATGGTGACTGCAGCCATGAAATTAAAAGACACTTGCTCCTTGAAACAAAAGCTATGATCAATCTAGACAGCATACTAAAATGCAGAGACATTACTTTGCCAACAAAAGTCCATCTAATCAAAGCTATGATTTTTCCAGTGGTCATGTTATGGATGTGAGAGTTGGACTATAAAGAAAGCCAAGTGCCGAAGAATTGATTCTTTTGAACTGTGGTGTTGGAGAAGACTCTTGAGAGTCTCTTGGACTGCAAGGAGATCCAACCAGTCAACCATGAAATCAGTCCTCAATACTCATTGGAAGGACTGATACTGAAACTGAAGCTCCAGTACTTTGGCCACCTGATGCGAAGAACCAACTCACTAGAAAAGACCGTGATCCTGGGAAAGACTGAAGGTAGGAGGAGAAGGGGATGACAGAGGATGAGATAGTTAGATGATTCGACGGATATGAATTTGAGTAAGCTTCAGGAGTTGGTGATTGACAGGGAAGCCTGGCATGCTGCAGTCCATGGGGTTGCAAGAGTTGAACATGACTGAGTGATTGAACTGAACTGTGTACAATAATAATAACTGGAACATGGTAATCAAGAGATGTAACTATTTATTTGAAGAGATACAATCAGATTTCTTGTATCAGATGCTTTTTCTGAAAAGACTATTTAATGACAGCAAAGAATTTTGAATTTGTGCTGTTTAAAGTCTCTCTACTGTAAAATAATGCAACTGTGTTAATTTTTTAGCTGTGTGCTAGCTGTAATACACAGACTTCCCAGATATTTGGAAACATGAGTAAGCCTTGAATAGACAAGTATTTTACTGGTCAAAAGGGTGAGAAGAAACAACAATAGCAGTCAATTCCTGTGGAAAGTCCAGAAAACAAGTAATCTCTGGGGATGCCTTTGCTCTGAGTTCACCTTCTCTTTTCAGTGAACCAGCTATAACTGTTAAGCAGTTTTCTTAGACAATAAAATGTAAATTAAATAGTTCAAAGTATTTTGAAGAATGAAATCTACAATAAAAATGATAAATTCTTATTTAGTTCAGTTCAGTTCAGTCGCTCAGTCGTGTCCGACTCTGAGACCCCATGAATCGTAGCACGCTAGGCCTCCCTGTTCATTACCATCTCTCGGAGTTTACTCAGACTCATGTCCATCGAGTCCGTGATGCCATCCAGCCATCTCATCCTCGGTCGTCCCCTTCTCCTCCTGACCCCAACCCCTTCCAGAATCAGAGTCTTTTCCAATGAGTCAACTCTTCGCATGAGGTGGCCAAACTACTGGAGTTTCAGCTTTAGCATCATTCCTTCCAAAGAAATCCCAGGGTTGATCTCCTTCAGAATGGACTGGTTGGATCTCCTTGCAGTCCAAGGGACTCTCAAGAGTCTTCTCCAACACCACAGTTCAAAAGCATCAATTCTTTGGTACTCAGCCTTCTTCACAATCAAACTCTCACATCCATACATGACAGGAAAAACCATAGCCTTGACTAGACGGACCTTAGTTGGCAAAGTAATGTCTCTGCTTTTGAATATACTATCTAGGTTGGTCATCTATAACAATATTAACTATGGGATTCTCAAGTGTTCAAGGCTTTCTCACCAGCAAAATATTGGTCACCATTAAAATGATTTTCCAGCTTTAGAGATATATTTTCCAATCACTGATTGATTGCTGGCTTTCAAGTAAAAGGCATTTCTATCCAAATACAGCTAATTTAAATCATCCCATTTCATGGTGACCTTGATGTTATCAGCTTATTTTTCAAATGCTCTAATGAAAGCTCTGAATATGTGAAATTCTGCTTTTCAGGATCCCATTGGTTCTTTAGCACAACATGCTTTGAAACTAAAATAATCCTTTATAAGAATCAGTCCTGTACACTTAACAAGATAATATATATGTCCCTACAAATAAACTAGCAAATCTCTAAGATACTGTAAAATAGAAAGTAAAGGTCATGATAGTTTCAAAAGTGAACACGGGATGATTTAGTCAAAGTAAAATTTTAAAACTTGAACAACTCCAATATATGATACATAAAAAAGGAAAGAAAAAAATCTAGCCAGTCAAAAGAATTGGGGAAAGATTTAAATAAAATTTAAGGCAGAATTTAGAAAACATAGTAGAAGAGGATAATGTCAGAAAAGATTCAAGTTTTATTTATAGATCTCCTATCCACATATCATCTACCTAAATATCTAGATGTCATACATCTAAATATCCAAATGCCAAGTTGTGATTTTAAAGAGTAATAAAGTCCTGTTTTGGATGTGGTCTGAATAGTATGAGCCATATACACCTTTGAAAAAAATTTCTGACAGAAAATCCAACTTCCTTGGTTAAGTATCTGAGTATTTATGTAGCAGTTTTTCTTCTGAAATAGTAAGCTTACATTGATTGTATTTATGTATTTAGGGAAAAGTTACATCCTGCCATCTCTTGAAGGCTATAAGAGAAGAGCTTTCTGTTTTAGGTATTGTTTGGAAAGGGTCAGTAAAAGAATTCCCTGATCCTAAGAAACACGCCATTGTGCTAATGTCCACCTCAAAGCCCGGCATCTCTACCACAGCTACTTCAGCCACTGACTGAATTCTGCGGATGGAAAAGACAGAGGGAGTCAGCAATTTGCTCTCTGTTAAAGGGTACATTGTTTGCTCAGTCTTGCCAAAATATTGACTGCATGTAGGCTCTATGCAAAGCACTAGGGATGCTAAGGTAGTTTAAAGGAACCTTACAGGCTCTCAAGAGATGCTCAGAAATTACTGTTGAGAGGGGGATCTGAAGAACATGGTCTTCTGAGAGTGTGTTCTGACCCTCTTTTCTCCCCAGTTTTCTTTCTGGAGTGAAGTCAACAACCAGAGAGCAAACAGTCAGCGTCTGGAGGGCACACATAAGGTCAGGAGTGCTGTGCCAAGTTCCTTAGGAAGAGCAAGGGATTTGGTTTCCTTCACCTCAGGGCCAGATGAGACAGCTAGCGGTCACTGAGAAAGCAGACACTCTCCTTGTGGTTTGGGGTGAGGACTGAGAATTTTCTGGCTGCTTAAGAAGCAAGGAGATGAGCTGGGTCCCAAGGATCCTCTGGGAAGGATTCCTGTACAGAAGCCATGGAAAGGCAGACCTCAGAGGATCCAGCCAGGGGCAGAGGGAACCGACTGCTGAAAGACCTTGTGGCCAGGAAACAGTGAGGCTTGCAGTGAGATGCCCAGGAGACAGTGAGGCTTGCACTGAGATGCCCAGGAGACAGTGAGGCTTGCACTGAGATGCCCAGGAGACAGTGAGGCTTGCGCTGAGATGCCCAAGAACCTCCTTTCATGTTGACATGAGCCATATACATCTGTACCTATCTGTGTATCTCATAAGGTTTTATTTCAATCTATAACTTATCTTTTACCTTTGTCTGCATCTTTGGGTTTCCCAGGTGGCTCAGTGGTAAACTATCTGCCTGTTAATGCAGGAGACAATCTCTGGGTTGGGATGTGGGTTTGTTCTCTGGGTCAGGAAGATTCCTTGAAATAGGAAATGGCAATCAACTTCTGTATTTGGCCTATAAAATTCCATGGACAGAAGAGTCTGGCAGGCTGCAGTCCACGGGGTCACAAATAGTTGGACACGACTGGGCATGACTGGCCAAACAAAGATTCAACAGTCCTAAACACACAACCTGCCGGTGTTTTCCTTTCAGATTTGAGTTTTATATTATGTCTAGAAATGTCTTCTTCCCCTCCACAAATATAAAGCATATTTTCTACATATTCTAGTAGTTTTGGATTTCCCTCAATGTTTTAGAAATTTATTCCTTCTAGAACTTATTTATTTACATAGTATAAGGCAGGGTGCCAAAATGAATTGCATTACATATAAATATAACAAAATATAAAGGTTTTGCCCAAAACCCTTACAGAAGATATAATTTCCCAAATAACTGGAGATGTCACTTATGTTGTTGTTGTTCAGTTGCTCAGTTATGTCCAACTCTTTGCAACCCCATGGACTAAAGTACACCAGGGTTCCTGTCCTTCACTATCTCCCAGAGTTTTTTCAAACTTGTGTCCATTGAATCAGTGATGCCATCCAAGCATCTCATGCTTAATTACCACAACTAAACATATATGAAATTATGCACACATATGTTGTGTTAGTCACTCAGTCATGTCCGACTCTTTGTGACCCCATGGAATGTAGCCCACCAAGTTCCTTCATTCACAAGATTTTCTAGGCAAGAATACTGGAGTGGGTGGCCATTTCCCTCTCCATGCATACACATGTAAAATACTAATATATGCAAAATAAAATGTAACATAGAGGTATAAAATATATAAATAAAAGAAATCTATAAATAACAATATATGAAATAAAAGATATTTATAAATATATAAAGTGTATAAAATTATTCATGTAATTTACTTATGTTTGAATGCACGACATTCAAACATTGCATAGTTTGTATAGTCTATAAAGAGATGCGATCTCAGTATCCCTTATAAGTAATTTCTTTCCCCCAAGCTGTCAATCCTCTAGGGTTGCAACAATGTGTATATGACCTACTAAGTTCTCAAAGATTTTTCCTAATACTTAATAACTATATAATTGGTAATTTTACCTAATATTTCCTGATAATCATCTTGAGAGCACCCAAGGGCCCAGTAAAAGTGGTATTTAACATCAAATTGGATATTTTTCTTTTCCATTTTTGTCCACATTTCCACAGCTACATTTTATTAGCCATCTTGGCACAGAAATGTTCATTATAATACAAAAATACTGCTAGAAATAGACACCAAATCAGAGAGAATAAATTGATGTGAATTCAACAGGCTTTCACTCTACTAGATGACTGGCTTTTTGAGAAATATATATTAAATGCACTAAGGACAACAAGATGTGTGTTCATGTGTCTGTTTATAGTTTATTAAAAAACATTTCTAAAACAATAGCTTTATAATGAATTAGCATTCAATGCAGCCATTCTAAATGAGTCATGCCTATCTGAATAGTTTCTAATCTCTTCTACTCCACTATTCTAGTTTTCTCTTCCTATACTAGTAAGTGATATTAATATTTTAGTAAATAGGCTATTTGGAATGTTCTTTCTTCTAACCCTAACTCCCTCAAAACCTTGAGATGATTCCAAATATGTTTTCCAACTTCCATCCCTTGAAAAAACTTCTATTTTTTTGAAGTCTTTTCAGTAAAAAAAAAAAAAGAAAAAAATTCATTCATTTCCCTTTATGCGCAAATAGAACTGCAGTCCACATGGTTCTGATTAACCAACCTTGCTTCTGGCTACAAGGAAGGAATTAGATTTCAGGCCAGGATACCAGGTCATCAAACCCCATGGCCAGAGTGACTAGGTTAAGGGTTGGCCCGTGATATAAGATGGTTCAAGGAAAGGTACACCAGGGTTCTTGGAGCAAAAGGAACCAAGGCTCTTTCTTGAATTTGGAGCTAGAAGTATGTAAGTCTAGAACTGAGGAGGACTGCATGGAGGGGAGCTAACAAATATTAAGATCTGAGAGATGATGGGGGAGGGGAGAGAGAAGAAGGAGAGAAGGAACAGAAACATAGTAGATGATAGATAACAGAGTTGTTTTTTTTTTAATTACAAACCTCTTCCCATGTAATAACAAAGCAAAAGCATTGCCTTGAAGTGCTTGCGTGCTTATTTTTCGGAACACAAAGTGAGGTTTCTAGATTTAGTGAAGCAGAAATAGGCATTGATCAAAAAAAATTAATGTGTGTACTCACATATTCAATATTCTTAATGAAGGAGCTTTCAAAAGAAGTAGAGAAACACACATCATTATCTTTCTCATATGGAAATGAAATTTAACCCAAGTCATCTAGGGATCATGTAGCATTTTTCTAATTTATCCTTAGAGATGCTTGAAATCTTTTTTTTTTTTTTCATATATGAATACATTGTATTCACTTATTTGTAAGTTAAGGTGGCTGATTTTTTTTTTTNAATGTTGAATAAAACAATACATATTAAATCAATACACAATTATATAAACTGACTTAAAATTCAACCTTCAAAAAACTAAGATCATGGCATTCAGTCCCATCACTTCATGACAAATAGATGAGAAAACAATGGAAACAGAGACAGACTATTTTCTTAGGCTCCAAAATCACTGCTGATGGTAACTGAAGCAATGAAATTGAGACACTTGCTTCTTGAAAGAAAAGCTATGACAAACCTAAATAGCACACTAACAAGCAGAGACATTACTGACAGAGATCTGTCTAGTCAAAGATATAATTTTTCCAGTAGTCATATATGGATGTGAGAGTTGTACCATAAAGAAGGCGGAGCACCAAAAATTGATACTTTTGATCTGTGGTGTTGGAAGAGATGCCACATGAGAGTCTCTTGCACTGGAAGGAGATCCAAACAGTCAATCCTAAAGGAAATCAGTCCTGAATATTCACTGGAAGGACTGATGTTGAAGCTGAAGTTCCAATACTTTGGCCACCTGATGCTAACAGCCAACTCATTTTAAGAGTCTGATGCTAGAAAAGATTGAGGGCAGGAGGAGAAGGGGATGACAGAGGATAAGATGGTTGGATGGCATCACCAAATCAAAGGATGTGAGTTTGAGTAAACTCAGGAAATAGTGAAGGGCAGGGAAGCCTGGTGTGCTGCAGTTCATGGTGTTGCAAAGAGTCGGACACAACTGAGAAACTAAACAACAATCAACAAACAATGAGAAATTGTGGGAAAATATTTCCCCCTAATTTCCATTTTCTCATCTTTCTTTTGATGAAAAAGTAAAATAGAAATTTCCCTCATCAGCACTGCTATAGTTCTATTAGCTTAGTTTTTGAAAAGTAAATTCTTACATCAGAGTCAGTTTGAGTCCTAACATCCTTGGTGCCCTAATGCTCTCAGTTAGCTTCATCAAACATGTTACCTGCAACTTGCATTCTCAGCCCAGCTCTGTGTCCATTCTGTTCCCTGGCAAGGTGGTCCCAAGGTTACTGTGCACAGGTGCACCAGCTCAGCCTGCTCTAGCCATGCGCCCAGTTTTCCTGAGAAGTATAATCTCAGCCTTAAAAGCAATCTGGGTGAACCTCCTGCTTCCTTTGCCTCTAACTATGTCTAGTTTTCAAATCAACTTCAGCCTCTCTCCAGTAACCTAAACCTTTGCTGATCACGTCTACCCTCTTTAGTTTAGAAATTCTTCCATCTTGAACCCAACTTTGCTCTTTTGCAAATTTAACTGAAAACACATTGCACGTTTTTCTGCTTCTCTCATGGACTTACGTTCTAGTTTAGACCTGTCTTCAGATTCACACTTTTAGTTGCCCAATCATAAAGTAAATAACCCTTGGCTTTACTCTAGGTTTCAGACTCTCAGCCCTCATCAAATGCTTCCAGTTTCTCAGTCTGATCTGTCCTTCTGTTGCCCAGTCTTGAACTCTAACAACCGAATACTGTGGCTAATGCAGATATATGTTCGAATTCAGGCCCTGACAAAAGCAACAAAGAGACTAAAGTTAACTTACTTTTTAAGCCACAGACATCAATTCACCTTTATAAGCCATTAAGGGTTCACCCATAAACGTAGTAAAACATAATACCTAATCAGTTCAGTTCAGTTCAGTCGCCCAGTCATGTCTGACTCTTTGTAACCCCATGGACTGCAGCACATCAGGCCTCCCTGTCCATCACCAACTCCTGGAGCTTGCTCAAACCCATGTTCGAGTTGGTGATACCATCCAATCATCTCATCCTCTGTCATCCCCTTCTCCTCCTGCCTTCAATCTTTCCCAGTATCAGGGTCTTTTCCAGTGAGTCAGTTCTTCACATCAGGCGGCCAAAGTATTGGCATTTCAGCTTCAATATCAGTCGTTCCTATGAATAATCAGGACTGATTTCCTTTAAGATGGACTGGTTGAATCCCCTTGATGTCCAAGGGATTCTCAAGAGTCTTCTTCAACACCACAGTTCAAAAGCATCAATTCTTCGGTGCTCAGATTTCTTACAGTCTAAATCTCACATCCATACACGACTACTGGAAAAACCATAGCCTTGACTAGACAGACCTTTGTTGGCAAAGTAATGTCTCTACTTTTTAATATGCTGTCTAGGTTGGTCATAGCTTTTCTTCCAAGGAGAAAGTGACTTTTAATTTCGTGGCTGCAGTCACCATCTGCAATGATTTTGAAACTTCCAAAAAATAAAGTCTGTCACTGTTTCCACGGTTTCCCCATTTATTTGCCATGAGGAGATGGGACCAGATGCCATGATCTTAGTTTTCTGAATGTTGAGTTTGAAGCCAACTTTTTCACTCTCCTCTTTCATGTTCATCAAGAGGCTCTTTAGTTCTTCTTCGGTTTCTGCCATAGTGGTGTTTTCATCTGCATATCTGAAGTTATTGATATTTCTCCCAGCAATCTTGATCCAGATTCCAGCTTGTGCTTCATCCAGCCCAGTGTTTCTTATGATGTACTCTGCATAGTTAAATAGCAGGGTTACAATATACAACCTTGATGTACTTCTTTCCCAATTTGGAACCAGTCTGTTACTCCATGTCCAGTTCTAACCGTTGCTTCTTAACATGAACACAGATTTCTCAGAAAGCAGGGAAGGTGGTCTTGTATTCCATCCCTTTAAGAATTTTCAACAGTTTGTTGTGAACCACACACTCAAAGGCTTTGGTATAGTCAATAAAGCAGAAGTTGATGCTTTTCTGAAATTCTCTTGCTTTTTTGATGTTGGCAATTTGATCTCTGGTTCCTCTGCCTTTTCTAAATCCAGCTTGAACATCTCGGAAATTCAGGGTTCACATACTGTTGAAACCTGGCATGGAGAATTTTGAGCATTACTTTGTTAACATGTAAGATGATTGCAATTGTGCAGTAGTTTGAACATTCTTTGGCATTGCCTTTCTTTGGGAATGGAATGAAAACTGACCTTTTCCAATTCTGTGGCCACTGCTGAGTTTTCCAAATTTGCTGGCATATTGAGTGCAGCACTTTTACAGCATCATCTTTTAGGATTTGAAATAGCTTTCTTGGAATTCCATCACCTCCACTAGCTCTTCATAGCGATACTTCCTTAGGCCCATTTGACTTCACATTCCAGGAGGTCTGGCACTAGGTGAGTGATCATACCATCATGGTTATCTGGGTCATAAAGATCTTTTTTTGTATAGTTCTGTGTATTCTTGCCACCTGTTCTTAATATCTTTTGCCTCTGTTAGGTCCATACCATTTCTGTCCTTTATTGTGCCCATCTTTGCATGAAATGTTCCCTTGGTACCTCTAATTTTCTTGAACATATCTCTTGTCTTTCCTATTCCACTATTTTCCTCTATTTCTTTGCATTTATCATTGAGGAAGGTTTTCTTATCTCTCCTTGCTGTTCTTTGGAACTCTGCATTCAGATGGGTAGATCTTTCCTTTTCTCCTTTGCCATTAGCTTCTCTTCTTTTCTCAGATGTTTGTAAGGCCTTTTTCCATTTCTTTTTCTTGGGGATGGTCTTGATCACTGCCTCCTATACAATGTTGAACCTAAATCCATAGTTCTTCAGGTACTCTGTCTATCAGATCTAAACCTTTGAATCTATTTGTCACTTCAATTGTATAATCTTAGGGGATTTGATTTAGGTCATATCTGAATAGTCTAGTGATTTTCCCTCCTTTCTTCAATTTAAGTCTGAATTTGGCAAAAAGTTGTTCATGATCTGAGCCACAGTCAGCTCCCGGTATTGTTTTTACTAACTGCATAGAGCTTCTCTATCTTTGGCTCAAAGAATATAATCAATTTGATTTTGGTACCGACCATCTGGTGATGTCCATGTGTAGAGTCATTTATTGTGTTCTTGAGAGAGGGTGTTTGCTATGACCAGTGAGCTCTCAGCAAAACTCTGTTAGCCTTTGACCTGCTTCGTTTTGTACTCCAAGGCCAAATTTGCCTATTACTCTAGGTAGCTCTTGAGTTCCTACACTTACATTCCAGTCCCCTATAATGAAAATGGTATCTTTTTTTAGGTGTTTGTTCTAGAAGGTCTTGTAGGTCTTCATAGAACCATTGAAGCTCAGGTTCTTCAGCATTACTGGTTGGGCCATAGATGTGGATTACTGCGATACTGGATGGTTTGCCTTGGAAATGAACAGAGATCTTCTGTTGCTTTTGAGACTGCATCCAAGTACTGCATCTAGGACTCTTTTGTTGAATATGATGGCTATTCCATTTCTTCTGTGTGTTTCTTGCCCACAGTAGTAGATATAATGGCTATCTGAGTTAACTTCACCCATTCCAGTCCATTTAGTATTTATTAGGTATTATGCTGCTGCTAAGTCACTTCAGTCGTGTTCGACTGTGTGTGACTCCATAGAGGGCAGCCCACCAGGCTCCCCTGTCCATGGGATTTTCCAGGCAAGAGTACTGGAGTGGGGTGCCATTGCCTTCTCCGATTAGGTATTATAATTAGGTATTATAATACCTAACAATCACAGGTTAAGAGGATTAGACAGTAGAGGTTAAAAGGACTGTAGAAGAGATCCTCCCATTTTTAGCGTTCCTTCCTTTTATTCTAAAGAGTATCATTTAAAAATCTTCCTAACTGAGATACATTGATGTTTGTCAGAGGTTTTACATTTTTCTCATCATCCCTCTCAGTCAAAATGCACATCATCACTCAGTACACTGATACGTATGGACATATATGTACCTGAAACATACACAAACTAGCACTTAACCTTAAAAGCTGTGTTACACTGAGCTGTTTTCTATTATATTATACTCCTTTGTATTCTCTTTCATTTTTTAAAAGACAACCCTCACAATTGAATTTATAACCCACAGATAGGTCAGGACCTGAAAAGCCCTGACAGATAACCTCATTGTATGACCTTAGAGATGGATGGCACTGAAATCTATGATGCTACTTCAGAAAAGCTATAGGAAGTCTTCATATCTTGTCTTCATACCTTGAGCTATTTTGTGTAGTTATTAAAGAGTTTAGAAAGTTTAAAAAAAATCCAGGACAGTTGTTCCTTCTCTGGAAATTAAAATTGAATGAGTAAGTGACTGGGTAGCTATTCGATGTTACTAGCAAACTCCTAAAATGTTGAAGACAAGCAGGAAGGTATATCCAGACATCTCCTATCTGAAGCATGTTCCCAGGTCAGAGGAGGAAAGGACAGAAATGAGTAAAGTTGGTTACAACTTTGATCCACAGACAACGCTTGTATAGACACGGAACTCCTCTTTTTTTACTGGGTGTCACGTCCTGGAGGCTTTTATGAACGTTTCTCTTTTAGGAGCCACTGATGGCTGAATCAAAAATCTAACCCACAGTACACAAATTCTTTATTAACTGCCACGGCACAGAATGAAAACTTTTTCCACTTTAATTCTAATATTTTTGAGAACTGTTTGACAAAGACGCCAAGCAAAATTCTAGATGGAAGTCAAAGAAGCTCCTAACTTCTGACACACTCCTATTCTCCATCACTTCTCAAAGACAGTGTGGATTGCCTGAGTCTGCAGTCACCCCTTTCACTAAGATTTCTGAACTCATCTTTAGTATTTAATGAGTCACACTTCCCTCTTCATAATGCTTAGTATGTCTTTGCAATTTAAGTGTTTTGGGAGAATACAGAATACAAACCAGAGGTGAATAATCCTACTGCACATTCTACTGACACTACACATTTCTTTCCTGTGCAATTTCTTTCTTTAAAAAAAAAAAAAATTAAACATAGTCATAAAAACCTTTACCATTGACCTCAGATTTACTTTTTGAGACTCAGGCCATGAAAGCTTCAGCTGAGTATGTGCATCTGGGCCCACCTCTGGTCTTATCTTCCTGCCTCAGTTTTATTTCAAACAGTTTTTTTGGGGGGGGAACCTGTTGTGCTTTTTTGCCACTAATTTTTTTTTTTAATTGAAGGATAATTTCTTTACAGAGCTCTGTGATTTTCTGTCATTTATCAACAAAAATCAACAAGAATTTCTTTGGAGAAATATCTTTTTTTTAAGGTCTTTTTCCCACTTTTTGATTGGGCTGTTTTTTTTTTTTTTCTTTTTCTTTTTTGGGAACTTGTTGCTTTTTTTGCCACTAAATATTTTTTTAATTGAAAGATAATTACTTTACAGAATTCTGTGATTTTTTGTCATAAATCAACAAGAATCAGTATGTCTTCTTTGGAGAAATGTCTTTTTTTAGGTTGTTTTCTCACTTTTTGATTGGACTTTTTTTTTTTCTGCTATTGATGAGTTGCTTATATATTTTGGAGATTAATCCCTTGTCAGTTGTTTCATTTGCCATTGAGGGTTGTATTTTAGTCTTGTTTANTTTCTTTTTCTTTTTTGGGAACTTGTTGCTTTTTTTGCCACTAAATATTTTTTTAATTGAAAGATAATTACTTTACAGAATTCTGTGATTTTTTGTCATAAATCAACAAGAATCAGTATGTCTTCTTTGGAGAAATGTCTTTTTTTAGGTTGTTTTCTCACTTTTTGATTGGACTTTTTTTTTTTTCCTGGTATTGAGTTGTATGAGCTGTTTGTATATTCTGGAAATTAATTCTTTGTAAGTTGTTTCATTTGCTATTATTTTCTCCTATTCTGAGGGTTGTCTTTTCACCTTGTTTGAAATTTCCTTTGCTGTGCAAAAGCTTTTAAGTTTAATTAGCTCCCACTAGTTTATTTTTGTTTCCATTATTTTAGGAGATAGGCCATAGAAGATTTTGCTTTATGCTTATTTTTATTTATATCATCAAGTTTTCTGCCTATTCAAACAGTTTTTAAACACCTCCCTCTTCAGACAGCTCTCTGTGAACCCCTCACTCCCACTCAAGCTCCATCTGACCCCTGTCCCTCTTTATTCTCTAACTCAGTGAAGATCAATTATGATTAATGAATCAAATTTCAAGGTGCTCAGATGCCAGGTTTCCTTTTAGACCCTCTAGTTGGGGGAACAGACTGGACTTTCATCTTTCATGAGTCTACACTGGGAATCTGGGTGTATCCACATTCCTGGTCTTTATTATTCTCTCATGATAATAATTTTTTTTTTCCACTTTGGGCACTTTCTCATCCTCATTATTTTCCTCTGTGTTCTGAACATCTCAGCCTATTTGACAGTCTGAAACTTAGAACTGTAAATGGGCTTACATTTAAATTCCATTTTCCTCATCATTTCTTTTTTGAGCTTCAAATTTGGTCTGTGTGTGTGTGTGTGTGTGTG
>SJYV01021009.1:163578-258751 GCA_006410875.1 Neotragus pygmaeus | reverse complement strand
TTTTTTTTTCCTGGTATTGAGTTGTATGAGCTGTTTGTATATTCTGGAAATTAATTCTTTGTAAGTTGTTTCATTTGCTATTATTTTCTCCTATTCTGAGGGTTGTCTTTTCACCTTGTTTGAAATTTCCTTTGCTGTGCAAAAGCTTTTAAGTTTAATTAGCTCCCACTAGTTTATTTTTGTTTCCATTATTTTAGGAGATAGGCCATAGAAGATTTTGCTTTATGCTTATTTTTATTTATATCATCAAGTTTTCTGCCTATTCAAACAGTTTTTAAACACCTCCCTCTTCAGACAGCTCTCTGTGAACCCCTCACTCCCACTCAAGCTCCATCTGACCCCTGTCCCTCTTTATTCTCTAACTCAGTGAAGATCAATTATGATTAATGAATCAAATTTCAAGGTGCTCAGATGCCAGGTTTCCTTTTAGACCCTCTAGTTGGGGGAACAGACTGGACTTTCATCTTTCATGAGTCTACACTGGGAATCTGGGTGTATCCACATTCCTGGTCTTTATTATTCTCTCATGATAATAATTTTTTTTTTCCACTTTGGGCACTTTCTCATCCTCATTATTTTCCTCTGTGTTCTGAACATCTCAGCCTATTTGACAGTCTGAAACTTAGAACTGTAAATGGGCTTACATTTAAATTCCATTTTCCTCATCATTTCTTTTTTGAGCTTCAAATTTGGTCTGTGTGTGTGTGTGTGTGTGTGTGTGTGTGTGTGTGTATATACATACACAAGCATGTGTGTGTACCAAGGAAACTAGTTAAATTATTTGGTTTTCATGAATAGAGTGAAAATCAAATTGCATAGATTTCCTATTTTCTTAAATACCACTGCAAAGAAATAGAACTCTTCCTTCCTGAGTATCATGATTTATTTTAAGCCTTGTCCAGAAACTACTGAAAGTTAAAGTAGCACATAGCTCATGGCCTTGGTCCCCAGGGAAGAATGATCTCTGTGCTCTGTTTCATTTTCTCCAATCATCCTTCCACATTTCAGGGAAAGAAATCACACTGTCACCAAGCCTCTTGCTTTTCCAGAGAAGAAGCAGTACTTTCCACGGTCTTTTCAACTTTGCATAAAGCAGGATCTGCTGACAGTGGTGCCAGAAAAGTGTCACCATGAAATTCAAAGTGAAAGAGGGATGAGCTTAAGCAGGTTTCCCCACTGCTTGCTGGAAGATACCAGAAAAATGAGAAGGAAGTTTAAAAAAAAAATAGCACAGAAGGGCTTTCTCTTGAAAAACTTGCAAAAACTTTTTTTTTTCTACACTTGTGTAGTATAGACATAACACACCAGCTCAGTGGAATGGAAAGTCTAGAAATTAAGGGCTCAGCTCTTCTGGACATAGCTGCTGATGGTGTGTAAGACTTTTGCATACTTTGCTTAGAAGCTTTATATACTTACATTTCAGAGGCAAAGGATATGCAATGATGTTTCAAGGATGAAGATATAAGATTTCTTTAAAAAATGAAAAAGAAAAAGGGATCAGTTCCAGATAAGTGACAGATGTATTTCCTTCTAGACCTTTGCATTCAGAGTGTGGTCCATGGCATAACCTGGGACTTTGTTAGAAATACAGAATCTCAGGTCTAACCGAGACTTGTGGAAGCAGAAAGACCTTTTAAAAGGCTCTCCAGGGGATCTGGATGCACTCTGTAGCTTGAGTAGCTGGGTACACTTTGTAGTTGTCCTAGCTGACTAGATTGGGTCTCTCTGAGTGTTGGTAAGTATAGAGGTGGAAGAGTTCTGCTAAACTAAACTATCTGTGCTTAACTCAGGCTATTAAAAATGATATTGGTGAAGCTGGAAGACAGCCTAGAGGGTTAATGTATTCTTACCATAAAAATATTCAGAAATTCAGGTCAGAGGAGAGAGTCAAAAGGGAGATTTGGTCTTATATCAAATACTTTTTTCCCTAAAACATTCTACAAATGCTAAAAAGAGCCCCCTCCACCTCCTGTATTAAAACGATGTTGTCACAGTGAAAATCAGAGAAATTAAGTTCACCTCAACAAAATAATAAATGTGTTATTGAACAAATATCTTGTTGTCTTTCAAACATAAGTGTGTTATCTGAGCTCCGTGGAAATAAATGTTGGAGTTCCTGATCTTTGACTCAAACAATAGATCTTCACAATATATTCTGCCGTGTTGTAAAATCTTGCAGTTTAATCTTCTAACTCATAGCTGTGGAATCAACTCCATGCTCATTTCTATGTTTGGTCGGTGTTTTGAGACTAGGGGGATAAACCGCAGGCCAAGCAGGGTCAATAAGAAAATTGTAAGCTATAAGGAATGTGTCTAATTCCTGGATTGTGGGATGACTCCTCTGTCCTCCCAGTAGGCAGAATCTTAGTAAAAACTAAACCTTTCTTTTCATATCCTGGGTCTCAAGCTCTTGGGCCTGTGGTCTACATTTACAAATTCAATTCATATACGTTCATTATATATTAATTGTGCTTATGTTGTACAAAATACTTTGGGAAGCTTCCAAAAGGTACACAGAGGAATGACCCTTGGAGTCTGAAGCCAAGTGCAAAGATTAATGAAATATAGCACTTGCCAAATTGGAAGGTCAAAACTTTTCTGTTGTTAGTTTGGCTTTACTGCCAATCATAATATAAACCACCTAATCTTAGATGACGTATTATCCTAAAGGGAAAAAAAATAAATCTAGCATAACTAGATGCTATAATAAATGTCTTGGCTAAGCTTTTATGTATTCTGAAAAGCAGAAGTTTTTTGTTTCTCTGAGATAAATAAAATCTTATTCTAAATATTGATAAACACAATTTCTTCAGATTCTGGAATGAGCTACTACTACTGGAGATTCAGGGCTTAGCAATGACATTTCCCTCTACCTGAAACACCCATTTCTTGGCTTTTCAAAATGTTGTCTCTTTCACTGATGCTTTCTTAATCCCATCAAAACAGACTCCTCAGCTTCAGGAGCTGTTATCACTAAGTACATGTGATAGGTCCATAATAATTTATTCACTATTGAAGAAACTGAGATTACATCTCAGAATTAACTTCTTTAAGAACTGTTTGGTTTAAACTTTATTCACATATTCATTCATTCAATATGTTAGTTAGTATTTACTATGTGTCAGGCATTGTTCTGTGCAGAGTTGTGGTGATAGGAGATGGGGGTGGTAGGCACAGCAATGAACAGTACAGATTGGTTCATTATATCTTGAGGCTCATGGAATAGCTGGGCACATACCTGACAATAAACATGCAAAAAAATTCACAAAAGATCATTTTAAACAGTGCAAAGTGCTGTTAAGAAAATAAAACTGGTGAAGATGAGAGAAATGGTGGTTACAGTAGCTACTTTATTTGAGCCATTTTACTTACCTAACATATGACCTAGATAGTATATTCAAAAGCAGAGACATTACTTTGCCGACTAAGATCCATCTAGTCAAGGCTATGGTTTTTCCAGTGGTCATGTATGGATGTGAGAGTTGGACTGTAAAGAAGGCTGAGCACCAAAGAATTGATGCTTTTGAACTGTGGTGTTGGAGAAGACTCTTGAGAGTCCCTTGGACTGCAAGGAGATCCAACCAGTCCATTCTGAAGGAGATCAGCCCTGGGATTTCTTTGGAGAGAATGATGCTAACGCTGAAACTCCAGTACTTTGGCCACCTCATATGAAGATCTGACTCACTGGAAAAGACTCTGATGCTGGGAGGGATTGGGAGCAGGAGGAGAAGGGGACGACCAAGGATGAGATGGCTGGATGGCATCATGGACTCGATGAACGTGAGTCTGAATGAACTCCGGGAGATGGTGATGGACAGGGAGGCCTGGCGTGCTGCGATTCATGGGGTCGCAAAGAGTCGGACACGACTGAGTGACTGAACTAAACTGAACTGAACATATATAACCTTTGCTATGTGCGAGGATTACTCTTGCTCCTTGGAAGAAAAGCTATAACAAACCTAGAGAGTGTATTAAAAAGCAGAGATATCACTTTACCAACAAAGGTCCGTATAGTCAAAGCTATAGTTTTTCCAGCATGTGAGAGTTGGACCATAAAGAAAGCTGAGCACCAAAGAATTGATGTTTGCGAACTGTGGTGCTGGAGAAGATTCCTGAGAGTCCCTTGGACAACAAGGAGATCAAACCAGTCAATCCTAAAAGAAATCAACCCTGAATTGGAATTCACTGGAAGGACTGATGCTGAAGTGGAAACTCTAATACTTTGGCCACCTGATGCAAAGAGCCAGTTTACTGGAAAAGACCCTTATGATGGACAAGCAAGAGGAGAGGAGGTGACAGAGGATGAGGTGGTTGGATGGCATCACTGATTCACTGGACATGAGTTTGAACAAACTCAGGGAGAAGGACAAGGAAGCCTGACATACTAGAGTTCATGGGATCACAGACAGTTGGACACAATTTGGCCACTGATTAACAGCAACAAGGACTACTCTAAGTTCTTTAAAAATATTAAATCATTCATTCTTGAAAATATGACTACCAAAAAATATATTTATCACTGCCATTTTATACATGAACTCTAACCCCTGGGCATGGCTTCCCTGGAGATCTGGCATGCCACTTGGCCTGTCTATAACACTAACATAAACCAGCCTACACAATCCATGTTGCTATGCCCTGTAATGAAATACTTTCCCTATTCCGAGTAATGGGCATTACCAAATGCACATTTTCAAGGGAAAAATGCATTGCTGCGTCTAATATCAACTGTATTTAAATTTCATAAGACAAAATCTTTTACTTTTTTATTGAAGAGTAATTAAAATATAATAAAATATATAGGTCTTAAGTAAAAAATAACCAAATCTGACAAATACATATATGCATGGAACATCTATCAAGATACCATTTCCATCATCCAAGAAAAGTGCATTTTTTCCCCTCTCAATCAACTGTATTCATTTTAGTTGCTTCTGCTGATGTTTTGCATCCAGTGTTTAGATTTCTCATCAATGTTTCACCTGCCAGTACAAGCCAATAGTCATATTTGAAAGTTACAATATCCATTACAATTTTCAAAAGCAAGCTGAAATTCTGTATTTCTTGCCCTTTTTTGTGTATATCAGTCAGTTCAGTTGCTCAGTTGTGTCCAATTCTTTGCGAGCCCATGGACAGCAGCACTCCAGGCATCCCTGTCCATCACTACTCCCGGAGCCTACTTAAACTCATGTCCATAGAGTCGGGGAGGCCATCCAACCATCTCATCCACTGTCGTCTCTTTCTCCTGCCTTCAATCTTTTCCAGCATCAGGGTCCTTTCCGAGTCAGTTCTTTGCATCAAGTGGCCAAAGTATTGGAGTTTCAGCTTCAGCATCATTCTTTTCAATGAATATTCAGGACTTATTTCCTTTAGGATGGACTGGTTGGATCTCCTTGCAGTCCAAGGGACTCTAAAGAGCCTTCTACAACACCACGGTTCAAAAGCATCAATTCTTCGGCCCTCAGCTTTCCTTATAGTTCAACTCTCACATCCACACATAACTCCTCGAAAAACCATAGCTTTGACTAGATGGACCTTTGTTGGCAAAATAATGTCTCTGCTTTTTAATATGCTGTCTAGGTTGGTCATAGCTTTTCTTCCAAGGGGCAAAAGTCTTTTAATTTCATGGCTGCAGTCACCATCTGCAGAGATTTTGGGCCCCCCCAAAATAAAGCCTGTCACTGTTTTCATTGTTTCCCCATCTATTTGCCATGAGGTGATGGGACCAGATGCCATTATCTTAGTTTTCTGAATGTTCAGTTTGAAGCCAACATTTTCACTCTCCTTTCACTTTCATCAAAAGACACTTTAGTTCTTGACTTCCTGCCATAAGAGTGGTGTCATCTGCATGTCTGAGGTTATTGATATTTCTCCCAGCGATCTTGATTACAGTATGAGCTACATCCAGCCTGGCATTCTGCATGATAATCTGCATATAAGTTAAATTAGCAGGGTGACAATATACAGCCTTGACGTACTCCTTTTCTGATTTGGAAACAGTCTGTTGTTCCATGTCCAATTCTGTTTGTTCCTGACCTGCATATAGATTTATCAGAAGGCAGGGAAGGTGGTCTGGTATTCCCATCTCTTCAAGAATTTTCCAGTTTCTTGTGATTCACACAGTCAAGGGCTTTGGTGTAGTCAGTAAAACAGAAGTATCTGTTTTACTGGAACACTGTTGCTTTTACGATGATCTAACAAATGTTGGCAATTTGATCTCTTGTTCCTCTGCCTTTTCTAAAACCAGCTTGAACATCTGGAAGTTCACTATTCACATACTGTTGAAGCCTGGCTTGGAGAATTTTGAGCATTACTTTATTAGCGTATGAGATGAGTGCAATTGTGTGGTAATGTGAACATTCTTTGGCATTGCCTTTCTTTGGGAATGGAATGAAAATTGACCTTTTCCAGTCCTGTGGCCACTGCTAAGTTTTCCAAATTTGTTGGCATATTGAGTGCAGCATTTTCACAGCCTCTTCTTTCAGGATTTGAAAAAGCTCTGCTGAAATTCCATCACCTCCACTAGCATTGCTCATAGTGATGCTTCCTAAGGCTCATTTGACTTATCATTCCAGGATGTCTGGCTCTAAGCGAGTGATCATACCATCATGGTTATATAGGTCATGAAGATCTGTTTTGTATAGTTCTTCTGTGTATTCTTGCCACCTTGTCTTAATATCTTCTGCTTCTGTTAGGTCCATGCTATTTCTGTCCTTTATTGTGCTCATCTTTGCATGAAATGTTCCATTGATATCTCTAATTTTCTTGAAGAGATCTCTGGTCTTTCCCATTCTATTGTTTTCCTCTATTTCTTTGTACTGATCACTGAGGAAGGCTTTCTTATCTCTCCTTGCTGTTCTTTGGAACTCTGTATTCAAATGGGCATATCTTTCCCTTTTTCCTTTGCCTTTCATGTCTTTTCTTTTCTCAGATCTTTGTAAGGAGTCCTCAGTCATTTTGCCTTTTTGAATTTCTTTTTCTTGGGGATGGTCTTGTTCACTGCCTCCTGTACAATGTCACAAACCTCCGTCCGTAGTTCTTCAGGCACTCTATCAGATCTAAACCCTTGAATCTATTTGTCACTTCTACTATATGTTCGTAGGGATTTAGGTCATACCTGAATGGTCAAGCGATATTCCCTACTTTCTTCAAGTTAAGTCTGGATTTGGCAAAAAGGTGTTCATGATCTGAGGCACAGTCAGCTCCTGGTTGTGTTTTTGCTGACGGTATAGAGCTTCTCCATCTTTGGGTGCAAAGAATATAATCAGTCTGATTTTGGTATTGACCATTTGGTGATGTCCACGTGAAGTCTTCTCCTGTGTTGTTGGAAGAGGGTGTTTGCGATGACCAGTGCATTCTCTTGGCAAAACTCTGTTAGCCTTTGACTTTGAATTCTGTACTCCCAAGTCAAATTTGCCTGTTACTCCAGGTAGCTCTTGACTTCCTGCTTTTGCATTCCAGTCCCCTATAATGAAAAGGACATCTTTTTTGTTTGTTAGTTCTAGAATGTCTTGTAGGTCTTCACAGAACCATTCAACTTCACCTTGTTCAGCATTACTGGTTGGGGCATAAACTTGTATTACTGTGATATTGAATTGTTTGCCTTGAAAACAAACAGAGATGATTCTGTTGTTTTTGAGATTGCACCCATGTACTGCATTTTGGAGTATTTTATTTACTATGATGGCTATTTCATTTCTTTTGAGGATTCTTGCCAATAGTAGTAGATATAATGGTCATCTGACTTAAATTCACCTGTTCCAGTCCATTTTATTTCACTGATTCCTAAAATATCAATGTTCAGTTCTGCCATTTCTTAAGTTGATTCAGGACATAACTTCGCTGGTTCCTAGGCAATATTGCTCTTTAAAGCATCAGATTTTACCTCCATCATGAGTCACATCCACAACTGGGCATTGTTTTTGCGTTGGCTCCATCTCTTCATTCTTTCTGGTGTTATTTCTCTACTCTTCTCCCATAATGTATTGGGGCACCTACCGACCTGGGAAATTCATCTTTCAGTATCATATCTTTTTGTCATTTCATAATATTCATATGCATATCTTCTTCGGAAGTGTTAGTTCTGCTTTGATTTTGGTTCAATACATCTGTTTCCATACACTCCACCTGCTAACATGGTGCTTGGGCAAAGGCTTGGGCTCCATTGTCCACTGTTTGTAATCTAGAGACTCATCATGCACAGCCCACTGAAGATGTGTCCTACCATCCTAAAATCTAGAGAGAAAGCACAGGCACATACTATTTGGTTTCCACACCTTCTCTGAAGTTCTCAAACTATTTAAAATCTGCACATGAGGTATTTTCTCAGCAGATCTCTAATTCATGGAAGTTCAGTTCAGTTCAATCACTCAGTCATGTCTGACTCTCTGTGACCCCATGAAACGCAGTACGCCAGGCCTCCTTGTCCATTACCAACTGCTGGAGACTACCCAAACCCATGTGCATTGACTCAGTGATGCCATCCAACCACCTCATCCTTTGTCATCCCCTTCTTCTCCTGCCTTCAATCTTTCCCAGCATCAGGGTCTTTTCAAATGAGTCAGCTCTTCACATCAGCTATCCAAAGTGTTGTAGTTTCAGTTTCAGCATCAGTCCTTCCAGTGAAACACCCAGGACTTATCTCCTTTAGGATGGACTGGTTGGATCTCCTTGCAGTCCAAGAGACTCTCAAGAGTCTTCTCCAACACCACAGTTCAAAAGCATCAATTCTCTGGTGCTCAGCTTTCTTTATAGTCCAACTCTAACATCCATGCATGACTACTGGAAAAACCATAGCCTTGAGTAGACGGACTTTTGTTGACAAAGTAATGTCTCTGCTGTTTAATATGCTGTTTAGGTTGGTCATAATTTTCCTTCCAAGGAGTAAGCAGCTTTTAATTTCATGGCTGCAATCACGATCTGCAGTGATTTTGGAGCCCGAAAATATAAAGTCAGCTACTGTTTCTCCATCTATTTGCCATGAAGTTGGCATGGTCATGAGAGTGAAGGTGGTAAATCAGAATGAAATAGGCCTGTGCTTCTCAATCTTGAATATGCCTATGGACTATCTAAGGATCTTGTTAAAANAAGCTATGATCAACCTAGACAGCTTATTAAAAAGCATAGACATTACTTTGATAACAAAGTCTAGTCAAAGCTATGGTTTTTCCAGTGGTCATGTATGGATGTGAGAGTTGGACTATAAAGAAAGCTGAGCACCAAAAAATTGATGCTTTTGAACTGTGGTGTTGGAGAATATTGTTGAGAATCTCTTGGACTGCAAGGAGATCCAACCAGTCCATCCTAAAGGAGATCAGTCCTGGGTGTTTCATTGGAAGGATTGATGCTGAAGCTGAAACTCCAATATTTGGGCCACCTCATGCAAAGAACTGACTCATTGGAAAAGACCTTGATGCTGGGAAAGATTGAAGGCAGGAGGAGAAAGGGATGAGAGAGGATGAGATGGTTGGATGGCATCAACGACTCAATGGACATGAGTTTGAGTAAACTCCGGGAGTTGGTGATGGATGGGGAGGCTTGGTGTGCTGCAGTCCATGGGGTCGCAAATTATGGGACACAACTGAGAGACTGAATTGAACTGAACTGAACTAGATGAACCTAGACATTATCATACTAAGTAATTCAAACAAAGGTGAATATTATATTATATCTTGTACATGTGGAATCAAAAAATGATACAAATTAAGTTATTTACAAAACAGAAATGGATTCACAGACATAGAAAGCAAACTTATAGTTACCAAATGGGTGAATAGGGGAGGCATATATTAGGAGTTTGGGATTAATAGATAAACACTATTATATATGTATATGCATATATATGTATGCAACAAAGTTATTCAGATACATATATGTATAGTCATATACATATATACATGTATGTAACTGAATAAATTTGTTGCATATATAAACTAACACAACACTGTAAATCAACTGTAGTTCAACTTTAGAAAAAAGAAAAAAGTATTACAGAAGCTGGTAAACATTGTGTTAAGTTCAGAATAAATGTTACAAGTTTAATTTTATACACTAAAGACATGCTAACTTTGATTTTAAAGGATTATATGAAAAAGCTTTCAAAACTTAGACATCTTATAAACAACCACTACTTACTATCATCAATGTCAATATTTTAACATCTTTAATTTTCCACATGATCAGTGATGCTTACATAAATAATAGTTGCAACAATCATGTGAAAATTACACTAATGAGCTTAACTGCAATTATCATGTGAAAATTATATTAGTGAGCTAATGGAAATATCTTAAAAGTATTTTATACTGATGGGGATTTTTAAGGTTCATGGGACCCTTATAAAGTTCAGTGTTGTTCCCTTCTCTCTGTGTAGACAGGGTGGCTTTGGGGGTTTTGGGGAACCCAAAACAATTTCTTCCAGTCTCTCTCCAGAATGGCTAGGTTAAGATAATCAGAATCAACAGTGTGTTTGAGTCAACCTAGACATCAAAAATACTTAGTCATTGTATGAAAATTAGACTATAATTAGAGAAGAAGGTCACAAAGTAGTTATCCTTTTTCTAAAATGTAGGTTTTTATTTTCTCATTATAGCCTACTTTTCAAAACCCAAAGATCATCTTTGAAAAAACAAAGAAAAAGAAAGAACAAAGAAAGCTTTCAGAAGGTTCACTCACTACAGATTTCAACAAAATAAGAACTTATAAATAGAGTATTGTAAAATAAAATTTAAAAAAATAAATAAATGAATAAAATAAAAATACAAAGAAAAAAAAAAGAACTTACATATGCTAATTTCTAAGTTCTTTTTAGGGTATGTGAACAGAAGCCATGATCTACATGTTCTGAAGATATTCAATCCCAGAGTTTGTGACTTTGTAAGTGTCCCTGATCACGTGATGCTTTAAGGCTTGGAGGTGGCCTGACGAGCGGGATGGAGGGAACAGATGCTAATGAAGTTGGCACAAGACCCAGGAGGCAGAGCCACTCAAAGTGACAGGGAAGCAGGGTTACTAGAGCAAATCCATCTCATAAAACTGTGGGAGCTGGTGAAGGGGTCTATGGAAGATTGGTGCTTTTGCATTTACTGGTGACAGCTGTACATCAGGCAGCTTGGAAAGACAGATGGGAATGAAGCGAGAGACAGCGAGGGCAACCAGGAATCTATGTCTGACTCCCAGCACCTTCAACCTTACATTCAGTGGACCTGCAGAAGACCCCAGCATCCCTCACGGGAACGCCCATGAGCTTCAGGCTTGAACTTGATGAAAAGGATCTACTCCGAGTTCAAGGACGGCAGGTTGCTGCCCACTCCAACTGGGCAACTGCAGACTAGTGACACCCATACATCATGCTCGTGGGCAGCTTGCCTTTCCTAGAGATAGGTCTGCAGGCTATTTAAGAATCCCTCAGAACATCCTTCTAGAAGAACTATTATGTAAGAATAAAAATGGGCTTTTAGTATCTGATAAACTGGATTTTCTTTTGTAAGATTTTCTGCTCAGACATTCTGTCTTGTTACAAAGTATGTGGGATTCCATTGAAAATAGGAATTAAATAACAAATCAATTAGAGAATCTAATTAGGCTGTATACAGTTTCATGGACACTTGTTATTTAGGTTTATTGCATTGGACTGAAATCATTTGTCAACCTGTAGGGTGAGCTCTTCTGTTCAGTGTTGCAGTTCTAGTTCAAAGACTCAACAAAAGTAAATAAATGGATGAACTCTTTAATGAATAACCCCCAAACACTGGTCTTATACAGGAAAAAAAAAAAAAAAGAACTATTGAGACAATAACGTCCTATTGCCACGATCAAGTCCACCTTGCAAAAACGATATGTGTAGTGAACCTGGTCCTTTCAGCTGCAGAAGAGGGCCCTAGGATTGCAGCGCTCGAGTTCTCCTGGCACTCGTGCTCCCCCTGGCATGTTCAACTTTCCCTTTTCTGCCAAATAGTCTCCTTCATCAGGCCATCTACACACAGTCCTCTAAACCCAACATAATCAAACCCAGCTTGCTTTGGATGATCCTCCTCTAAGTCTCTATATTTATTTCTAACTCTTCAAGCATTGGTTCAAACACTCTCATGTCCAGAAGAGTCCTTACTGAGGATGCTAAAAGACGGCTTTGGTGCTCCCCTGGGCTTTCTCACACACACATTCTCCCAAATATCCACAGAATCTCCTTCTGGTCCTACTCATGTGATTGTGGGTAAAATATATTCACTCAAAGGTTATGTTTCTTCTTCTTAGGGATATATTAATATCTTACCTCCCAAAGGGACAATAGGTTACTTAAAGGAAGTGAATGTTATCTTTGCATCCTTTGCATTTAGTATGACTACTTGTCCTAGGTTTTATTGTAGAGCCTTCAGAATTATGTTTTATGTAGGAAAGTCAACCTGATAATATATAACTAAATCTGATTTTATGCAATATTTTTAAATCTAAAGGACTTTTTTCTACAAATACTTGCCCTTATTTTCTACCCATCCAGAACTTAATGGCAATCCACTCTAGTACTATTGCCTGGAAAAATCCCATGGACAGAGGAGCCTTGTAGGCTACAGTCCATGGGGTCGCAAAGAGTCGGACACGACTGAGCGACTTCACTCACTCAGAACTTATTGTACTAGGAACTTATGCAAATGGCTTTCAGTAATTTTTGAGATAAACATAAATGAAGGCACACAAGGAATAAAGAACTCCTTTACCATACCATGCATGTCCATTCTCTTGATTCTGCAAGTATAATTCAAATACAATATCTTGAACTTAGAAGTAGCTAAACCACACACAGGCCAAATGGAAGTTCAACCCAAATCATGCCTATGCTTTTTGACATTCATTAGGATCTAGGTTGTTCTGTGTTCTCTGGAGGAGTAGGGAAAGAGATGGAAAGGGTTAGTCTCAGTAAAACAGAGATAACTGATGGTCATCTCAGATAACAGATATCTCAGATAATACAGATATTGATGAGGAAGGGTACAGAAGCATAGTGACATTAGAACAGGGAATACTGTTGTACTCTGGGGCCCAGGCCTGAGCCGAATAATTAAAGACCAGGAGACCTGAGTGAGAGTCAACTGTCCTGGTTCTTAGTCCTCACTCCCCAGTAGCTCTCATGATCTTTCTCCAGGGTAACAGCCTATTACAGAAGCAATGTCCACTATGGTCAAGACTCTGCAGGCCCCTCCCATCATCACCACTTAGGAAGTCACCAGAATCTGAGGCAGACAGTTCCCAGATATGCTGGCGTCTTCCTCCCTCGAACACCCTCAGCCTCTCAGATGTCCCCCAGAGGGACGGAACCCCAGCTACCCACATCTGCGACCCAGGCGGCAGTGTGCGCTGCACTTCCCTCCTTCCTATCCCTGCTTTGCTCCCACCACCGCACTCAATGGTTCTCGGGATCACTGGCAAAGAGACGTCCCCAAGTTCTTGTCTCAGAATCAGATTTAGGGGAAGTCAAAGTAAGACATATGGTAAGGGCTCAAATACAATAAACTGTTTAACCAACATCATTCTCCAGTTCTAGCTCTTAGGACATTGTCTTACTTTGAATTTTTTAATGATAACTTTAAAATCTCAGTCCCAAGAATGAAACTGGTAACCTGTTTATCCCTCCCTGCCTTTCCCTTCACTTCAGAGAAATAAAGAACACACTCAGATTTAACTGAAGGTGCTCAATAAATATTAGACAGCATCTCCTATGTAAGGACTTTGTGTTTCTCTCATAAATGGATGAATCAATGGATCATTCATGGGGGCACATTTTATTCACGTTTAAAGTAAGCAGTTCCAGCACTCTAATAGCTCACCCCTGCAGCCTCCCTCTTCTGTGGGTAGAATGAGCCTGTTCCTAATGTGTCTTAGCCCATGGTAAAATAGAGAATAGAGAATAGAGTTTCTTTCTGAATGGGTGATTATAGCAAAGTGAAAATTGCTCCAGGGCAGGGCCTTTCAAGCTTTCATACTACTTGCCTTAGGATGTTGTTAAAATGCATATTCTAGATCAGTAGGACTGATTGGGAGCCAAGATTCTACACTTCTAATAAGCTCCCAGATGTTGATACTTCTGATGCAAAGACCACACATTGAGCTATAAAGCTGTAAACCTGTGCCTTCCCCTAAGGCAGCCACTAGCTACATGTGCTTATTTAAATTAGAAATTAATTCATTTTCCTCAGTCACATTAGTTATGTTTTCTAAATTTATTTATTTATTTTAATTGGAAGCTAATTACTTTACAATATTGTAGTGGTTTTTGTCATACATTGCTATGAACCAGCCATGGGTGTACATATGTCTCCCATCCTGAACCCCCCTCTCACCTCTCTCCATCCCATCCCTCAGGGTCATCCCAGTGCACTGGTCCTGAGCACCCCGTCTCATGCATCAAACCTGGACTGGCGATCTGTTTCACATATGGTAACATACGTGCTTCAATGCTATTCTCTCAAATCATTTCACAACATTAATTATGTTTTAAGTGTTCAATAGCCACATGAGGCTAAGTGGCCCTACCACACTAGAGAGCACAAACAGAGAACATTTCCAGCTGTGCAAAAAGTTCATTGAATTCATTACTTTAAACATTGGAGAGATGTTCTCAGATATCTTTTGTTTATCACTCTTATAATCTTTCTTTTCTACCTTCTCTACTCCCTACTCCCCTCCAGTTCTCTACACTGTGGAGGTTTTGTTCTTGCTTTTTACACTTTCATAAAAATTCTGCAATAGGGGACTCAGAGGCATTCTCTGAATACATTTCTTCTCAAAGAATTGGTTGAAACTCCACAGACCATCTAAACAATGGACCCTCCATAACTATCCTATTTCAAGTCTGTTTTTTTAAGATTTAGTGAATGACATATTCAGTTAGACGGTTTGAGGGAAACACACTAAATTTGATATGGCTTAAATGTCCTGTTAGAATACTAGCCACAGCAATAATCTTTCTCAGTTTTATTAACCAAAATACAATATTTGTACAAGTCATTCATGTCTTAGTGTCAAGACTGAGAAAATAAAGCACTTCTAATAAAAAAGGAAAGATTTCTGCCTTTGCCTCTAGTGCTCTCTCAAACTACCTTTTCATAAAAATGATACTTGTAATTGACTCACATTGTAATTTATCTCTCTAAGCTGAAAATGCTTCAGAAATATACTTGTCTGTTTCTTGGTTAATCTGTTAACGTCTCAGAAAGTTAGGATTGGCTGTTGGATAACAGCTTTTCTAGAATATATAGATATACCCAAAGTTCAAATGCATCATGAATTGCCTGATTATAATGAAAAGCACTTAGGTTTAGAAAACTACAGTAGATAGCAGAATATGCTGTAGGCAACTCTTCTGTGGAAGGGCTAGAAATGGCACCAGTTCAATCCTTCTAGCTCTTGAGTTCTAAAATCAATTTTGAGACAGGATTTCAAAAAAAAAAAAAAAAAATAGAGAACATAATATTTCTGATCCCGCAAATAGAGAAGGATCTAGAACTCCGCTGTCTCATGGTTGTCCTTAATCTTCATGGTCAAACAGCAGTGATGGGAACCTTCCAAAGTTAGTCCCTTCATATTTAGTTATAGTACTTTGAAAGAGCCTGTGAAAAGTAGCAAGTAGGCATCAACTCAACTCCAAGATCTGGAGCAAATTCAGCAAAACACTCAGCTTGTTTCAAGTGTTTGATAAACTTCCTACACATTAATTACAAAGACTGGTAGTAGAAGCAGAACCTCATATTTTCAAAGTCCTAATTTATTTATACTGACAACTTGAAAAAAAGAAAAACTCGGGCTGTTCACTATTCTATGTTACTGCTGTTAAATTTTAACAATTAAAACAAATTTGAGAGTATCTGCTTATAGTAAAGGTTTACTGTGACAATATACCCATCTTTGCCCAAGAGAAGAAAACAAGCAATCCTGTGCCATTTTAAACAAGAAGGTAAGGCAAGAAAGAAATGGATGATATTACTGGTTACACAGTTGAAAAGATGTAATATAAAATAAACTTTGAATCAATTATTAGAAATCAAATTCACATACATATGTACATAATAGAAGTTTTCTAGAAAATCCAATGTATGAAAACAAAACAAGCTTCAGTGTTTGCATGATTATCGATATAATTTGGTGACATTCTTTAGGAAATAAACAATATTGGAGCTGGAATTTTCCCATGTGATTCAATACACTGGGTAAATTACCTGTTAAAATGTATATAGATCACTGTGGAAATTTTTTCAACTACCTAAATTTATTAAAAAAAAAATCATTATGCCAAAACCCAAATATAGGCACTATTAACATGCTAGTGTATTTCTTCTATATTGGTTTTCTTTGAAAAGTTCATAAACATGTACATATATTTCATTATTTTAAATTAAGGGCAAACTAACTAGCTAAGTGGACAAGAAAACAGACACAGACAGGAACTATGAATTTGTGTCAGGTATGTGCACATTCCTCTTAGGTCTAACCACACGAACCTTCTGATGACTTTATAATGCAGGCACTGTGTTACCTCTGCTTTAAAGATGAGGAGGCAGAAGGTGTTAAATAATGGGCCTGTATTCTCCAAAGGAACATTTCATACAAAGATGGGCAAAATAAAGGCAGAAATGGCAAGGAACTAACAGAAGCAGAAGAGATTAAGAAGAGGTGGCAAGAATACATAGAACTATACAAAAAAGATCTTAATGACCTGGATAACCACGACGGTGTGGTCACTCACCTAAAGCCAGACATCCTGGAGTGTAGAGTCAGGTGGGCCTTAGGAAGCATTACTACAAATAAAGTTAGTTGAGGTGATGGAATTCCAGCAGAGCTATTTCAAATCCTAAAAGATGATGCTGTGAAAGTGTTGCACTCAATATGCCAGCAAATTTGGAAAACTCAGCAGTGGCCACAGGACTGGAAAAGGTCAGTTTTCATTCTAATCCAAGAGAAAGGCAATGCCAAAGAATGCTCAAACTACTGCACATTTCATTTCAGTTCAGTCACTGAGTAATGTCCAATTCTTTGCGACCCCATGGACTGCCACACGCCAGGCTTCCCTGTCCATCACCAACTCCTGGAGCTTGTTCAAACTCATGCCCATCAAGTCAGTTATGCCATCCAATCATCTCATCCTCTGTTGTCCCCTTCTCCCCCTGCCTTCAATCTTTTCCAGCATCAGGGTCTTTTCCAAAGAGTCAGCTCTTCACGTAAGGTGGCCAAAGTATTGGAGTTTCAGCTTCAGCATCAGTTCCTCTGATGATTTCCTTTAAAATGGACTGGTTGGATCTCCTGGCAGTCCAAGGGACTCTCAAGAGTCTTCTCCAACACCACAGCTGAGAAGCATCAATTCTTCAGTGCTCAGCTTTCCTTATGGTCCAACTCTCACATCCATACATGATTACTGGAAAAATCATCCTTTTGACTAGATGGACCTTTGTTGGCAAAGTAATGTCTCTGCTTTTTAATATGCTGTGTAGGTTGGTCATAGCTTTTCTTCCAAGGGGCAAGTGTCTTTTAATTTCATGGCTGCAGTCACCCTCTGCAGTGATTTGGGAGCCCCCCAAAATAAAGTCTGTCACTGTTCCACTGTTTCCTCATCTCTTTGCCAGGAAGCGATGGGACTAGATGCCAAGGTCTGATTTTTCTGAATGTCTAGTTTTAAGCTCATTTCACATGCTAGTAAGGTAATGCTCAAAGTCCTTTAAGCTAAGCTTTAGCAGTACGTGAATGAGAACTTCCAGATATACAAGATAGATTTAGAAAAGGCAGAGGAACCAGAGATCAAATTGCCAACATCTGTTGGATCATAGAAAAAGCAAGGGAATTCCAAAAATCATCCACCACTGCTTCACAGACTATTATTATTTTCTTGGTCTTCAAAATCACTGCAGATGGTGACTGCAGCCATGAAATTAAAAGATACTTGCTTGCTCCTTGTAAGAAAAACTATGACAAGTATAGTGTATCAAAAAACAGAGATATCACTNATCATCCACCACTGCTTCACAGACTATTATTATTTTCTTGGTCTTCAAAATCACTGCAGATGGTGACTGCAGCCATGAAATTAAAAGATACTTGCTTGCTCCTTGTAAGAAAAACTATGACAAGTATAGTGTATCAAAAAACAGAGATATCACTTCACTAACAAAGATCCATGTAGTCAAAGCTATGGTTTCTCCAGTAGTCAAGTACGGATGTGAGAGTTGGACCATAAAGAAAGCTGAGCACTGAAGAATTAATGCTTTTGAAGTGTGGTGTTGGAGAAGACTCTGGAGAGCCCCTTGCACTGCAAGGAGATCCAACCAGTCCATCCTAAAGGAGTTCAGTCCTGGGTGTTCATTTGAAGGACTGATGTTAAAGCTGAAACTACAACACTTTGGCCACCTGATGCGAAGAGCTGACTCATTTGTAAAGACCCTGATGCTGGGAAAGATTGGGGGCAGGAAGAGAAGGGGACGACAGAGGGTGAGATGGTTGGATGGCTTCACCGACTCGACTGTCATGAGTTTGAGGAAACTCCGGGAGTTGGTGAAGAACAGGGAAGCCTGGCGGGCTGTAGTCCATGGGGTCACAGAGTCGGACATGACTGAGCGACTGAAAAACAACAACTTGGGCAGAAAAGCTGATGAGTATGAGACTAAGAAATTTGTCCAAGCTGCCATGCTTGGTAGTGGCACAGCTAGAAACAGATTGTAACAAAGCTGTCTTTTTTACAGTTTGATTTCAGCTACTTAGGTTAAAGTGCTAATATGCTTCAAGGTGTAAAGTTTCCCCAAATTAAGCATCACTGTATTGAGGATGTCTTACCATCTACTACAGATTTACACTATACTTAACTTTAAAATTGAAAAAGATAATATATCCGTACATCTTCTTTAAAATATAAGAACATTTGGTAATGGAAGCCTAGCATTTCTATCATGGCAATTTTAAGAAACATTTACTTGTTTACTTTGGTTGAGTCACAGTTGTTGCATGTAGGCTCTCTAAGTTGTGGCATGCAGGCTAGCTGCCCCACTTCATGTGAGATCTTAGTTCTCTGACCATGGATTGAACCTGTGTCCCCTGCACTCCACGGTGGATGCCCAACCACTGAACTACCATGGAACTCCCATATGTCATTGTAAATTTTAATAAAATTTCCTTAAGAATTTATAGGTATTTCAAATAATTATGCTATACACCTAAAACTAATAACATGTTATATGTCAATTATACATCAATAAAATAAAAATAATAAATTTCCAATTTGGTATATTTTTACAGCAACTATATTAGTCAATGGACATACAAAAACTATTGCCAAGATGGTTGAGAAAATCTCACTATACCCCACATCAAGTTTTCCCAGTTGTTACTATCTTATAAATGCATGATACATTTGTTACAACTAAAGAACCAATGGGCTTTGCTGGTGGCTCAAATGGTAAAGAATCTGCCTGCAGTGTGGAAGATCTGTGTTTGACCCCTGGGTTGGGAAGATCCCTTGCAGAAGGGAATGGCAACACACTCCAGTATTCTTGCCTGGATAATTCCATGGACAGAGGAGCTTGGCGAGCTACAGTTCATGGGGTCACAAAGACTTGGACACGAATGAGCGAATGACACACACACAGACACAAAGAACAAATATTGATGCATTTTTTGAACTAACATGCCGGGAGCTGCCACGGGAGATCCCACCCATGACAAGGTCATGTGGAAGAGAACTGTTAAGCAAGGCNAAATCTGACACTGTTTCCACTGTTTCCCCATCTGTTTCCCATGAAGTGATGGGACCGGATGCCATGATCTTCATTTTCTGAATGTTGAGCTTTAAGCCAACTTCATTCTCCTCTTTCACTTTCATCAAGAGGCTTTTTAGCTCCTCTTCACTTTCTGCCATAAGGGTGGTGTCATCTGCATATCTGAGGTTATTGATATTTCTCCCAGCAATCTTGATTCCAGTTTGGGTTTCTTCCAGTCCAGTGTTTCTTATGATGTACTCTGCATACAAGTTAAATAAACAGGGTGACAATATACAGCCTCGATGTACTCCTTTTCCTATTTGGAAACAGTCTGTTGTTCCACGTCCAGTTCTAACTGTTGCTTCCTGACCTGCATACACGAAAGCTATTTAGCACTAGTTATACTCCTTGGAAAGAAATTTATGACCAACCTAGATAGCATATTGAAAAGCAGAGACATTACTTTGCCAACAAATGTCTGTCTAGTCAAGGTTGTGGTTTCTCCAGTGGTCATGAGAGTTGGACTGTGAAGACAGCTGAGTGCCGAAGAATTGATGGATTTTTTTTTTTTCTAAATTAGTGCAGTTCTTTATTTCACAGGTAAAGCAACAAAGGCAAACATCAGCTAATTTAATTTCCTAAGCACATACAAAAGAATCTAGTAGCAGAAACAGACCTAGAACACCTTAAGGGCCCATTTTTTTCCCAGTGAATTTCCTACATTGATCTCTATTTTTTCCCATTATCATATTTCTCCTATTTCCTTCATCATTTCATGATTAAAACATCCTGACTCATCTCTGTCCATTTTTCCTCTGTGCTTGCTATTTGATTTTTACTTTATTTTCATTTGCTTTCAGTAACTTTACAGTAACTTTTTTATATTCATGTGCCTAATACCAGAGTCCATATCAACACTAAATCAGATTATGTTATGCTCTGGCTTGAAATGGTCCAATAACATCCAAATTTCAATTTTAATCCTAATACCCTAGGTGATTTGGACACTGTGCCCCAAACAGTGTGTGCAATGGTAAAGAGTCAGACTAGNGAGTCCATATCAACACTAAATCAGATTATGTTATGCTCTGGCTTGAAATGGTCCAATAACATCCAAATTTCAATTTTAATCCTAATACCCTAGGTGATTTGGACACTGTGCCCCAAACAGTGTGTGCAATGGTAAAGAGTCAGACTAGATTTTCATATGCAGACTCCCTGTGTTAAAATCTTTTGTCTTTATTTACCATGTAGCATTTTTGTGTTGGGATTCCTTGGAGCTCAGCTGATGCTTTTGAAATGTGGTGTTGGAGAAGACTCTTGAGAGTCCCTTGGACTGCAAGGAGGTCCAACCNCGCTTACTCCTTGGAAGGAAAGTTATGACCAACCTAGACAGCATATTCAAAAGCAGAGACATTACTTTACCAACAAAGGCCCGTCTAGTCAAGGCTATGGTTTTTCCAGTGGTCATGTATGGATGTGAGAGTTGGATTGTGAAGAAAGCTGAGTGCCAAAGAATTGCTTTTGAACTGTGGTGTTGGAGAAGACTCTTGAGAGTCCCTTGGACTGCAAGGAGATCCAACCAGTCCATCCTAAAGGAGACCAGTCCTGGGTGTTCATTGGAAGGACTGATGCTGAGGCTGAAACTCCAATACTTTGGCCACCTCATGCAAAGAGTTGACTCATTGGAAAAGACCCTGATGCTGGGAGAGATTGGGGGCAGGAGGAGAAAGGGATGACAGAGGATGAGATGGCTGAATGGCATCACCGACTCGATGCACATGAGTTTGGGTGAACTCTGGGAGTTTGTGACGGACAGGGAGGCCTGGCGTGCTGCAATTCATGGGGTCTCAAAGAGCCAGACATGACTGAGTGACTGAACTGAACTGATACACGACATACGAGTTTCACTCTTGATTTTTAAAGCTCCCTGCCCTTCACAATAATCCCACTGATCTCTTTTATTTTACCTTATAAATGATCAATAAGGATTTAACACAGAGCTGTTGAAGAAGACATGAAAGTTTCCATTATTTTCATTACCTGGGGAAGACTGTTAATCCACCCTTGTCTTTCCATATATATGGATATATATGTATGTGTATATATATACACATATGTATATAAATATGATATGAAAGAAAATGAGGTTTTAAATATATCTACTTCTTCCATGATTTTTAAAGAATTAGTCTGCGCTAAACTATGACCCCACTGTTTCTGAAAGCAATTATATTTTGTAGCTTATTTTGAATTATTTCTTGGTTGGAGTATCTTCCCTGTAATTCAATAAACTCATCCGGGATCCATGAACTTTATATTTAGAATTCTATCACAAGCACATAGCCCAGGGCCTTGTGTAGAAAATGTGCATTGAACTGAAATGAAATTAGGTCAGAGTTCTTAGCAATGAATTCATGTATCTGAGTCAATCAACCTTTCAGTTTGTACCTGTTCCTTCTAGGGAGCCCAATTTATTGATACATCTCTGGGTCTAAAATAGAAGATAAAACATTAAAATTGTTAATTTTAGTATAAAAGCCTAGAAAATATGTTATCTTAGTTGAGGCTGAATTTGTAGAGGAAAGTATCTATAGTGAGCATGAGAAAGTGAAAGTGAAGTCACTCAGTCATGTCTGACTCTTTGCAACCCCATGGACTATAGCCTACAAGGCTCTTCCCTCCATGGGATTCTCCTGGCAAGAGTATTGAAGTGGATTTCCTTCTCCAAGGCATCTTCCCGACCCAGGGATGGAACCAGGGTCTCTTGCATTCCAGGCAGACACTTTAACCTCTGAGCCACCAGGGAAACTCTGTAGTGAGCATAGATACTTTCTATTATTAGAGATTGAATGTATCATTTATAGCTTCTTGCTTTTTCTTTCCAGCTTCACAGATGATGGCCACTTCTTAATAAGTAGAGTTTTTTCCCTAAGTGGTAAATACAAAGTAGTAAAAATATAAACTATTTATGAAGACAATGAATTTAGCAATTAAAATATACTGTAATTTACCTATGATGTGTTTATTTAGCAATACCAGATTCTCAATATAGATCATATACGGGCAGCAGATGTCCTTACCCATAAAATGTAGTGATTGAGTTGCCTGATAAATTTCACATTAGCTGCAATTACATATTTAAATAATCATCCTCTACAGAAAAAAATATCAGGGTGTCACTTTTCATCATAAAACTCAAAATTTTCAATTTTTTTTGTTTTTTAAACAATACCTCATAGCTTTATTTTCAGAATTTTTTTCAGAAAAAAAATCACAGTAATTATTCACAAATGGTTGCAACAATCCTTAAGAATAACTATTATTAATCTCAATTTTAAAACCTGTGTTTGAAAGAACTCTGATTCCAACATGGCTGTTTTATTTATTTCAGCCTCTTCCTTTTTCCCCTATACCACCTATGGCATGGTCATGGCTAAGTTACTAAGCTACTCTAATAAATTGACATCTCAGATTCATCAAAATTTAAAACCATACACCTACACACTGCAATTTTTATGTTAGTTTCTTAGAGATAGTGTTTCTTGAGGTAGTTGTCAAAGTGGATATGTCATGTTTAGATTGACTAGATATCCAACCACTAAAGACTTAGAACTGGATAAATTGTCATATATTACTAGAAATATGTCTATTTGTTCCAGTTTGAATTTTTAAATTTTTAATTGCAATTTTAATTTTCAAACTAGTAAGTAACCTTGCAGATACATTGACCCTCTAGAACTACATTAACAAGAACAAGAATATAAGTCTGAAAGTGCATGTCACCCTTTGAAATGGAACCAAGAAAAAAGAAGTCCTTGTCAAAATTTCTGAGTCTTCACAGGGCCTTTTTTTCTCATTCTTTTTTATTTTTTAAATTACAAAAGTATGATAACACATTTAAAAGATAACACTTGGAAAATATAGAACAATGTTACATATAGTTTCACTATATATATTGCAATTATTTTTTAAATCAATATATTAAGATTTTTAGTTATAGTTTCAGTATCAAACTCCCAAGAATTAATAGAATGAACATACAGAAAAATAGAAGGATATAATAGACTTGAAAGCATTGTGAACCAATTCAACATAATTAAGATTTATGCAATTTTCACACAATAGATATAAATTCTATTCAAGTTCCTATAGAGTATAAACTAGGAGACACTGGAATATATCTAGGGCCATAAAACAAGGTGCAAACATTTCATGGTCTGAAGGCATTGAAATTATACAGAGTCTGTTCTCTTATCACTGTGAAATTATGTTAGTAATCAATATCAAAAGCTATTTGAAAATAACCCACATATTTTCAAGTGCAATGTGGCATTTACCAAGACAGATCTTTGAGTTAGACATTAAAAGTGTCATTAAAGTTAGAAGATTGAAAAAACACAGAGGGTGATTGCAGAGAAGAAAGCATTTAAATGAGAAGTTAATATCAAAATGAGAAATTCATATAAAAGATACTTCCAAAATCTCCATGCATTTGAAAATTAAATATCCATTTTTAAATGATGGGTATATCTAAGAAGCCATAAAAAAGAAAATTAGAAAATATTTCATAGGATCTNGAAAGCATTTAAATGAGAAGTTAATATCAAAATGAGAAATTCATATAAAAGATACTTCCAAAATCTCCATGCATTTGAAAATTAAATATCCATTTTTAAATGATGGGTATATCTAAGAAGCCATAAAAAAGAAAATTAGAAAATATTTCATAGGATCTTTTTATTGTTACAGGAGGTGAAATGGATCTTGTGGTTTCAAAGATGTGTTAGAGGTGAGCTCCGTGACTCTAGAAATGAAGATGCTAGGCACTTGGCATTTTGTCATTTCATATCAAGACTGGCTCTCAAGGAACTTTCAAGATATGAGCAGGATAAAGAGGGGCTATTTTTGATGAATGACTGTCCTCCAAGAAAAATACCCCTCCTCCCCTGCCCATGGTTAGGTGGAATAGTAGTTTGTTTTATACATTTAGATCTTTTTATTTTAAAATATGTTTAATGTTTATTAGATTTCTAAAAGGAGTCACCATTTTAAAAAAAAATTTCATAGAAGTTTTATTAAGCAGCTTGTTGTGATTGAGCATTGAGTGGGAGGGGCTGCAACTCTTTTCTCTTAACTCAGCCCAACTTCCCATTGCTTATTTTTTAGAAAGCCCTACGGACTTGCTAGTCATCAGATATTATTGAAACCCCATGTAAAATAACCAGAACATTTGTATTTTGTTTCCCTATGGATTATGCAAGGGTTTCCAAAATAATGCAAAATATATTTGGCTTGCATTTTGTGAACCTAACATGAAAAAAAACCCACAAAATAGTTTTTTTCCCCCCACAATATATGAACCTAGAACACAGCTGATTTTGTCAATTAAGCCACTAATAAGGAAATGATAGAGAAACAAAAGCCCAGAGAATGGGTCTTATTTACAAACAAACAAAATGCTCATCTATCAAGTAGAATGATTATAGTCAGAGAAGTGCTTGTAAAACAATGTAGTGTAATCAGTGAGGCATATGCTTGAAAGCAGTCAGACTGGGGCTTCAGAGTTGCTTCACCTTTCCCTAACCATACTACTGGCAAATAATTTGTCCTTTCCAAGCACTGCTGTTTTTCTTTCAGGTATAAAAAGGGGAATAATGGCAATTTTCATTTATTTATATTCTCCATGTGTTGAGTGCCTATTACAAGCTATTAATACATACTCTCCTGGGGCCAAGGAAAGCAGTGAAGAAAACAGATGAAAATCTGTTTTTGTGCAAAGGTGAAGGTGAAGTCGCTCAGTCGTGTCCGACTCTTTGCGACCCCGTGGACTGTAACCTACTAGGTTTCTCCATCCATGGGATTATCCAGGCAAGAATACTGGAGTGGATTGCCATTTCCTTCTCCAGGGGATCTTCCCGACCCAGGGATCGACCCAGGTCTCCCGTATTGGAGGCAGACGCTTTAACCTCTGAGCCACCAGGGAAGCCAAAAGCACCTTTTAATGAAGGTGAAAAAAGATAAGCAGAACAATTTAATAACACACAGTGTACTGAATGATGAAAAAGAGATAAGTCTATGACAGGAAGTACTAGGAAAAGTTATTTTAAGTAGTGTGGCTAAAATACCCTATCTATGATAGTAACAATTGAGGAAACTATTTTAAAGATGGGGGAATGAATAGATCACAATGGGTGAAGACACTTTAGGAAAACAGAATGTGAGTCTGTTTCTTTTGGCCACTAAGCTTCTGTTCTCCAAAATAAGAACACTTTGCTCTTGTTTGCAATGTCCCATTAGAATCAACTTGGATGTCGACTTCAGTGAACCTGGATTCAAGGTTATCCTTCCCATAAGGGATAGAATTAGAGGTTTTCCCAAGGGGATGGTGTTGGAATTAGTAGAAAAATATATGGACTATGACCAAGATCCATCACATGTATTGTAGGATAGAAACAGTTCAGAAATGGAGAAATGGAATTTTAAATTCTTAGACTGGCAATTCTCCTAATCTATAATCAATCATGAGAGCAGGAAAGAAGAAGAAGAAAAAAAGCGTTAATAGTGTTCTGAATGCATGTTTAAAAATTAAACAGAATCACAAACACTAGCCTTGGAGATTCCTTTTCCAGGTGTTTTCCTTCACAAATATTGCTTTTTTTGATTCTCTAGAAAAAATCATGCCAAGAAAAGCCATATACTGGAAAGTCTAATTTAATATCAACACTATTAAGTTAATATTAAGTCGATTTATTAACTATTACTAAACATATACTACTATTAAGTTGAATATTTAGTTGATTCAGTTCAGTCATTCATCGTGTCTGACTCTTTGCAACCACATGAATCGCAGCATGCCAGTCCTCCCTATCCATCACCAACTCCCTGAGTTCACTCAGACTTGCGTCCACTGAGTCAGTGATGCCATCCAGCCATCTCATCCTCTGTCGTTCCCTTCTCCTCCTGCCCCCAATCCCTCCNACTTTATTGATTTTCTGTATAAACCAAGGAACATCAGCCTCTTTTCTTCTCTCCTTATCTTCTTATCTACAACATTCTTATCTGTCTCTCTGTCTCTCTAAATCAATCGCAATCACCACGCCGTTCCTCCTTCGGGTTTCCCTGGATCCTGTGGGGGCTGGACCCCAGTGCTAATGTACATACTTCAATGAAATTTTCTTAACTTTTATCTACTTTTTTTTAAATCTGTTCCAGGATTCCACCCAGGATACTACATTATCTTCAGCCTATAAGTCTCCACAGTGTACTCTACTGTGACTGTTTCTTAGATTTTCCTTTTTGTTGATGACTTTCACAGTTTAGAGTACTGTTCAGGCATTTTGAAAAATATGTTTTGTTGATATTTTGCTCATGACTGGACTGAAATTGTCGATTTTAAGGAGAAAGACCACTAGCTAAAGTGTCACCTTTGTGACATCATATAAAGGTTACATACNTCCTTTTTGTTGATGACTTTCACAGTTTAGAGTACTGTTCAGGCATTTTGAAAAATATGTTTTGTTGATATTTTGCTCATGACTGGACTGAAATTGTCGATTTTAAGGAGAAAGACCACTAGCTAAAGTGTCACCTTTGTGACATCATATAAAGGTTACATACGGCAGAAAGTGAAGAGGAACTAAAGAGCCTCTTGATGAAGGTGAAAGAGAAGAGTGAAAAGCTGGCTTAAAACTCAACATTCATAAAACTAAGATCATGGTCCCATCACTTCATGGCAAATAGATGGGGGGGGGGGGATGGCAATGGTGACAAATGTTATTTTCTTGGGCTCCAAACTCACTGCAGACAGTGACTGCAGCCATGAAATTAAAAGAAGACACTTGCTCCTTGGAAGAAAAGCTATGACAAACTTAGACAGCATATTAAAAAGCAGAGACATTACTTCACCAACGAAAGTCTATGTAGTCAAAGCTATGGTTTCTCCAGTAGCCATGTACAGATGTGAGATTTAGACGATAAAGCAGGCAGAGCACTAAAGAATTGATGCTTTCGAACACTGGTGCTGGAGAAGACTCTTGAGACTCCCTTGGACAGCAAGAAGATCAAACCAGTCAATCCTTAAGGAAATAAATCCTGAGTATTCATTGGAAGGACTTAATACTTCTTTGGCCACCTGATGCGAAGAGTCAGCTCATCAGAAAAGATCGTCATGCTGGGAAAGCTTGAAGGCAGGAGGAGAAAGGGGATAGAGGATAAGATGGTTGGATGGTATCACCGTCTCAAAAAGACATGAGTTTGAGCAAACTCCAGGAGACAGTAAAGAATGGGGAAACCTGGCATACTGCAGTCCAGGGGGGTCTCAAAGAGTCAGACACAGCTGAGTGGCTACAGAACAGCAGTCATCAACCTGATTCAGTGCTGATATCCTGACCCTGACTACTTTGAGGCAGTGGTTGGTGGGTTGCCCTAACGTAAAGTTTCTCTTTCTCCCCTTTTCCATAGTGTTCTCTTTGGAATGCAGGCAACATGTGAAGCCCACACTTAAAGTCTTAATATTCTACCATATTAAGGGATCATTATTTATATCAATTATTTGGACTCTATGGGAGAATTTTCTATTATTATCTATTATTTCCCATTTTAAAATTTTAATCAATCATATAGTTATATACTCATGGAAATTTATTTAATACATTGAGTTATAAGCCAATATTACATTATTTATTTTCTTGCTCACATGGTTCCAGCATGACCCTTGGGAGCTATTTCAGATTGCTTTGGTGTTCCTTTGATACACCCTCATTGTTTAATTTTTTGGCTACTTAATTTATGGACTCAGAAATGAGCCAAGCTTATCATGTCAATTCTCTGTCACAGCTCCAGGATCAGCCACTCCTCCAAGGAGCCCTGTTCTTGTTATTAGAAAATAGTATTAGAAACCAAGTTCTGGGAACTTGATGTTCTTATTGCTTCTGGGGGGTATTATTGCTCCTAAGTTTTGTTAGTGGGCAGAGCTTGAGAATATATGTCTGTATGTGTATACATATAAATACATACGTTGTTCTGATGGTTGTTTAGTCACTAAGTTGTGCCTGACTCTTTGCAACCACATGGATTAGAGCCCACCAGGCTCCTCTGTCCATGGAATTTCCCACGCTGGAATACTGGAGTGGGTTACCATTTCCTTCTCCAGGGGATCTTTCCAACCATGGGATCAAACCCATATCTCCTGAAATGGCAGGTGGATTCTTTTACCACACATAGACACAGACACAGACACACACACACACAGAGACACACACAGAGACACACACACACATTTGTGTGAAAGTGAAGTCACTCAGTTGTGTCCAACTTATTATGACCCCATGGACTGTAGCCCACCAGGCTCCTCCATCCATGGGATTTTTCAGGCAAGAGAAACGGAGTGGGTTGCCATTTCCTTCTCCAGAGGATCTTCCCAACTTACATATGTATAAAACACTTTGTTTATGTACACATATCTATATTATTTACCTATTAGTCATGTGTATTTATAGTAAGCTAAACATGGGTTCATACCAATGTCTCATCCTAGTATCACAAGATTCATTCTACCTTTCAGCCGTTGGCTATCTGTAACAATTAAAATATTAGGAGATTATGGACTGAAAGTTAATGGTTCAATGGTAAAGAATCTGCATGCAATGCAGGGGACACAGGAGATGCAAATTCGATCCCTGGGTCAGGAAGATCCCCTGGAGAAGGAAATGGTAACCCACTCTAGTATTGTTGCCTGGATAATCCATGGACAGAGGAGTCTGGTGGTCTACAGTCCATAGGGCTGCAAAGAGTCGGACACGATTGAGCAAACACATGTGATGCAATGGACTTAAAGTTAAGAAAATGACCTTCTTAAGAGCTATTAGAGGCTAGAAACTGAATCTTGATTCTTTACTTAGTTACCAGTCTATTATTTTCCCACTCTAAAACATTATATCATTTATCCTAAGTTCTCACCATGCAATACCATAGTCCAACTCATTATCAGAGAAATGCAAATCAAGACCACAATGAGGTACCATTTCACACCAGTCAGAATGGCTGCGATCTAAAAGTCTGCAAGCAATAAATGCTGGAGAGAGTGTGGAGAAAAGGGAACCCTCTTACACTGTTGGTGGGAATGCAAACTAGTACAGCCACTATGGAAAACAGTGTGGAGATTCCTTAAAAAATTGCAAATAGAACTGCCTTATGACCCAGCAATCCCACTGCTGGGCATACACACCGAGGAAACCAGAATTGAAAGAGACACATGTACCCCAATGTTCATTGCAGCACTGTTTATAATAGCCAGGACATGGAAACAACCTAGATGTCCATCAGCAGATGAATGGATAAGCAAGCTGTGGTACATATACACAATGGAGTATTACTCAGCCATTAAAAAGAATACATTTGAATCAGTTCTAATGAGATGGATGAAACTGGAGCCTATTATACAGAGTGAAGTAAGCCAGAAAGAAAAACACCAATACAGTATACTGACACATATATATGGAATTTAGAAAGATAGTAATGATGACCCTGTATGTGAGACAACAAAAGAGACACAGACATAGAGAACGGACTTTTGGCCTCTGAGGGAGAGGGAGAGGGTGGGATCATTTGGGAGAATGGCATTGAAGCAAGCATACTATCACGTAAGAAACGAGGTGCCGGTCTATGTTCAATGCAGGATGCAGGATGCTTGGGGCTGGTGCACGGGGATGATCCAGAGAGACGTTGTGGGGTGGGAGGTGGGAGGGGGATTCAGGATTGGGAGCTTGTATACACCTTTGGTGGATTCATGTCGATGTATGGCAAAACCAATACAGTATTGTAAAGTAGAATAAAGTAAGAAAGAAAAAAAATAATAAAAAATTCAAAAAAAAAATACCATAGTCCAACAATTCATCAAAGCACTCTTAATAAAAGGATTTTAAAAAGAATGAATAGCCCAGCGAAGTTGATCCTCACACAGAACTGCTGCAATTCTTGCTTTTTCTGGGAATTCACAATGAAGTTGATACAACCAAATGATAGGATTTGAGTAGCCTTACTTTTTGTATTTTATCTATTTTCTAGTGCTTCTTCAGTAAGCTTTCTTTCTGAAAAGGCTTTCTGCTTGACAGGCTTTGTGTAGATGGAATGACCTTTTGCTGTGTAGGAATACTGGAAGGCAAATGTCAACCCATCTAACTCGGGAAAATAAATAAGACCTGGTCTCTATTCACAAGGAGATAAAACATAGCAACTTGCTTTTTGCTGATTCTTAAGGCATAAAACTCATCTTAAAATAATGTGTTGAAAACACTTCATATAAGGCAATTTTCTCCTGCATGTGCATGCATGCCCTATGCTGTGACCGTGGCTGTCACGTAAAATAATGCCACCTTATTCCTCCACACAACCTTAACGTTAGGCTTGTACCTTAGTAACTTGAATTAATTTATGTTTTCATTTCTCAACATTAGAGTTCACCAAAGAAAGACAAAATCAGCTTTTCCCACTATGGTCCTCATTGACTTTAAACTGCACATTTAGGAGATTTAGTTTTTGCAATTACTCTGTATTTTTGCTTTCTGAAATTGAAGCAATAGAACATATGAGAATAAATGAGGTGGATTTGTGGCAACATGGGTGAACTTTGAAGGTATTATGCTAAGTAAACTAAATCAGACAGAGAAAGTCAAGCACTGTATATGACCTCACTCGTATTTGTAATCTAAAACAACAACAGCTAAACAAAAGCCCGACTTAAAAAAAGTGATCAGATGTGTGCTTACCAGAGGTGGGTGGTGGTGCTGGGAGGTGGATGACACAGGTAAAGAGGGTCAAATGTACCAACTTCCAGTTATAAAATAACTAAGTCTTGGGATTATTGCAGAGGATAGTTAATAGTGTTGTATTGCACATTTGAAAGTTGCTAAGAGATTATCTCTCAAAAGTTCTCATAATAAGAAAAATATTCTGTAGCTACATGTGGTGATGAATGTTAAAAAGACTTACTGCAATGATCATTTCACAATACCTACAAATATTAAACTAATATGTTTGTATCAATTATATCTCAATTTAAAAAAAGAATAGATAAGGTGAATTTGTAACTCATGCTACAAAGGAAGGACTTGACTTAAGCCTCCAAATCTTCCATCACACTTACAGTCACTGATGTGTTGATAAATGTTAAAAAGCATATATCATAAAAAAGGGCCCTGATTAGTAGTATCTGTCAATTCTAGAACTGTAAATGCTTCGGTGGCCAATTTCAAGCTATGAATATGATGGTACAGATTTGAGCAGTGATATGCAATAGTGATCCGTTATATAGCATTTCCACTATCTTGATATTATAATTGTAAATAACATTGAGAGCATAGATAAAAATAAAAATAAGCAGGACATGGAAGGGTACTCAGTAATTTTACTTTTTTTTATTTAGTAAATTTACCTTCTTTCAAGGTAATGCATTTTCTTTAAAGTTGATATAATTTAATAGCTTGTGAAAATTAAGACTTGCTCTTTAAGAAATACCACTAGTAAATACTAGTATTTCAGGGGAAGGGTAATTAAAAGGATATATATTTCTTAAATTGGGGTATAGTTGCTTTACAATGTTGTGTTAGTTTCTGCTGAACAATGAAGTGAAAGAGCTCTAAGCATAGCATACATATATCCCCTCCTTCTCAGATCTCCCTCCCACCCCACCCTCCCCCCAGCTGTCTAGGTTGCCACAGAACACTGAACTGAACTCCCTGTGCCATGCAGCAGGCTCCCACTAGCTGTTTTACACATGGCAGTGTCCCCACACCAATCCCAGTCTCCCAACTCATCATGCCCCCTCCCCATGTCCAAATGTCCATTTCTTATGTCTGCATCTCTATTCTTGCCCTACAGAGGTTCATCTCTACCATTTTTCTAGATTCCACATGTATGCATTAATATATCATATTTGTTTTTCACGCACCACACATGATTTAGCTGTTGTGTGTTTAGCTATTAGCTTCAGTGAATACTGGGGTGCATGTCTCTTTTTGAATTATGATTTTCTCAGGGTATATATCCAGATATGCAAATGCTGGGTTATATGTTAGTTCAAAATGCACCACTTCCCTCATTAGTCGTAAAAATGACATAATAACAAGAAAATGTCTCATCCATTCTTTCTTAATGTGGTAAGATTTTTGAAGAGTAAGACTTAGATTTTCTTCCTATAATATACATTTTCTTATCATGTAGAGTATTCAAAAGGAAAGGGAAATTAGTAACAAGTGATTTTAATTGATTACAAAGAAGATTAGACGTCTTAAGCTTTGAAATAAACAGTGTGATGAGGAATAAATTCAAATATCTAACAGCAAAGTCTTAGAATACTCAAGCTCCCTTCTATGATTGGATCTTTGTAGATTCTTATGCATTGTCTTGCTAAGACGTATTTATGGAAAGGCAGAGTATGTCTCGAACAACACTAAGAGACTTAAATGGATGGTATTGGGGAGGAAGGGCATATACATATACAAAAAAACTGATTCACTTCATTGTACAACAGAAACTAACACACACTGTAAAGCAACTATACCCCAATTAAAAAAAAAAAAGTACTAAGAGATACAGGTGCTGTGGAGAAGATTGTCATGTGTACGATAAACTGAGGTTTAATAATCTGTCAAAACATTTAACTTCCCAAATAGGTTAAAAACTTGCTTCTGGGAGGAGTAAGGTAAAAAGCAAAGAAGGACAATAACAGAAAGTACTCCCAGGAATCATCCTTTTGTCCTTTGTACAAGGTTCTTTTCAATCTCCTATATTTAGGTCAGCACCAAAACTTCGCTATGCATTTCTCTGCATAGAAAAATACAAACCACTGGACGTACAAGGCAAAATCGGGGTTGTTTAAAACCATTCAGGAGAGACGAGACCTAGGAATGTTATGATTCCATATCTTGATTGAACACAATAGGAACCTAATGGCAACTGGTTTCATGCCCACAGATGCTTCCCCGAAATAAAAACTTATGCCAGTATACGCTTAGCACAGAGTATTCTTTCCATAAGATCATAAAACTCATTGCTTTTAATGATGGTAGATTGGTAATATTCCTTAAACTAAAATTTGTCTGCAAAGAAAACAACAATTTTACTTGTACAAAATGAATGTTGCCCCTTTCACTTATTAAAAACAGGTAAAAAGTAGAAAACTTCTGTTCATACACAAATATCTATGAGACCAAAATCAGCCTGATTTACAAGTCAAAGTTCAGGATGGATTCTGAACAACGAATGAAATTATAGACAATCTCTGGCTCTCAATTAATGAAAAAGAAATTACTCTAATTTCCAATAGAATGGCCACCCAAATTAAGAAAAATGAGCAACTAGTGTCTCATCCCCACAGAGATGCAGTCTCCAAATGATCGTGAATGTACACTGGCAGACTGTTTCTAGGTGCTGAATAAAATTACCCTTCAAAAATGAGTCCTGATTGACCTCTGGACCTAGGTTGGCTGCTGGAGCAACGCACCCCTGTCTCCTTCTCAAACATCTATTGAGATTCCACTTAAATGCTATGTTTGCAGTGCAGCCTTGCCTGCTTTCTCCCACTCCTGCCATCTTAGTTCCCAGCCCCAAAGGACAAAATTAAAACTGTGTTTTCCCTGAATGCTTTCTTTGCCTTCCTATTTTATCATTTTCCACATCTGAATTTGAATTATAGATATCTGCATACTACCTGCTGCTTTCTTGTTTCAAGTATAAGAACTATGAGAGCAAGGACTTTGTTTCATTTCTCTTTTTATATCATTTGGGACAAATCATAGGGGTTTGCCAGTGGGAGGTGTTTAAAATTTTTATTGAACTGTGTATGTGTGTATGTTAGTTGCTCAGCCATGTCCTACTCTTTATGACCCCATAAACTGTAGCTCACCAGGCTCCTCTGTCCACGGAATTGTCCAAGCAAGAATACTAGAGTGGGTAGCCATTCCCTTCTTCTAGAGATCTTCTCGACCAAGAGATCCAACCCAGGTCTCTTGCATTGCAGGCGGATTCTTTACCATCCAAGCCACCAGAGAAGCCCTTTATTGAACTAGACAGTTCTAATTCAAGAAGAGTTTAGAATCTAGAAAAATATTGGATACAACATTGATTAATTTTTTTCCCAGCAATAAAGGGAGGAGAACTCTATCAAATCATCAAAATACATACTTACGCTCAAATATAAAGAAAAATAGATATAAAATTTGAAAATGAGGAGCGAACATTATCATTTGTTACATATGGTCTGGTTATATGCATGTTCGAAAGAAAAACATCAAGTGAAAAAGACTGCAAAGAATTCTGTGAAGTTCCTGGATATACAACAATATACCCCAAATCAGTTTTTCTTCATTAAGTACAAGGCACTTAGAAATATGAATGAAAGCTCTACTTAGAACAGTATCAAAGTGATGGAATATCCAAGAAAACAACTTAAATGTGTATGTTCTATAGCCCCCAACCTCTGGGATCTAATGCCTGAAGATTTGAGGTGGAATTGATGTAATAATAATAGAAATAAACTACACAATAAGTGTAATGCACCTGAACCATCCCATCCCAAAACCACCACCCCACACCTGTGGAAAAACTGTCTTCTACAAAACCAGTCTCTGGTGCCAGAAAGATTGGAGACCGCTGAATGAAGCCTTGAGAACATTAAGAAGGCATGTAACAGAAAACCTGAATAAAAATACAGACATGCTCTACTTGAAAGGAAACACTCAGTATGCCAAATACATAAACTGTTACTATATTAATCTAATAGAGAAAGAAGTGGCACCCCACTCCAGTACTCTTACCTGGAAAATCCGATGGATGGAGGAGCCTGATAGGCTGCAGTCCATGAGGTCGGTAAGAGTCAGACACGACTGAGTGACTTCACTTTCACTTTTCACTTTCATGCATTGGAGAAGGCAACGGCAACCCACTCCAGTGGTCTTGCCTGGAGAATCCCAGGGATGGGGGAGCCTGGTGGGCTGCCATCTATGGGGTCGCACAGAGTCGGACACGACTGAAGCGACTTAGCAGCAGCAGCAGCATATTAATCTAAACATTTAAGTAATACCAATAAATAATATTACTGATGGCTTAAGTAATAAAGAATCTGCCTGGAATATAGGAGACTCAGGTTCAATCTCTGGGTCAGGAAGATCCACTGGAGAAGGAAACGGCAACCCACTCCAGTACACTTGCCTAATAAGTTCCATAAACAGAGGAGTCTGGTGGTCTACAGTCCCTGGGGTCGCAAAAGAGTTGGACATGACTGAATGCAGATGCAGACTAGACCAGAAAAAAATAATCAATGGGATTTTTAGGAAAATAATATAAATTGATCTTGAATGTATACTATCATGTAAGAAACGAGGCACCAGCCTATGTTCGATGCAAGATGCAGGATGCTTGGGGCTGGTGCACGGGGATGATCCAGAGAGACGTTGTGGGGTGGGAGGTGGGAGGGGGATTCAGGACTGGGAGCTCGTGTACACCTGTGGTGGATTCATGTTGATGTATGGCAAAGCCAATAAAGTATTGTAAAGTAAAATAAAGTATAAAAAATAAAAAATTTAAAAAAATAAACATAAATTTAAAAAAAATTTTTAAGAAAATAAAAATAAGTGAAAAAAACTTAATGAAGTAGGACTATCTCCATTAAATAATAATATGTATTAGAAAGCTATAAAAATTAAAACAGTTCAGTATTAGTCTAAACTATATAGAAAGTTCAAAGATATCAGAATATAGAGAGGCTTTCAGAATATAATCAGGATAGCATTTAAAACCAGTGAGAAAAGGAGAGATTATGCAATAATTAATGTTGGACAATAAGGCAGCCATGTAGAGTTCAATAATATGATCCTGTAGTAGACATTACGAGGTCAGTAATACAGCAAGTTCCCTGTGGATTATACAAATCAGTTCTGTTTCAGTTTGCTTGTAAGTCCAACAAAGTCAGCTTAGGTACCCAACTAACACAATTGTCTATACAGTTCTGTACTGTAACAGGTTTATAATAATTTTCACACAAATACATAAAAAACAAACACAAGAATAAAGAAGACATTTTTAACTTTATAGTTTAGTTCCTTGCAAAGTACAACAGCTGGCACACAGGGGCTGACACTGAGTGACAGGCAGGAAGAGTTTCTGCCCGGAGGAGGGGGAGGAGGTGGGAGACGATGGAGCTGAGAGATCTGCAGCAACAGGATGTGAAGTAAGCTGGGGTTTCACTCACACCTGACGCTGACAACACAGGTTCTGCTGGATTCAATTGCATCTACCCCTTTGAAACAATGATTCAGCGATACTGAGGTAGCAGCTCTTGTTTGCTTCTTGTCACAAATGTCACAGCAGCAGTGGAATGCATTCTGAATGGCTGCTGCAACCTTTGTGTATTGTTCTAAGTTTGGGTCCTGTGTGACAAAATCTAACAGCGCCTTCTCAAATAAAGAAAATCCCCTTGCCATTTCCTGTACCATGAATCTCTTCAGTGCTTCAGTTACTTCTCCCTCTTTTCTCTCTTCTTCCCTTCTCTGGGGTCCAATTCCAACAGGTCTTCATTCGTAAGCTCCTCACGTTGCACAAGGAGTTCCGTGAAGATGTCCGTTTGGACGTCTAGCTCCAGCTTCTCACTGGAGGTCACTAAGCTGCTGAAGACTTCTTTGGACTCCTCATCAATCTTTGCAAATCCATGAACAAGCTGTGGGCAAAGGTTCTTACAAACTTCAGTCATGGTGATGGCCTTAACTTCACACCAAGCAAAGCCAATGTTTTTTATGGCCTTGTATATATTACAGTCCTTCCAAAATTGTTACAAGGCTATTCCTGATTTGTCACTCACCTTTACTGACTGATGAAAAGTGTGACATAAATAATATTTATCAAAAGTCACTATAATTTCCTGGCCCACAGGTTGGCCGAGCAATGTAGCATTGGATGTGAGATGTACTACTTTGACATTGGGATGAAAGTCAGCCATATGTAGAGAGTGTGACCCATTCGTCAAGCAGCAACAGAATGTTGAATAGGATGCTATATTCCCAGCAATATTTCTCTATCTCTGGGATAAAATGGTGGAAACACCAGTCTTGGAAAATGGCCTATGTAACTGAGGCTTTGGGGTTACTCTTCCGCACAATAGGAAAATAGCCCATGGCTATATTTTTAAGGGTTCTTGGGTTCTCTGAATGATAAACTAAGACAGGCTTCAGTTTTACATTGCCAGAAGTGTTGCCACCAAACAGCAGATTGACCCTATCCTTTGCTACTTCATACCCTCCCATCAACTTTTCCTCCTTACTGATATAGAATAACTTCGGGCTGGCATCCTCTTTCAGTACAGTCTTGTCTCACCACATTAAAAACATGCGTGGGTAAATACATGCCTTCCTCAAAAATTTCCTGAAGCATTTCAGGAAATTCCCAGGCAGCTACCACATCGGCACCTGCTGCCTTGCCATTTACTTTTACATAATCAAGTTTGGTTCTAGCCTTGAGCTGATGAAACCTGCATGGCTCGTATTAAAAGATGCACACTCTGATTCTTCACCATGTTTCTTCTTCAAGTCTTTGTAAAGGCTTTTAGCTTTCTCTTAAATCAGCATTAAGCTGAACAATACTCATCAGTGACGCTGATTCTGCCTCCACACACTGAGAAGCTTCTTCATCTCCTCCATCCTTTTCCATGATTCTTCAGTATTATTACTGACATAATTAGCACGGAAAACTTCACACGCTCCATGATTTTGTCCCTGTTCTTTAGAATCATGCCAATAGTTGAAAGGTTTATGTTATAAGAACAAGTAAAGCCTACCATCTTTTTGTCTCACTTCAATCTCTCAATTATTTTCACTTTTTATATTATTTTTATTGAAGGATGATTGTTTTACAGAATTTTGGTGTTTTCTGTCAAACCTCAACATGAATCAGCCATAGGTACACATATTGCTTAGCAGGACCAGTTCTTAGCAGTACCAGTTACATCACCATGTTTTTATGCTTGCTTCTGGACATCCTGGGCTTGAAATAAAGATACTGTACTACTATGTTGTATACAGTACTGCAAAGTAGACGAAAGCACAACCACTTGTACAGGATGCATGCACGTGATGTTTTGTGTGAGACGCATGAACTAACTTACGTGATTGGACAGCCAACACAAGGTCAGATCTTGGAAAGTCAGCAACTTGAAGGTTGGTACAGAGTGGACTTACTGTATTTGGTCTTCCTTTCTTCTCTGGGCATATTGGCAACTATATTGCCCAGTCCCCATGCAGTTGAGCTGGACCATGTGACTAGATCTGGCCAATGAAATGCGAGTAGAGGGAGCATGGGTCACTTCCAGGCTGGCCCACTGAAAAGTCTCCGTTGATTCCACAGCTGCTTCCCATCTCCTTACCCAGCAAAAGCACAGGCCTTCTGTTGAGACGGCAGAGCTCAAAATAGAAGAAGCCTATATTGCTGAGGGTAGTTTGGAAGGTTTCAGACCTCCAGCAAAGAAAGGAAGTAAGAAATATCTGACGTGCTATTCCACTGACATTGAGCAGTTGCTTATTTTCAGAGCTACCTTAGCCTATCCTGACTAATGAAGATTCCTTTGTCACTGTCATAAAATAAGGTCCAGATGGCTTAAAGGTACAATCATAAAAAATTAAAACATAAAAAAAATCAGAAGAAATCACAAAATTATTATTTTAGAATGGATGGCTCTTACAAGTAACACTCCAAACTGGAAATTCATAAAGAACATGATTAACAAATATGATGACCAAAAAAATCTGGAAAGCAAAAATTCCACAAAATCAAATTAAAAAGTTTGAAATAACACATGATGGATAGCTCTTAACATATCAAAATATAAAGCAATTTTTAAAACAGTAAATAATCCATTGGAAAATGGGCAAAGGTTCAGTTCAGTTCAATCACTTGGTCACGTCCAACTACTTGCGACCCCATGGACTGCAGCACGCCAGGCTTCCCTGTCCATCACCAACTCCAGGAACTTACTCAAACTCATGTCCACAGAGTTGGGCAAAGGTTATAGGAAGAAATACAAATATACTGCATAGAAAAAAAGTTCTAAAAAAAAAAAAGTTCTTCACTCATCATGGGAGAAACACAAATTTAAATAATAAAGAGCTATCAGTGTTTCATCTATCATATTTACAAAAATCAAAAAAGGTTAGTAAAACACTATTAAACAATGTAAATAAATAGGCAATTTGAATATTATTGATGGAAGTATAAATTGATTCAAAAGCAAATTGGTCATATGTTTTATAATTTAAAATACAGGTGGATACAAGAATTTCAGTTGAAGGAAATTCAAATGTATCTATATTATATCCCAAAATATATTTAATAAATCCATATTGAAGCATTATTTGGAGCAGCAAAAGCTTAGAAATAATAAAATACTTATTAAGAAGTAACTCAAAAAAATAAATGCTGGTGCATCTATAAAATAAAAGAGTTTCTAATGAAGTAGATATATGGCATAATTTCTGAGACATATTGTTGGAGTTAAATAACATTTGATAGTATGCCATCATTTATATAGAGTTTAACGTTTTTAATTGGTCTGGTAGATGCATAGATTTCCTGGGCAGTGGGGTGCGGAGCGGTGACAGGGTGGGGGTGGTGCTGGTGGGAAGGAAATAAGTATGAACTGTTGCTTCTGGGAAGGGAGCNGTTCGATGCAAGATGCAGGATGCTTGGGGCTGGTGCACGGGGATGATCCAGAGAGACGTTGTGGGGTGGGAGGTGGGAGGGGGATTCAGGACTGGGAGCTCGTGTACACCTGTGGTGGATTCATGTTGATGTATGGCAAAGCCAATAAAGTATTGTAAAGTAAAATAAAGTATAAAAAATAAAAAATTTAAAAAAATAAACATAAATTTAAAAAAATTTTTTAAGAAAATAAAAATAAGTGAAAAAAACTTAATGAAGTAGGACTATCTCCATTAAATAATAATATGTATTAGAAAGCTATAAAAATTAAAACAGTTCAGTATTAGTCTAAACTATATAGAAAGTTCAAAGATATCAGAATATAGAGAGGCTTTCAGAATATAATCAGGATAGCATTTAAAACCAGTGAGAAAAGGAGAGATTATGCAATAATTAATGTTGGACAATAAGGCAGCCATGTAGAGTTCAATAATATGATCCTGTAGTAGACATTACGAGGTCAGTAATACAGCAAGTTCCCTGTGGATTATACAAATCAGTTCTGTTTCAGTTTGCTTGTAAGTCCAACAAAGTCAGCTTAGGTACCCAACTAACACAATTGTCTATACAGTTCTGTACTGTAACAGGTTTATAATAATTTTCACACAAATACATAAAAAACAAACACAAGAATAAAGAAGACATTTTTAACTTTATAGTTTAGTTCCTTGCAAAGTACAACAGCTGGCACACAGGGGCTGACACTGAGTGACAGGCAGGAAGAGTTTCTGCCCGGAGGAGGGGGAGGAGGTGGGAGACGATGGAGCTGAGAGATCTGCAGCAACAGGATGTGAAGTAAGCTGGGGTTTCACTCACACCTGACGCTGACAACACAGGTTCTGCTGGATTCAATTGCATCTACCCCTTTGAAACAATGATTCAGCGATACTGAGGTAGCAGCTCTTGTTTGCTTCTTGTCACAAATGTCACAGCAGCAGTGGAATGCATTCTGAATGGCTGCTGCAACCTTTGTGTATTGTTCTAAGTTTGGGTCCTGTGTGACAAAATCTAACAGCGCCTTCTCAAATAAAGAAAATCCCCTTGCCATTTCCTGTACCATGAATCTCTTCAGTGCTTCAGTTACTTCTCCCTCTTTTCTCTCTTCTTCCCTTCTCTGGGGTCCAATTCCAACAGGTCTTCATTCGTAAGCTCCTCACGTTGCACAAGGAGTTCCGTGAAGATGTCCGTTTGGACGTCTAGCTCCAGCTTCTCACTGGAGGTCACTAAGCTGCTGAAGACTTCTTTGGACTCCTCATCAATCTTTGCAAATCCATGAACAAGCTGTGGGCAAAGGTTCTTACAAACTTCAGTCATGGTGATGGCCTTAACTTCACACCAAGCAAAGCCAATGTTTTTTATGGCCTTGTATATATTACAGTCCTTCCAAAATTGTTACAAGGCTATTCCTGATTTGTCACTCACCTTTACTGACTGATGAAAAGTGTGACATAAATAATATTTATCAAAAGTCACTATAATTTCCTGGCCCACAGGTTGGCCGAGCAATGTAGCATTGGATGTGAGATGTACTACTTTGACATTGGGATGAAAGTCAGCCATATGTAGAGAGTGTGACCCATTCGTCAAGCAGCAACAGAATGTTGAATAGGATGCTATATTCCCAGCAATATTTCTCTATCTCTGGGATAAAATGGTGGAAACACCAGTCTTGGAAAATGGCCTATGTAACTGAGGCTTTGGGGTTACTCTTCCGCACAATAGGAAAATAGCCCATGGCTATATTTTTAAGGGTTCTTGGGTTCTCTGAATGATAAACTAAGACAGGCTTCAGTTTTACATTGCCAGAAGTGTTGCCACCAAACAGCAGATTGACCCTATCCTTTGCTACTTCATACCCTCCCATCAACTTTTCCTCCTTACTGATATAGAATAACTTCGGGCTGGCATCCTCTTTCAGTACAGTCTTGTCTCACCACATTAAAAACATGCGTGGGTAAATACATGCCTTCCTCAAAAATTTCCTGAAGCATTTCAGGAAATTCCCAGGCAGCTACCACATCGGCACCTGCTGCCTTGCCATTTACTTTTACATAATCAAGTTTGGTTCTAGCCTTGAGCTGATGAAACCTGCATGGCTCGTATTAAAAGATGCACACTCTGATTCTTCACCATGTTTCTTCTTCAAGTCTTTGTAAAGGCTTTTAGCTTTCTCTTAAATCAGCATTAAGCTGAACAATACTCATCAGTGACGCTGATTCTGCCTCCACACACTGAGAAGCTTCTTCATCTCCTCCATCCTTTTCCATGATTCTTCAGTATTATTACTGACATAATTAGCACGGAAAACTTCACACGCTCCATGATTTTGTCCCTGTTCTTTAGAATCATGCCAATAGTTGAAAGGTTTATGTTATAAGAACAAGTAAAGCCTACCATCTTTTTGTCTCACTTCAATCTCTCAATTATTTTCACTTTTTATATTATTTTTATTGAAGGATGATTGTTTTACAGAATTTTGGTGTTTTCTGTCAAACCTCAACATGAATCAGCCATAGGTACACATATTGCTTAGCAGGACCAGTTCTTAGCAGTACCAGTTACATCACCATGTTTTTATGCTTGCTTCTGGACATCCTGGGCTTGAAATAAAGATACTGTACTACTATGTTGTATACAGTACTGCAAAGTAGACGAAAGCACAACCACTTGTACAGGATGCATGCACGTGATGTTTTGTGTGAGACGCATGAACTAACTTACGTGATTGGACAGCCAACACAAGGTCAGATCTTGGAAAGTCAGCAACTTGAAGGTTGGTACAGAGTGGACTTACTGTATTTGGTCTTCCTTTCTTCTCTGGGCATATTGGCAACTATATTGCCCAGTCCCCATGCAGTTGAGCTGGACCATGTGACTAGATCTGGCCAATGAAATGCGAGTAGAGGGAGCATGGGTCACTTCCAGGCTGGCCCACTGAAAAGTCTCCGTTGATTCCACAGCTGCTTCCCATCTCCTTACCCAGCAAAAGCACAGGCCTTCTGTTGAGACGGCAGAGCTCAAAATAGAAGAAGCCTATATTGCTGAGGGTAGTTTGGAAGGTTTCAGACCTCCAGCAAAGAAAGGAAGTAAGAAATATCTGACGTGCTATTCCACTGACATTGAGCAGTTGCTTATTTTCAGAGCTACCTTAGCCTATCCTGACTAATGAAGATTCCTTTGTCACTGTCATAAAATAAGGTCCAGATGGCTTAAAGGTACAATCATAAAAAATTAAAACATAAAAAAAATCAGAAGAAATCACAAAATTATTATTTTAGAATGGATGGCTCTTACAAGTAACACTCCAAACTGGAAATTCATAAAGAACATGATTAACAAATATGATGACCAAAAAAATCTGGAAAGCAAAAATTCCACAAAATCAAATTAAAAAGTTTGAAATAACACATGATGGATAGCTCTTAACATATCAAAATATAAAGCAATTTTTAAAACAGTAAATAATCCATTGGAAAATGGGCAAAGGTTCAGTTCAGTTCAATCACTTGGTCACGTCCAACTACTTGCGACCCCATGGACTGCAGCACGCCAGGCTTCCCTGTCCATCACCAACTCCAGGAACTTACTCAAACTCATGTCCACAGAGTTGGGCAAAGGTTATAGGAAGAAATACAAATATACTGCATAGAAAAAAAGTTCTAAAAAAAAAAAAGTTCTTCACTCATCATGGGAGAAACACAAATTTAAATAATAAAGAGCTATCAGTGTTTCATCTATCATATTTACAAAAATCAAAAAAGGTTAGTAAAACACTATTAAACAATGTAAATAAATAGGCAATTTGAATATTATTGATGGAAGTATAAATTGATTCAAAAGCAAATTGGTCATATGTTTTATAATTTAAAATACAGGTGGATACAAGAATTTCAGTTGAAGGAAATTCAAATGTATCTATATTATATCCCAAAATATATTTAATAAATCCATATTGAAGCATTATTTGGAGCAGCAAAAGCTTAGAAATAATAAAATACTTATTAAGAAGTAACTCAAAAAAATAAATGCTGGTGCATCTATAAAATAAAAGAGTTTCTAATGAAGTAGATATATGGCATAATTTCTGAGACATATTGTTGGAGTTAAATAACATTTGATAGTATGCCATCATTTATATAGAGTTTAACGTTTTTAATTGGTCTGGTAGATGCATAGATTTCCTGGGCAGTGGGGTGCGGAGCGGTGACAGGGTGGGGGTGGTGCTGGTGGGAAGGAAATAAGTATGAACTGTTGCTTCTGGGAAGGGAGCAGAAGAAATAAGTGTGGAATGTATACTTTTTAATGATAACCTTTAACATTGTTAGAATTTATTTTTTTAGTTTGATGCATGTATTGCTTTTTTTTCCAAAAATAAAAACAATTTAAATACATTAAGCTAGACCAATTCTACTGTTATTCAAATGACTAATATCATTTGAATGCTCACATCTCAAAGGTTATAAATGGTAAGAATGGTTATGTTCCTGGTGATCACTGTTAAGAAAAATTCTGACTGAAATAGACAGGTCACAGACACTTGCTACTCCTATTATTCTTTGAAAAGAAAACCTTGTCAACCTTGACATCATTTTAACAGTTAGAAAGGGAAACTGACAGCTCTCACCTTCCTTAGATGAAAATCCAATCAGAAAATGTGACATTTTCACCTACGTAATGCACCTCCAGTACTTCCCTGGACCACCACAAGCAAAAGGGCATGTAAAAAAGACTTTATATAAGATTTGCATTCCATAAAATTGACAGACTTAAAAAGCACAGGGCAGATGCAGCGTTAATCTGCTCCCACGTGTTTTATGGCTATTTAAAGGGCCTGCCAACATGAATAATGTGCAGGAGTTATTTTTACATAAAACGTGCTCAAAAATTATAGAACAGACAACTCGAGGATGGCATAGTTTTCTAAAAGTCAAAATTGTAAGGCAGAAAACCACACATGTTCTCTTGTTTTCATTTCTTGGATCTCGTGGTTAAATTTCCAAGATGTCAATATCAATTTTTTATCTGATAATGATTTCATTTTTGATTTATAGGGATTAAAAAAAATAAAATTAAAAAAATTAAACATTTTTAAATTAGCAAAATCATGTCATAACTACATAAAATACATAAAACAAACAAGAATTGCCTTAGGGCAAAATAATTTTTCTATGAGAAGTTTAGAGTAAAGGAGAGAATAGTATTGAGTGCAAAATTCAGCAGACATATGAGTTGATAAAAAAAATTATAACTTTCTTTTTTTGTTGTTGTCATTTTGGACTAATATTTCACTTTTCCCTAGTAGAACCTGAATTTAAAGTACTCCAGTATACATTAACAGTCCAACTGAACAATGAAATAGAATATAGTCCAGAAATAGGCTCAGGCACATGTCGAAAGATTATATTAATGTATGAAAAGAGTAGAACCTCACCTCACTAGGACAAAAGTTAGACAGCTAAATAAACTGTGTAAAAAATGGACTTTATAATAAATGGTGTTGGCACAAGTGCACAACAAGTTGAAAAAGATACAACTGGATTCTTAAATGGTATTGAAACACCTTGACACCAGATTAAGGCAAAAGATGGACTTAAAAAATAGTGTTGTATGGCAGTTCTATTTCCAGTTTTTTAAGGAATCTCCACATTTTTCTCCATAGTGGCTGTACCAGTTTGCATTCCCACTAACAGTGTAAGAGGGTTCCAAGAATAGCATTGAAACGTGTATTACCATATGTGAGATAGATGACCAGTGCAAGTTTGATGCATGAAACAGGGCACTCAAAGCTGGTGCACTGGGACAACCCTGCGGGATGGGGTGAGGAGGGAGGGGGGTTCAGGATGGGGACCCATGTGCATCCGTGGCTGATTCATGTCAAAGCATGGCAAAACCCACCACAATATTGTAAAGTAATTAGCCTCCAAGTAAAATAAATTACTTAATTTAAAATTTAAAAAATAGTGTTTTAACAAAAGGATATTAAGCTGGAAGAAGATAAAATTGGATCTATACCTCAAAAAATACAACATAAAAGATTTCTAGATGATCCAAGATCTAAGTGTAAAAACACAAAACCATACTAGGAGAAAACTACAGGTGAATGTTTTTAGATACAGAAAAAGACTTTCTGTGACTCAAAATCCAAAAGCAATAAAATAAAAATTTAACAAGTTGACTATATAAAAATAACAAGTGAAGACTTACTAGCATGGCAAAAAGATCATAAACAATTTCAAAAGGCAAAAGACAAAGCAGGAGAACATTTTTGCAGCTTTCTGATAGATAGAGGTAACCATCTTAAAGAACTGTAAAAAAAACTAAGGAGGCTAAAAGAGCAGGTAGAAAAATACAAAATATATGAACAGAAGTTGACAGAAAAAATAAATATGGTTCTTAAACACATGAAACAATGCTTAATTTCAAGCAGAGTAAGAAAAATGCAAGTTAAAACTGTATTGATAACATATCTTATCAAACTGACAAATATATAAAACTTAACAATATACTTTGTGTTAAGGCTGAGGGTAAGGGGGGGGAAGATATTCTTATATATTACAGGGGGAATAAAAGCAAATGAAACAAAGTAAAAATCCCATGAAGAAGAGCTTAGCAAAATAATCAATCCTAGGAATTTATCCTGAAACTAAACCTCTGCATATGTATGGCAAGACATACATAAAGTTTTGCAGGCTTGTTGGTTTTGTTTTTGAAATTGAAGCTTAATACAGTAAACTATTGGAAACAACCTACATGATCATCCACAGAAGACCAGTTGAATAAACTACAGTACACCGTGCAGTGGAATAATACACTGTTATATAAAGGAATGAGAAAGATTCCAGGACCAACACAGAGTGCCCTCCTTGCTTGTACACCAGGGGGTGTGGGTACCCACAGGGTGCCCTTAGGAAACAGGACTGCCACTGTGAGAAAAAAGACACACACATATGGAAGGAGAGAAAATGAACTCCATGATAACAGGTGTGATCAGATGTATTTGAACAAGTAAGTCCATTGCTAGGAATACAATTTAAGGAAATAACAATAAAGACACAAAATAATAGATGTTTGTTTCAGAGTTATTTATAACAGAAATAAAATGGAAATTATGTAATTATTACATAGTGAATTGATGGTAAATATTTCACATTTCAATGGATTATTATTCAGCCATAAAAGTGATAAGTATGAAAAAGTATTTAGGACCATGGCTGTACTTAACTTGTCATGTTAAATAACTTTACTATGTCATGTATGCAAATGCGTAGATGAACAGAGAGAGTGATCTTTTGGAAGATAAACACATAATAGGGTTTTTCTTTTTACATATTTGGAATTATTCAAGCTTAAAGGTAACTTAAGTTTTTTTTCTTTTTAATACACTTTTGTAATAGCGTCAATGTTGCCAAAATTGAAGACAGAATCTCCTTCCATCACTCTCTCTAGTTTGTTCTTAAATTATTCTTTATGCAAGTTCTCATTGTTGGTGACTGAGTCTTTAATAAGGCAATAATTTAGAACTGGCCCCTAAAATAATTGGCTTTCTCTCCTCATTCAGAGCCAAGAGGATTTATTTAGAGTCAAGGCAGAATAATTCTAGTGTTTCAGTGTAGTGCTAGAATTAATGGCGCATGAATTTTTTGCCTCATGCAACTAATAGCAACAAATTCTATTAAAGCAATATGTTTTGTTATGATTAAAGAAAATATTGTGATGGACTTTGATTCACCACAGTCTGCATTTCTGCCCTTGAGTTAACCAGACCACACCTTATTCATTGTGGCAAAGATACCATCAACATAAGTCAAGTAACAGCCCTGAACTTCCTGCACCTCCCTGCCTCCAAGACTGCATGGTTTTGATGCATTATTTATTATCTAACATCTTGTTGCCAGATAAGCTAGCTGAGTTTACAGAGGCAAGGCCTGGTTCAGCACAACATATTACTTTTCTCTTGCAACTTCATAGTTTCTCAATTCATAATCTCAAATTGGGCATAGATATTGATAAATTAAAACCAAAACATTTTAAAATCTAACTAAAAGAAGCTTGATAAAGTTCTCAGTTCTTGGAGCATTTCTGAAAATTTACCTAAGTAATATAGGGTAATGTAGCAAAGCTAAGTATCAGTCAAAAAATTTACAGAGCAGAGAATCAATCTATATGATTTCTTGTAATTTATGCACTAGAACAATAATTTATTTTGCTTTTTTTTTTCATGGAAAAAATAAGAGATCTTGTTGTACATCTCCACTATGCTCTACAGTATCCTTCAAACAAATTATGTGGCTAAGAATTATCAACTGGAAACATGAAATTTTGAGCAGCTAGCCATAAAATTAGATATTCAATCTAGTTTGATATTATAGACACAATTTATTCTTTAACATCCTTTCCAAAATATCCATCAATCATTAATTCATGAAATGTCTCATGCAATCATCTTTTTTGATGTTTTAAGAACTTTTTTCTTTCAATATTGGGCACTGATAATTTGTTTGAAATCATCACTAACTATTAAAATGTGTAAAGACGTTTTCTTTCATTGTTCAGCTATTCCACATTCTTAGGTGTATGTGTCAAACAAAACTAACATGAGATCTTAATTTTACTTAATTTTTATCTGGGATCCATATTCGAAAGCAAAGATATGCAGACAATGACTTCTAAAGAATCTTTAATCTTCAAATAAAATTACATGGGTGGAACTAGATTAATATAGAAGTGTGTTTTCAGTACAGTTCACTTCAGTCGTTCAGTTGTGTATGACTATTTGTGACCCCATGGACTGCAGCATGCCAGGCCTCCCTGTCCATCACCAACTACTGGAGCTTACTTAAATTCATGTCCATCGGGTCAGTGATGCCAGCCAACCATCTCATCCTCTGACATCCCTTTCTCCTGCCTTCAATCTTTCCCAAAATCAAGGTCCTTTCAAATGAGTTATTTCTTCGAATCACTTGCCAAAGGATTGGAATTTCAGCTTCAGCATTGGTCCTTCCAGTGAATATTCATGACTGATTTCCTTTAGGATGGACTGGTTAGATCTCCTGGCAGTCCAAGGGACTCTCAAGAGTCTTCTTCAGCAGCAATTCTTTGGCACGCAGCTTTCTTTATAGTCCAACTCTCACATCCATAAATGACTACTGGAAAAACCGTAGCTTTGACGAGATAGACCTTTATTGGTAAAGTAATATCTCTATTTTTTAATATGTTGTCTAGGTTGGTCATAGCTCTTCTTCCAAGGAGCAAGTGTCTTTTAATTTCATGGCTGCAGGCACCATCTGCACTGATTTTGGAGCCCCCCAAAATAAAGTCTGTCACTGTTTCCATTGTTTCTCCATCTATTTGCCATGAAGTGATGGGACTGGATTCCATGATGTTAGTTTTCTGAATGTTGAGTTTTAAGTCAATTTTTTCCATTCTTCTCTTTCACTTTCATCAAGAAGCTCTTTAGTACTTCTTTGCTTTCTGCCATATGGGTGGTGTGTCTGCATATCTGAGGTTATTGATATTTTTCTCAGTAATCTTAATTCCAGCTTGTGATTGATCCAGCCTAGCGTTTCTCATGATGTAAGAGAAAAGTTTCTCTGCATATAAGTTAAATAAGCAGGGTAACAATATACAGCTTTGTTGTACTCCTTTCCCAATTTGGAACCAGTCTGTTGTTTCATGTCCATTTCTAACTGTTGCTTCCTGACCTGCATACAGGTTTCTTAAGAGGCAGGTCAGGTTATTCCCACCTCTTGAAGAATTTTCCACAGTTTGAGGTAATCCACACAGTCAAAGACATTGGCATAGTCAGTAAAGCAGAAGTAAATGTTTCTCTGTAACCCTCTTGCTTTTTTGATGATCCAACGGATGGTGGCAAAATAATCTCTGGTTCCTCTGCCTTTTCTAAATCCAGCTTGAACATATCGAAGTTCACAGTTCACGTACTGTTGAAGCCTTGCTTGGGGAATTTTGAGCATTACTTTGCTAGAGTGTGAGATGAGTGACATCGTGTGGTAGTTTGAACATTCTCTGGCATTGCCTTTATTTGGGATTAGAAAGAAATATGACCTTTCCAGTCCTGAGCCCATGGCTGAGTTTTCCAAATTTGTTGGCATATTGAGTGCAGCACTTTCACAGCATCATCTTTTAGGATTTGAAATAGTTCAGCTGGAATTCCATCACCTTCTCTAGCTTTGTTCATAGTGATGCTCTCTAAGGACCACTTGACTTCGCATTCCAGGATGTCTGGCTCTAGGTGAGTATTTATACCACTGTGATTATCTGGGTAGTGAAGATCTTTTGTGTATATTTCTTCTGTGTATTCTTGCCACATCTTCTTAATATCTTCTGCTTCTGTTAGGTCCATACCATTTCTGTCCTTTATTATGCCCGTTTTGCATGAAATGTTCCATTGGTATCTCTAATTTTCTTGAAGAGATCTCTAGTCTTTCCCATTCTATTGTTTTCCTCTATTTCTTTGTACTGATCACTGAGGAAGGCTTTCTTATCTCTCTTTGCTGTTCTTTGGAACTCTGTGTTCAAATTGGAATATCTTTCCTTTTATCTTTTGCTTTTCGCTTCTCTTCTTTCCACAGCTATTTGTATTGAACTCCTTATGGCCAAATTCAGACTTAAATTGAAGAAAATAGGGACAACCATTAGAACATTCATGTAGGACCTAAATCAAATCCCTTATGAATATACAGTGGAAGTGTTTTCAGAGTCTTCAATAAAAATAAACTTCTTTCAATTCCTATTTTAGACAGCAAGGATTTGCCTATGGCAAAGATAATCATTTTAATTGAAGAATAATAATCATAATAATTGAAGAAATTAGGGAAAACCATTAGACCATTCAGGTTTGATCTAAAGCAAATCTCTTATGTTGATACAGTGGAAGTGACAAATAGATTTAAGGGATTTGATCTGATAGAGTGCCTGAAGAACTATGGACAGAGGTTCATGACACTGTACAGGAGAGGCAGTGATCAAGACAATCCCCAAAAAGAAGAAATGCAAAATGGCTGTCTGAGGAGGCCTTACAAATAGCTGAGACCAGAAGAGAAGCGAACGTTAAAGGAGAAAAGGAAAGATATACCCACTTGAATGAAGAGTTCCAAAGAATAGCAAGGAGAGATAAGACTGTCTTCCCCTGCGATCGATGCAAAGAAATAGAGGGAAACAATGGAATGGGAAAGACTAGTGATCTCTCAAAGAAAACTACACATACCAAGAGAATATTTCATGTAAAGATGGGTACAATAGAGGACAGAAACGGTATCGACCTAACAGAAGAAGAAAGAAGAGGTGGCAAGAATACACAGAAGAACTATACATAAAAGATCTTCATGACCCAGATAACCACAATGGTGTAATCACTCACCTTGAGCAAGACATCCTGAAATATGAAGTCAAGTAGGTCTTAGGGAAGCATCACTATGAACAAAGCTAGAGGAGGTGATGGATTCCAGTTGAGCTATTTTAAATCCTAAAAGATGATCCTGTGAAAGTGCTGCACTCAATATGCCAGCAAATTTGGAAAATTCAGCAGTGGCCACAGGACTGGAAAAGGTCAGTTGTCATTCCAACCCCAAACAAAGGCAATGCCAAAGAATGCTAACACTACCACACAATTGCGCTCATCTCACACGCTAGTAAAGTAATGCTCAAAATTCTCCAAGCCAGGGTTGAACAGTAAGTCATCTGTGAATTTTCAGATGTTCAAACTGGATTTAGAAAAGGCAGAGGAACCAGAGATCAAATTGTCACATCCGCTGGATCATCGCAAAAGCAAGAGAGGTCTAGAAAATCATCTACTTCTACTTTATTGACTGTGTCAAAGCCTTAGTCTGTGTGGATCACAACAAACTGGAAAATTCTTCAAGAGATGGGAATAGGAGACCACCCAACCTGCCTCCTGAGAAATCTGCATGCAGGTCAGGATGCAACAGTTAAAACTGGACATGGAACAACAGACTGGCTCCAAACCAGGAAAGGAGTACATCAATACTGTATATTGCCACCCTGCTTATTTAACTTATATTCAGAGTACATCATATAAAATGTTGAGCTGGATCAATCACAAGCCGAAATCAAGATTGCTGGGAGAAATATCAATAACCTCAGATTCACAGATGACACCACCTTTATGGCAGAAAGGAAAGAAGAACTAAATAGCCTATTGATAAAAGTGAAAGAGGATATTGAAAAAGTTAGCTTAAAACTAAACTTTCAGAAAACTAAGATCATGGCATCCAGTCCCGTCACTGCATGACAAATAGATGGGGAGACAATGGAAACAGTGAGAGAATATTTTTGGGGCTCCAAAATCAGTGCAGATAGTGTCTGCAGCCATGAAATTAAAGGATGCTTGCTCCTTGGAAGAAAATCTATGACCAACCTACTCAGCATACTAAAAAGTAGACACATTACTTTGCCAATAAAGGTCTGTCTGGTCAAAGGTATGGTTTTTCCAGTAGTCATGTATGGATGTGAGTGTTGGATTATAAAGAAAGCCGAGTGCCAAATAATTTTTTATGCTTTTAAACTGTGGCGTTGGAGAAGACTCTTGAGTCCCTCGGACTGCAGGAAGATCCAAACAGTCCATCCGAAAGGAAATCAGTCCTAAATATTCACTGGAAGAACTGATGTTGAAGCTGAAACTCCAATCCTTTGGCCACCTGATGCGAAGAACTGACTCATTTGAAAAGACCCTGATTTGGGGAAAGATTGAAAGCAGGAGGAGAAGGGGATGTCAGAGGAGGAGATGGTTGGATGGCATCAGTGACCCGATGGACATGAATTTGAGTATTTCTGGGAGTTGGTGATGGACAGGGAAGCCTGGTGTGCTGCAGTCCATGTGGTCGCAGAGTCAGACACGACTGAGTGACTGAACTGAATTGCACTGAAAACTAATTGTCAATAATTAATTAATTTCTCAAATCATTGTATGTGTCCTAACCCAGGAAACTTTATTAAATTCACATTAAGGTATTCTAATAATGAAAGCAAATGTAGTTCATGCACAGATAGAAAATGACAATTTCTACTAAAAACGGAGAATTTCAATTTTTAGTTAATATTTGTAAAAAGAAAATTTATGTTTCTTTTTTTTTCTTTTTATTAAACTGTTTTTTGTTTTGGAGTATAGGCAGTTAATAATGTTATTATAGTTTCAGGTGGACAGCAAAGGGATGCAGCCATGCATATATATCTCCCTTCCATCCCAGCTTCCACATAGCTGGAGCAGTACCCTGTGCAATACAGTAAGGCCTTGTTGGTTATCCATCTTAAACACAGCAATGTGCACCTGTCCATCCCAAACTCCCTGACCATCGCTTTCTGCCATCCTTCCCCACAACAGTCATAAGTCTTTTAAGTATGTGAGTCTGTTTTGTAAATAAAGTTTTTTGCATCATATCTTTTTAGATTCCACAGATAAGGGATGCCATACAATGTTTCTGCTTCTCTGTCTGACTTACTTCACTTAGGATGACGGTCTCCAGTTCACAGGTTGGACATGACTGAGCAACTGAGCACACGTCACAGGAGCAGAGGCTCAACCCCTGGACCACAAGGGAAGACTCTGTGCTTGGCAATGTCTGACCAGATGTTACAAATTCTGAAAATGTCTTGTAAGGACATGTTTAATTTAAAAATTAAATATTTAAAATATGAATAATGAGCAAAAATTATTTTTAAAAAATGTTCAAGATATGATTAAAACAAAAACTGCTAGAGAGGGGAAAGCCTGTGTAATGTGGATAGCAAATGCAAGTATCTAAAGGAACATATTGAAACTATAGGTGATCAAGCAAGGAGTCTAATTTGTCAAATAATGGCCCTGACTTCAATTCTATTAAATGTATATGCCAAAGACCTTTAGCTTTTGGAGTAAGGATAGCTACATTTACAGAGTCCCAACTGTGAAACATACATCATGTTCTTTAATCCTCACAAAAACCCTGAAAAACAGTATTATGAGTTTCATTTTATGAATAAGGAAATCAAGACACAGAGAAATTGATTTCTGACTGTAGCCCCAAAGATAATATTGACTGGGGCTCTGAATCTCTGCTCTCCATTTAACGGGAGGTTAACAGAATTAGTCTCACTTCTAAGCATTAAAGTCAATTTATGTGACTAGATAGTCATCTCACACATAGACAGACAGACAGACTCACACACACACACACACACACATATAAGGGAACCAGAAGAAGAGATGATTTGCAAAATTATTGGTCCCCAAGTAATACTTATTTGTACTTTAACCTCAATTCAAGCTTTATCTTGATTTCACATCCTTCCCAAAATCTAAGCGGTGTCAATTTTAAACAAGTGATAAAATATAAAGCTGTAGGAAACTGATCTCCAGAACTATCAGTAGACCTGGAATATCCTCCTAGCAGTACACAAGCATTTGTCTAAATGCCAAACGCAAATACCGTGGAAATAAATGGATTCTTCTGTTTTGTCGGTGTGAATACTGGTAACGCTGGTGACTTTTTTCCTGAATTTTCTTTTATGGCTGCTCTGGGTTTTCACTGCTATGCTCAGGCTCTCCCTGGCTGCACGAGCTGGGGCTGCTCTAGCTGTGGAGCGCAGGCTCCTCACTGTGTGGGTTCCGTCTGTGGAGCAGGGGCTCTAAGCACGTGGGCTCTAGGACTTGGGGCACATGAGCGCAGTGTCTGCAGCTCCTGGGCTCTGCAACACAGGCCTGGTAATGGTGGCACACAGGCTCAGTGGGGCACGTGGGGTCTTCCCAGATAGGGGCTTGCACTCTGCGTCTCCTGCAATGGCAGCTGGATTCTTTACCACTGAGACAAGGGAAGCCTGGCTGATGACCTTTTATTATAATCCAAGGTCTTTTTTTTATAAAACGGGGTGTATAATGCTAATAAAGCTTAAAATCAAAAATAACACATGATATAGTACAAGATAAAATTCAACTGCATAACATCAAGGGATATTTGCCTATAGACAGACTTATCTGGTGTCAATCACTCAAAAACCTGATCTTTAAACAGCTCTAGTTAGGTATCTTCATTACTGAATAGGAATAAGCACCACTCTTAAACTAGTGCTTCAGCCCCAATATGGAGTGTGATTAACTTCATAAAAACCAACTATTAAAATATTCACCAAAGGTTATTCAGCAAGAACACTACTCCTGTGAGATATGCTTGACAAAGAAGCCTGTTGTCAAAACAAGACAAAACAAAAAAGGATAATGGCCCCAATCCTTGTCCAATACATCAAAGGCTCTGAGAAGTCCTGTAGTAAAGAAACTCAACATTTATGAAGCTTATCTGACATTTTTATTCATAACAGCTGCTAGTATCCTAGAACTCATGTGGAGAAATACGGTACTATTTTTTTTTTAATTTTCTGTCTAAAAAAAAATAAAATACATCATCTTCACAAAGTTACATCTATCCATTCACAGCCAACAGTGATCAACAAGTTCTTTCAGCTCCACTGGTCTTCTTAAAATCTGTAAAGCTTGGGTGCAGCTTACCGCATCAGGAAACACCTGGATGCTGAAACATGAAGTGGCGCTGAGAAGATGTGCTCCTGTGAGAATCAAAGGTGACTTTCCTGACCTCTTAGGACCAATGGTCCTGTTTCACAGGTAAACAACAAATATTTTGCTTAATTAGTTAGGCTATTCTACCTTCTATAAACCTCTATGGATGTTAATTCAGTAGCCTCTGGAAACCTTATTCCTGCCATTAACAATGATCTGTTAAGGGCAAACAGTTCACTATGTTATTTTGTCTTTTAAATGTCACTTTTTCTACAAAATCAAGGCTATTTCTTAGGGTACTTGAAATTTTATATTTTAGACAGCAAGAAGGCTAATTATGTTCATATTCAGGAACAAGAGAAAACTACAGTGAAAGCATTCTTTCATCCCTGAAAATACCTTAGTGTCAGGTATCTCATTCTCAGGAAGGGGAGGACACATGTATACCCACGGCCACTTCATGCTGATATACGGTGAAATCCAACACAGTATTGTAAAATAATTATTCTCCCGTTAAAATAATAAATTTAAAAAATCTGCAATCTGGGATTTTGTGCTGTTGTGGTAGACAAAAGGAATTAAGGAATTTTCAGTCATTTTCCAATGAAGGGTAATAAAAATGAATTTCTACTATATATTCTCTCTTATTTATATTTATTTTCATTGAAAAATAGTAGATTTACAATATTGTGCTAATTTCTGCTGTGCAGGAAAGTGATCAGTTATACATTTATATACATTCTTTTTTTAACCTTCAGGATGACTTTCATAAAAACTTTTATTTTATACTACAGTATAGTTGGTTAACAATGTTGTGTTAGTTTCAGTTGTACAGCCAAGTAATCCAGTTATACATATACATGTATATATTCTGTTTCAAATTATTTACCTATTAGGTTTCTATATAATATTGAGCAAAGTCCCCTATCCTATATACAGGGAGTTACTTGTTGGTCATAAATTTTAAATATAGCAATTTTCCATTATGGTTTATCATAGGATAGTCAATATAATTTTCTGTGTTATACAATAAGACCTTGTTTATCTATCTTGTATATATTTTCAAATTCCTTCCATTATAACAAGTTGCTCATGACTGTGGCTGGCAGTCATTTCAGGTACATGCATCATTTAATTCTCACAATGACTCCGAGGCAGTCATAAACATTACTTTCACTCCCCCAACTTTTTCTTCTCTTACATCATGGGTCAAATTACATTCCATTTTTCCACCCTGTTTGTGCACATGTTAAATTACATGAAAAGCACATTAGAAGCTAATCTCCAACAAGAAGGTAATTCAAGTAATCTATGTGTTTAATTATCCATCAGATTCACTGAGAGTTAAGAAGAATAAACCAACATTGAACCCAAGGCCGTAGGCAACATTAGGATCTATGTCTTGTTACCAATGATAATTCAACTCACCAGACAACCTTATATCTAACCAGTATTATTTTCACAGAGAAGCTAAGAAACCTTCTTGGGATCTCTCAGTTAAGATAATGCACTGGGATTTGAATCTGGGTCTCTTTAAATAACTCTGATCTTCCCTTTCCAAACAGAGCTTCCAATTTTACTTCAGTGGTTTCAAAGTGCAGAAAAAGATACCAACATGTTCTTAACTGTTCTTAACTGAAAGTAAATTGCTCTAATACCGTGACTGCAGCCATGAAATTAAAGATGTTTACTCCTTGGAAGGAAACTTATGAGCAACTTAGACAGCATGTCAAAAAATAGACATTACTTTGCCAACAAAGGTCCGTATACTCAAGGCTATGGTTTTCCCAGTAGTCATGTATAGATGTGAGAGTTGGACTGTGAAGAAAGCTGAGTGCCAAAGAATTGATGCTTTTGAGCTGTGGTGTTGGAGACTCTTGAGAGTCCCTTGGACTGCAAGGATATCCAACCAGTCAATCCTAAAGGAAATCAGCTGTGAATATTCATTGGAAGGACTGGTGTTGAAGCTGAAGCTCCAATACTTTGGCCACCTGATGTGAAGAACTGACTCGTTTGAAAAGACCTTGATGCTGGGAAAGACGAAGGTGGGAGGAGAAGGGGATGACAGAGGATGAGATGGTTGGATGGCATCACCAACTCAATGGACATGAGTTTGAGTAAACTCCCGGAGTTGGTGATGGACAGGGAGGCCTGGCGTTCTGCAGTCCATGGGGTTGCAAAGAGTCAGACACGACTGAGTGACTGAACTGAACTGAATATTATTTTGATTGTTGAGAAAATCTATTTAACTCTTTACAAATCTATGCAGTTTTCTAAATAAGAATTTTAAGTCTTAGCACAACAAGTTGCTGTGATGGTCCACTACAGACAGGTGTTTGGCTGCAAGGATAAGTATGCTTCAAGTTCATTTTTCTACAGTCAATATATAAAACCAGATGTTTACAGATAGGTTTAAGTAGAGCTACAAAGGTATAAATCTCTCATGTTGAGTAAGCCATAGCAGTACCTGAATTCTACTGTAAATAGGTAACTAATTTGCTTTTGCCTGCTACAATACATGGCATGAGCATCAATTATACATTTGACTTACTAAAACTCATTAAGGGTGAAAGCTAAAATGTATTTAACATACACAATGGACATGAGAGGAGTGTCAAGTGCTTTACATGCATTTTACCATTGAGTCTTTACAGCAACCAAATAAGATAAACATAGAGATTATTTCCATAATTCATGTGGGGCAATTAAATCTCAGAGATGTCGAATCACTTCCTGGGTTATATATAGCTAGTAATTGGATTTGAGGTTTTACCATTTGACTCAAAACTTGTACAAGTAATGACTACACTATAGTAGGCACTTAGATGTGCAAAGACACATGCTGGGGGCCTGGGGTACAGAAGAACAGGCACAAACGTAATGATACAAAAATTGCCGGGAGCCAGCGTGAGGAACTCCGCCCATGGCAAAGTCATGAGGAAGGAAGCTTTGGGCATACGCAAAGGCGTGATCAAGCCTCAGGAAACCCCCTGTTCCCAAGCATGTACCCCAAAACCAGAGTACTTTATGGGGTAAAGAAATGGGATCAATTCCTGGAAAGACTGACTCCCCCATGTCGTCCTTTCTTACTCCCCGTTTTTCTGGCTGAATTCCCATCTNCCCTTGGACTGCAAGGAGATCCAACCAGTCCCTCCTAAAGGAAGTCAGTACTAAATATTCATTGGGAGGACTGATGCTGAAGCTGAAGCTCCAGTACTTTGGCCACCTGATGCAAAGAACTAACTCATTGGAAAAGACCCTGATGCTGGGAAAGACTGAAGGCAGGAGGCGAAGCAGAAGGTTGGATCCTGACCTTCACGGCCTCTGAATAAGCATGTGCCAAACCCCCAATATGGCCCCTTCTTGATCCAGTTGGGATCTTGCCCACCTGTTCTCCAGGCTGGAAACAAACAGATGCCCTCAAGAAGTTTCCAGGTTGTTCAGAATAGGTAGATCTATAAACCAACAAGGCATGGAGAAAGTAAAGGTAGTTCTTATTCATCCATCCTTCCAACCATTTGTCTGTTCATCCATCAATTCTACAAATATATTAGCCATGTCAATCAGCTAATTGCTGTTTTGTATGTTGGGACTAGAAGTGTAAAGAATAATACAGCTTAGGCCCAGAAGATCTGAGTCTCCATTCCTGACTTTCTCCTTTTCCCACACATCTACCACTAAGTTCTCAAGAAGCTTTGTGATCAAGCTTTTCTAAGACACATATAACGCATCTAAGATCTCTGTTTCTGAGATCACAACTCAGGCTAATATGAGACACTGCAGAAAATTTCAAAGAAATCTGACATCAGAACAAGTTCACAGAGACAGCAGTCTCACAAACTACTTAGTACATATGAATATGCTCTGAGATTCTTAGATCATTTAGAAGAGCTCAGTCACCAGGGAAGGATTTCTTCCTCTGAGTTTTCTGCTCTAGAAATGTCCGAGAATCTGTGCACCTCTTCAGTGATCAAGAGATGATGCTTTCTTTAGACACACTCTAAGAGCTCGGACCTGTGTTTGGAGTCCACAGTTGTCTCTGTAGGCTTGCAGCATTTCCAAAAATTGAGACACTCTAAAACTAGATTAGATTTGAAGACTTGTAGACAAGTGTTGGATGGAGGAGCCTGGTGGGCTGCAGTCCATGGGGTCGCTGAGAGTTGGACAGGACTCAGTGACTTCACTTTCACTTTTCACTTTCATGCATTGGAGAAGGAAATGGCAACCCACTCCAGTGTTCTTGCCTAGAGAATCCCAGGGATGGCAGAGCCTGTTGGGCTGCCGTCTATGGAGTCACACAGAATCGGACATGACTGAAGCGACTTAGCAGCAGCAGCAGCAGCAGGCAAGTGTTAATTGATACAGGTCTTAGTATCCAGAACAGGGTAGCTGCCAGTCCCACANGCCTGTTGGGCTGCCGTCTATGGAGTCACACAGAATCGGACATGACTGAAGCGACTTAGCAGCAGCAGCAGCAGCAGGCAAGTGTTAATTGATACAGGTCTTAGTATCCAGAACAGGGTAGCTGCCAGTCCCACAGATCTGGTTCATGTCACTAAACTAAAAGGCCACAAGAAATGGTCCTGGAGCTTTATCCTCAACCCCAGGAATTTGGTTCTATCTTTATCTTATAATTAAACCTGACTTAGAGTTCTCAGTGAAGGATTTTGAAGCACTAGAAAAATAGCATGATATAGGAACATAGAAAAGACCCCGGAAAAGTTGGAAAAGACCCTGATGCTGGGAAAGATTGAGGCCAGAAGGAGGCGACAAAGGATGAGATGGTTGGATGGCATCATCAACTCCAATTCTGAAGGAGTCCATTCCCTCGCNCCTGGCGTGCTGTGATTCATGGGGTCGCAAAGAGTCGGACACGACTGAGCGACTGAACTGAACTGAAGGATAAGATACTTCCTAAGAGGTAAAGGAATTACCTTTTTAAGCAGCATTTCCGAAACCTCTCTGGGACAAGTAAAGAATCCCCTAGGAAATGCAGGTTCAATCTCTGGGTTGAGAAGATCCCTGGAGAAGGAAATGGCATCCCACTTCAGTATTTTTGCCTGGGAAATCCCAGGGCAGAGGAGCCTGGCGGGCTATAATCCATGGGGTCACAAAAGTCAAACACTACTGAGCATGTATGCAATCAGGATTTGGGGTAGCCCATTCAAAAAATATACTTTTTGTTCTGTTCCAGAGCATACACTCACACACACACACAAGTATCACAAAATTTGCTCTGCACAAGACTGATCTTTTTCATTCTAGTCAAGCCTATTTTATTTAATTAATGCTATACCACTAACAGATCAAAAACATAGTGATACACACTCCTTTAAAAATCAAAGCTCCTTTTGAAATGAAGATCCAGTGAGTGTGTGTATATGGCATAGATAAGAAGCATATAACATAGACTCTTTCTCTTACACGCGCTTCATAAACCTGAGGGTGCAGGGGGCAGGAGGGGAGGCGACAGGGAGGGGAGGGAGAGGACAAAAAGGGAAACGTAAACACATTTTATATCTCAAAAAATAGGTACTTTTAGTTTAGCTTTTCTATTAGAATAAACATTTCCTAATTTCTCTCCAATGAGAAATTGCAGACCTGCTAACCTGAACAAAAGCTGTATACAGCAAAGCAGATTTGGAATTGAATGCATTGTGCCGGGAGTAGACATTTAAAATTCATTAACACATAGATGCTTTTTCATTTCCTATAAATGTTATTTCAAATCACAGCAGGCATAGAAAATAGTTTATCTTCAACTAGATGGTGAATTTTTCTATAATGCGATGCTGTGAAAAACAAAAAGAATAGGAATACATGGATAAATACTTGCGGGGTTCTTGTGTATTTGAGAAACACTATGTGCTCCACACTCTTCTGCCTTCCTCTGATCATAGTCCCCACAGAAAGTCTTCCACTCAGTCCGTCTCCATGTTGGACTCCCTTCTTGTCCTAAGCTTCCCAGCTTTTCTCACTAAGCGTCATCCTGCTGCATTTAGTCTCACCAACACAATGGTCCCCTCCTACTGAGGTTTCCTCCTCCGGACCAGACGCCTCTTTCTATGAGGCGGTTATACTTCAGTCTTTCTGGAATACTCTGTAGGAAGCTAACGCCTCTTTTGGTGCCTGCTACACAGAATTGCTGCAGTGTGAGAAGCCGGGTGCTGCCAGGGGTGGTGTGCAGAGATGGCCACCATGGGGACCCTGAGGATAAAAGAGGAATTCCTTCCAGGACCTTAGAAGCCAGCCCAGTGAAAGAAAAAGATATCTATTATTTGGTAACAGTTCTTGAGCAGTTGAATGAGACTTGATGCAAACTCAGAAATTTCACTGAATTGTTCAACACATTCCAATCATTTTTAATAAATTAACTTTTCATTTATTCAGTTCGAGATAAGATTTTCTTTTGCAATTTAAAGATCTTAAATCTGGTATTAATAATCTACTTCTTTCTTGCCTGTCTATCCACCAAGTCCCNGGAATTGAATGCATTGTGCCGGGAGTAGACATTTAAAATTCATTAACACATAGATGCTTTTTCATTTCCTATAAATGTTATTTCAAATCACAGCAGGCATAGAAAATAGTTTATCTTCAACTAGATGGTGAATTTTTCTATAATGCGATGCTGTGAAAAACAAAAAGAATAGGAATACATGGATAAATACTTGCGGGGTTCTTGTGTATTTGAGAAACACTATGTGCTCCACACTCTTCTGCCTTCCTCTGATCATAGTCCCCACAGAAAGTCTTCCACTCAGTCCGTCTCCATGTTGGACTCCCTTCTTGTCCTAAGCTTCCCAGCTTTTCTCACTAAGCGTCATCCTGCTGCATTTAGTCTCACCAACACAATGGTCCCCTCCTACTGAGGTTTCCTCCTCCGGACCAGACGCCTCTTTCTATGAGGCGGTTATACTTCAGTCTTTCTGGAATACTCTGTAGGAAGCTAACGCCTCTTTTGGTGCCTGCTACACAGAATTGCTGCAGTGTGAGAAGCCGGGTGCTGCCAGGGGTGGTGTGCAGAGATGGCCACCATGGGGACCCTGAGGATAAAAGAGGAATTCCTTCCAGGACCTTAGAAGCCAGCCCAGTGAAAGAAAAAGATATCTATTATTTGGTAACAGTTCTTGAGCAGTTGAATGAGACTTGATGCAAACTCAGAAATTTCACTGAATTGTTCAACACATTCCAATCATTTTTAATAAATTAACTTTTCATTTATTCAGTTCGAGATAAGATTTTCTTTTGCAATTTAAAGATCTTAAATCTGGTATTAATAATCTACTTCTTTCTTGCCTGTCTATCCACCAAGTCCCTTTCAGCCAAGCTTCTGTTCCAAACTGTTTTTACAACATAAGCTTTTCTAGTTTGAGTGAAATGAAACTGATTTCTGGAAATTTGAAATTTAAATAATGATAAATAAAAATAATGATGATGATAGAGATGATAGTGGTTACTATTTAATGAGTGCTTATTATATAGTAGTGATAACTTCAGGCAGTGGTGTTCCAATTTTGTGACAAATTTACTTTTCAAAACCCAGTGTCCACACTACACATATTAACTAGATTCTTTTTTTTTTTTTTTTGATTCAGATTTGAACTTTATCCAGCAATTTCACTCCTGGATATTTATACAAAGAAAACAAAAAACACAATAGCATCTCTGGGAGTAGAAAAAAAGGGTCTGCATTTTTTAAAACTCCCCAGGAATTCCATAAGCACTTAAATTTAAGAACTTCTCTGCTGCTAGTGGTTTGCTAATGAATTATTTGATTTAACCCTTACAACAATGTGTATGAAGTATTCATTATTATTATTATCATTATCTAGTGTCTAAGAAACAATGCCCAGTTGTGGATGTGCTGGTGGTGAAGGGAAAGTCCGAGGTTGTAAAGAGTAATATTGCATAGGAACCTGGAACATTAGGTCCATGAATTAAGGGAAATTGGAAGTGGTCCAACAAGAGAGGACATTTTAAGAATCAGCGAACTAAAATGGACTGGAATGGGTAATTTAATTCAGGTGACCATTACATCTACTACTGTGGGCAAGAATCCTTTAGAAGAAATGGAGTAGCCTTCATAGTCAACAAAGAGTCTGAAATGCAGTACTTGGGTATAATCTCAAAAATGACAGAATGATCTCAGTTCATTTCCAAGGCAAACCATTCAATATCAGAGTAATCCAAGTCTATGCCCCAACCACTAATGCTGAAGAAGCTGCAGTTGAATGGTTCTATGAAAATGTCCTTTTCATCACAGGGGACTGGAATGCAAAAGTATGAAGTCAAAAGATATCTGGAGTAACAGGCAAGTTTGGCTTTGGAGTACAGAATGAAGCAGGGGAAGGCTAAGAAAGCTTTGCCAAGAGAATGCATTGGTCACAGCAAACAGCCTCTTCCAACAACACAAGAGATGACTCTAACATGAACATCATGAGAAGATCAATACTGAAATTACATTAATTATGTTATTTGCAGCCAAAGATGGGGAAGCTCTATACAGTCAGCAGAAACAAGACTGGGAGCTGACTGTGGCTCAAATCATGACCTCTTTATTGTAAAATTCAGACTTCAGTTGAAGAAAGTAGGGAAAACTACTAGACCATTAGGTATGACTTAAATCAAAACCCTTACAACTATACAGTGGAAGTGAGAAATAGATTCAAGGGATTAGATCTGATAGAGTGCCTGAAGAACTATGGACAGAGGTTTGTAACACTGTACAGGGGGTGGTGATCAAAACCATCCCCAAGAGAAAGAAATGCAAAAAGACAAAATGGTTGTCTGAGGAGGCCTTACAAAGAGCTGAGAAAAGAAGAGAAGTGATAGGCAAAGGAAAGATATACCCATTTCAAGGCAGAGTTCCAAAGAATAGCAAGAGGTAAGAAAGTCTTCCTCTGTGAGCAGTGCAAAGAAATAGAGGAAAACAAAGAATGAGAAAGACTAGAGATCTCTTCAAGAAAATTAGAGATATCGAGGGAACATTTCATGCAAAGATGGGCACAATAAAGGAAAGAAGTGGTATGGACCTAACAGAAGCAGAAGCTATTAAAATGTGGTGGCAAGAATACACAGAAGAATTATTAAAAGATCTTGATGACCCAGATAACCATGATGGTATGATCACTCACTTAAAGCCCAACATCCTGGAAGGTGAAGTCAAGTGGGCCTTAGGAAGCATCACTACAAACAAAGCTAGTGGAGGTGATGGAATTTCAGCTGAGCTACTTAAAATCCTAAAAGATGATGCAGATATGTTGCTGCACTCAACATGCCAGCAAATTTGGAAAACTCAGCAATGGCCACAGGACTTGAAAATGTTAGTTTTCATTCCAATCCCAAAGAAAGGCAATGCCAAAGAGTGCTCAAACTACTGCACAATGGCATTCATCTCACACACTAGCAAAATAATGCTCAAAATTCTCCAAGCCAGGCTTTCAACAACAGTATGTGATCCATGAAATTCCAGATGTTCAAACTGGATTTAGAAAAGGCAGAGGAACCAGAGATCAAATTGCCAACATCCATTGTATCATCGAAAAAGCAAGAGAATTTCAGAAAAACATCTACTTCTGCTTCATTGACTATGCTAAAGCCCTTGACTATGTGGATCACAACAAACTGTGGCAAATTCTTCAAGAAAATTTGGAATACCAGATCACCTTATCTGCACCCTGAGAAACCTGTATGTAGGTCAAGAAGCAAGTGTTAGAAACAGATATGCAACAATGGACTGTATCAAAATTGGGAAAGGAGTATGTCAAGGCTGTATGTTGTCACCCTGCTTATTTAAATTATATGCAGAATACATCATGTGAAATGTCAGGTTGGATGAAGCACAAGCTTTAATCAAGATTGCTGGGAGAAATATCAATAACCTCAGATATGCAGGTGACACCACCCTTACAGCAGAAAGCAAGGAAGAACTAAAGAGCCTCTTGATGAAGGAGAAAGAGGAGAGTAAAAATTTGCCTCAAATTCAACATTCAAAAAATGAAGATTATGGCATCGAGTCCCATCATTTCCTGGTAAATAGATGGAGAAACAAAGGAACTAGTGACAGACTTTATTTTCTTGGGCTCCAAAATAACTGCAGATGGTGACTGCAGCCATGAAATTAAAAGGCACTTGCTCCTTGGAAGAAAAGCTATGACCAATCTAGACAGTATATTAAAAAGCAGAGATATTACTTTGCCAACAAAAGTCTGTATAGTCAAAGCTATGGTTTTCCTGATATCATATATGGATGTGAGAGTTGGACCATAAAGAAGGCTGAGTGCCTAAGAACTGATGCTTTTGAACTGTGGTGCTGGATAAGACTCTTGAGAGTCCGTTGGACTGCAAGGAGATCCAACCAGTCCATCCTAAAGGAAACCAGTCCTGAATATTCATTGGAAGGACTGATGCTAAAGCTCCAGTACTGGGGTATCTGATACAAAGAGCCAACTCATATAGAAAAGGCTCTCATTGTGGGAAAGATTGAAGGCAGGAGGAGAAGGGGATGACAGAGGATGAGATGGTTGGATGGCATCATTGTCTCAATGGACATGAATTTGAGCAAGCTTCCAGAGATGGTGAAGGACAGGGAAGCCTGGCATGGTGCAGTCCATGTGGTTGCAGAGTCGGACACAACTGAGTGACTGAACAACCACAGCAATATGCAAAGAAACTGGCTTTGAAAATGTTAAAGTATATTGAGATGCTTGAACTCCAGCAAGGAATGTAAAAAAAAAAAAAAAAAAAAAAAATCAAGAATGTGGATAATAAGAGAAAACAAAACTAAGTTGAACAAACTTTAAAAGCCAGAGTATTCTGAGGTCGAAATCTGTCCTGAAGGGTAGCATTTTAGGATCAAATAGTGGTTTACCAACCAAGCAGAAGACATACCCTAGTGCTGTTCACTTCTCAGCATTCAGTAGACATTTATCAAACTGTGTCCATATATGAAATATTTAACTTAAGTAGGCTGTGGGCTGCAGTAAAAGAATCAAACCTAAAAGAAGGTCTCCGTGTGCCAGAGGAACTGACTTGAACTCCCAAAGCCTGGAAACAAAAAGGGTCCAATGGAGGGCAGACAGCTGACTTTAGCCAATAATGACTATGAAACTTCAAATTAGGCCAATGAATTTGCATTATAAGACAACATTTGTAATTGTTATCAATATAGTTATTGGAACTAATAGGCTTATGTGAAACCTGTCTAAAATCTTGGGAGAAGAATAAAATGTCTACCCTGAAAACTGAACAATTCTGAATCAGCAACAAAACATTAAAGACAATAAGCTTGATACAAAAATGAAAGACCAAACTATTGAAACACCATTGTATTTCTAAGTGAGCGAGTGAGTGAAAGTTGCTCAGTTGTGTCCGACTCTTTGCGACCCCATGGACTATACAGTACATGGGATTCTCCAGGCCAGAATACTGCAGTGGGTGGTAGCCTTTCCTTTCTCCAGAGGATCTTCCCAACCCAGGGATCAAACCCAGGTCTTTTGGATTGCAGGCATATTTCTAAGTGATTGATGCAAATAATGGACCATTTTCATGAGGAACACAGAAACCTTTCTGAAAATAATTTTGATTTTTCTTTCTTTTCATTTACCACATTTTCCTGTAGGTATTTTAACATCTTCAGCAATAAAATTTGTATTGTATTTGGCTGTTTGCTCTATGACAAAATTTGCCAGCAACTACCACGCTGTTCGGTATCTGAAGACAATCACTCTAGGTGACTTTCTTCGCTGCATCTCCACAGCAACAGATAATTTTTGATGTCAAAGTATATGTTTTGACTTTTAAAGAATAAAGCAAAAGTTGCAGGTAGATACTCAAATAGAAAATCTTTGGTTTTATATCAATTATGGAAGGAGGCGAGTCCCTAAATGGCACCCGTACTTCCCTATTTGCCAACATCCCCTTTGTGCTACAGAACAAGTCCTTAAAGTATTAAAATTTAAATACACTAAAGCATAGTTTCCCAGTTAGATAACAAGTCAATACATCCTGCTACATTTTGGGGGCCATACCACATGACATGTGGAATCTTAGTTCCCTGATCGGGGATCAAGCCTGTACCCTCCTCAGTAGAAGCATGGCATCTCAACCACTGGATCACCAGGGAAGTCCTATATTCAACATTTTAAAACAATCTTCCAAAACTAAATAAATTGCAAATACTGCTTTAGATGTTTCTCCAGTAAGTTTTTCAAACCCAAGTAAGTTGACATTCCATATAACTGATCCCAATGTCTGTGGGTGTTCATTGGGAACATTTGCAAAAAGATTTGACACTCTGGCTTCAGGGATGAAATGACTCCAACTGCAAAACATTTGAGCTAAAAGATCCTGTTTATCTGTCTAAAAGGTAGGTTCACGTATGCTTATAAGGCTGAGGGAATTTTTCAAATACTTGAAAGCACATTTTGAGTATTTAGAATTACCCAATAACTTTTGCATTATTATTAAAAAAAAAAGATACAAGGGCATAAAGCAAGTCCTATGTCCACTAATTCTATATTTGCTCATTGTTTCCCTCTTTTATCAAAAATGGCACTGTTTGGACATACTGGCTTCTGGAAGGATCGGCTGTTTTATTGCATTTTACAACATCTATAACAGAGAAACATTTAACTGGGGCAATTAATTGATACCATGACACAGCTAAATAATCAAGGCAGCATCTGGTGTGTATAGCATGCTCCACTTCCTACCTTGGGTGCCTTGGCATGTTTCCCACATCTGGCGTCTTTGACAAGGCTGAGATCTAACAGTTCCGTCTCCTGGAAGGCAAAAGTGTGAGATAGTTAAGCATCCACACAGATCTTTTTTCTTTTGTTTCATAGCATTGACATCATTTTAAAAATAATATTATCTTGAGACTTGCCTGAAAATTTCCCTGCAGTTGGGATATTTTTCTCCCCTTACAGGCACTGCCTGTCAATGGAATGGGAGTGGAAACGAAAAGACACCTACCTGCTAGTTCTCAGCTTCATATATCATAATACATTCTGAAAGTACAATGGTTTGGATCCCCAGTCTATCCTATAAGCCGTTCCTAAGTCATGATGAGTCAGGCCTTCCTGTTCCCTTGCTGAAATATAATCCTGAGAGTCACTCTGAGTGTTTTGAGGATTTGTGAGTGGGGTGAGGGGTTAGAGTGGGGGCTGGAGGTTTCACCCCCAGCTCGGAGCATACCCAGCCCACGTGGCCAAGCTAAAGAGATGGGTACGCCTCCCATACCTGCACCCCAAGTCTGCTGCACACACCCCTTGCGCCTATCTTTTCATTTATTCATTATATATTATTGAATGTCTATAATACTCAAGTTACTCCAGGATATAAGACACATAAGATACGGCAGCTTCTCTGAATAGACTTGCAAAGTAAAGAAATATACATATGCATAAGACAAGGGCTAGTGTGTTAATGCCAACTTTAAAGTTAACTGCTATGATGGAGGAAGGTTAAAAAGAAAAGATTACTTTTCCCCTAGAGGCTCAGATAAAATATTCTGTGGAGGCATCATTGAGACTGGAGAAGAGAAGTGAGGTGATAAAGGTCTCCCCCATCTGGAGGTCCCTCATGGGCAAACATCCAGCTAAGAGAGGACCAGAGGTTTGAGCAGAACCTTGAGGTCTTTGTAACTCTTAGTTGCTCAGAGAAGGATGACAGTGCGTGGGAAGCAGGTGGGAGGGGGAGATGTAAAGGAGGAGAGGGATGAGAGGGGGATCTGTGTACACCTACGGCCGATTCATGTTGAGGTTTGACAGCAAACAGCAAAATTCCATAAAGCAATCATCCTTCAATTAAAAAAATAATTAATTAATTTTAAAAAAACGAGTGAGTGAGGGAAGACACAGTGGCTGTGCAGGAAAGGGCGCGCACAGGCGGCATGCGGAATTCCACTGTGGGCACAGGGCATATGAAGAAAAGGGAGCGAGAAGACCAGAAATGGATTTGGGCAAAAGGATAGAAACCCTAAAAGTCTGGCGAGGAACACTGAACCATGGAGTCTGGGACATGCATATCACCAAGTTACACAGAGAACTCTGCCACCAGCCAGATGAGACTGGTGCGGTGAGCAGAGACAGCCAAGCTCTTTGCTAGACAGGGAACCACTGGGATGGCTCCTCCGCACCCCCTCCCCCAGCGGGAGGTGCTGCGCCCGCACAGGAGCGGCGGTAATTTCTCACAGGCCATGGCTTTTACGAGGACCAGCACGTGGGATTCCCAGCCAATTCCGTCAAACGGCCCCCGACCCCAAACGTTTGGTGCAAAATGGTCTGATTGTTTTTCTGAACTGAACTGAACTGAAGGTTGACTTCATGACTGCAGGACAATAAGGGTCAAAGATGTGATGGACTCTCTACACTGGGGTGCAAACCCCAGAGCAGGTACAACAGAACCCAGGACCCTTCACAGCTCTCCAGGAGCGGAAGGGAGCACAGCAAACAATGCCTTTTCTGCTTTTGCTCACACTGGCCTTCTCAATTTGCTTTCCCCCATTTTAGTGAATTCCTTAACCCATTATTGTGCGTGACTCTGTGGAGACCCTCCCAAACCCTGGCATGTGACAGGAAACAAAACCAGCAAGGATCTTGCAGGACAGAGTAGCAGGAGTCATCCTTCCCCCAAGGATGCACTGTGCACAGTATCCAAGGTCACCTGGTGAGAGTTAGGAAGCAACAGCTCTCAAATGCGGGACTTAAGACTTCACCCAGGAAAGGCATACAGAGGATTCAGGAGACAGGAGGTGGGGCAACTGGCCCAGGTTTCTTCATCTTCATGGCAACAGCCGCCAAAATATTTACTGAAAGAGGAGAAACAGGAAGAGAACCTAGCTCGAAGAAACTTGATCTTTTAGACAAGAACTGAGTGGAGTGTTGAGAGACAGGGACCAGATAAAGGTCAAGGTGTTAGGGATAAAGACGACAGAGGGTGAGGCGGCTGGGTGGCATCACAACTCGATGGACCTGAGTTTGAACAAGTTCTGAAAGTGGGTGATGGACAGGGAGGCCTCGCGTACTGCTGTCCATGGGGTCGCAAAGAGTCAGACACGACCGAGGGACTGAACTGAGCCGAACTGACCATAGGAGGTAGAACCGACTAAAGCAAAGAGAGAAGGCACTGACAACTCTAGGGATTCCAGCTTCCTCACTGGGACTCGGAAGTTTGGGCAAAAACGACAGTGCACAGAGGAGACGCTGGTCTGAGGACTTTATCCACTTGGAAATGCCCGTGATTAATTCACGGAAGCATTATTTATTGAATCCTGCAATATGTCAGGTACAGACTATATACTGAGGAATGGCACCTGAAAATATAAAGAGACATTCGTGCACATAGCTAATGATTATACTCTAAAGGAGACATTTCAAAGTGCATTGCAGGCGTGGACCAGAAAGGGCTAAGGCATCTTTTCAGCCAACACATAAGAATGAAAAGGAGTTGCCAGCCTTATAATTCTGCATTTTGTGGGGAGGGCTCCAGGGAAAGGAAACCGCAATTGCAAATGCAAAAAGGTAGGAGTCCTGAGCAGAAAATAAGTCACTCTGGACACACAGCAGAAGTGCGTGGAGAGTCACCAATCACTTCCAAACTTAGCAGTTGTTACCTGCATGTTCTCTTTGTAATTATTCATAAAATACTGACACGTTTTTCAAGCTTTTTTCCCCATAAATGTAGCATCATGTTTTATATATATGCGGAATAAAAATCACACCCAAATACATGGTACATTCACCTAATTGCACACTAACATCTTCTATTCAAGGAAATTCTTCCTAGTTGAATAAACAATAGACTTAAACTTTACTTATTTGTTTTTCACACAAAGCCCAAATTGAGTTCACAGAGAAACAGGCCTCAGCAGGCAGCACTCTACAGACTTTCCTATTACAGATAACGGCCACTGTTTTCTGCTTTCAGCGCAAGAGGAAACATTCATTTCCCAAGTCACAGAGGGGTAGTTAACATTCATTTTGATACCACAGCAACTAAGAAACTTCTCTGTAGCATGTGTAAAATTGTACGTGCAGGAAAACCACCACAGGGTACTCTGAGCATGGGTAATGTGGTGTGCGAAAGGCCCTGGTGGAAATCTATCCACAGATTCACTGGGCTAGGAAGACTTGATTAAAACAGTCTCCCACTTCTATTAACATGCAACCGCCACCTCTCTGGGATTTAACTACATCCTATTTGCACTCCACTAAAAAGAAAACGAGGAACACAATGGAGGGACTGCAAAATGTTACTTGCATCATTAAAACTCTTTCTAGGTTAATATTCTAGTGTTAGTAGTTTTAACAACCCACTTTCATGATGAGAAAGCAAGGAAATGGCCCCTTTCTCAATTCATTTAAGAGTGACTGTTTTCCAGGTCTATGGAATTCACTATGTCTTTATTATTTTCTTTAATTATTTATTTATTTTATTTAATTCTTTATTTTCTGGGTTTGAGGAAGGGCCCTAAAATGAACTAGCCATTTATTTGTGCAATCATCAGACCACAGTGAGCATCAACTGTATCATCTCTACAATGAGTATGATAATTGTAAAATATAGACCGGTTCCTCAGCATTTCTAGTTCAGCAGGACTTGGGTACACATAAGATTCCTCATCTCTAACACGCTCTCCTGTGATGCTGTTCCATGGACCATACTGGGAAACTCTGATGTACTCATTCACAGAATTGCTATTATAAGGCTTTTTAGGTGAACATGAGAGATAAAACTATGCATTATATGTTATATTATGTTGCATGAAAAATTTTAAATGCTTACTTCTCTATATACGGAATGGGCAAATAAAAATTTACACTTATTAAAAGCAAAAGTGTGACTAATGGTGACTAACCGAGGCTCAGATTTTATTTACTGAAGATAAACTATTGAATGACAAAAGCCACTATTTCCTATTCTAATGCGTCCTTACCATTAGATTTACTCCATAGAATAAGTGTCCCTGTTTGTAAATTTAAGCAATCATTGATTTTTGATGAAAATTGCTACACTATACAACTTTTGTGTCACACTTGTAACATTAAAGACATTTAGCAAAGTAAAAGAAGAAAATATGTCCTTCTCTCTCACCTCTAAGTCCACCCAACAAGGAAAGAGGGTTGGGGTACCCAAAGGCCTGTGATCTACCTGGAACAGTCAATGAAGAATGAACTAATAGATTCCCTTTTATTTCCAAGGCACACAATGGCCCCTGAAAAGCTTAGAGATCACATTCCTAGCACCCCCGATACATACAGTGATATATTGACAAATGTGCCTTCTCTCTAGGTCAGAATGGACAAAAGTCAATTAACAGTAATCAATGAAGACCAAACTGTCTCTGATGTTTACTATTCAGCAAAAAGACTTCAATTCGTCAGCCACCAACACACTGTGAGGTAGATGAGTCATGAAATGCACTGCAAACTCAGGAAAGAATGCAATTTAAAACTCAGCCCTCTTCCAGAATACCAATTATTGTGCATTGCCACCAAATTCTATTAGTCATCCAATACATTAATGTGCTTCAAGTTCATACAATATATAATCAGAGCAGCAATTACAGTCATAAAGATTACACAGGGAAGATATTAATGGCTGGGTATGTATACTTCCCCATGTGTTATAGTCATTAAGTTGTTCAACCTCGATTTACCAAAAGTAGAAGACATTACTATGTTTTATTGGCTGCCATCCCCCTAAAATGTCCAATGTTTAAATAAAGCAACTTGAGTATCATTTAATGAAGTGTTTAAATTTAAAGACAAGCAGATAAAATAGACTCTGTGTTCTTTAACTTGATTTCACTCCTAAGGGAGTGAAAATCTGTTCAGTATACCTCTCAAAAAGAGATCCCCTGCATCCACCTTCACCTGGTCTCTTGCTTTCTTTGCTCCCCAGCCTCAGATGTCTTTCCCTCCCCAGTCTGCAATGGAGCCTTAGTAGGAAACAAACAAGGAAATGAGATGCCCAGGTCACCAATACCAGCCACGGCAGAGGAAAGAAAAAGATGACACATCTGCATTTCTTTATTTAAAAAATTCTTGGTTTAATATCGTGCAAATTTCATAGAACTAGAAGGCAGAACACTTAAGCTGTCTCTTGGAATTACCTTTTGTAATCTGTGTACTAGTATTTCAGTTACTACAGATGCCTGTTCCTTCAATCCTTGTGTGTTAAACACAGATGCCAGTGCTATCAATATCTTTCTTTAACCTATTGAGATACTAAACTGAGATCTCCACTTGGCTAGCAGGGAACTCCTGCATCTATATAAATTCTTATGCTGGCAATAGTTGCCATGCCAAGTGAAAGGGAAAGGGCCCCAGGAGAAAAGCCAGTAATGTGTAAGTAAAGTACCTAGAGGAAAAGCACAGAAAGCAAATCAGAAAATAAACAAAAATGAAAATCTAGCACTTGAGATATTTCATTAAATGTTGAGTCAGCTCGGAAAGGAAGTTGGTTTTACTTTCAGTGTCACAGTTAAATGCAAAATAAAATTAATATTTGAAATCAAGAGCACAGGAACTAGCATGTCTTATGAACTGTATTATAAGTATTGACACAGTTTTCAGCCAATCAAATAAAACTGAAAAATTATTGAATGAGATAAAAGGAACCAAAATCAAGTAATATAATTAATATGACAACAATAATAATAATTCTAACTAATACTAGAGAACCGACGATGTGCCAAAAATTGTAAGATAATTTGTACGTATCTCGTTAGTCTTGACTGCACTACTGTAACATCAGTACTGTGTTCCTCTACTTTGAAGACAGGAGAACTAACGGAGACCTTAAATGACTACTGCTCATCAGATGAACAACTGCATCACGAATCTCAACTTTTTGCCCACCTGTAGCAAGCCGAATCCCAAGCTGACCACCAGGCCTCCTGCCCCTGACTTCTGTGCCTCTGTGGAAACCTCTCCCACTGACTGTGCTCAGGACCTATAACTTGCTTCAAGGCAACAGAATACAGCAAAGGCTATTCTTCCCTCCCACAATTATGTTACCTTATGTGGCAAATGGGAAGGAATCTTACAGGCATCATGAAATCTCTGAACAGATAACTTAAATTTAACTAAAACAAAGACCTCTTGGGTGAGTCCTTCAGAAGTGACCGGCAGTGATAGACTCGAAGCCATAGAGATGCTCATGTGCTGGCTCGGTCCTGGATTGTCTCTGGAAAGAGAAGGCCTCTAAGAGCTAAGGGCCTCAGTCCTATGGTGACAAAGAACCACAGACCTTTGTCAGCTGTGGGAACAACATGAATGAGTTTGCTAAAGGAACTTAGCTCCAGAAGGAAACACAGCCCAGCAGACACTTTCATAGCAGCCTGTGAGACCCTAAGCAGATGAGACCGGGACCCACTTGAAACTTTGAGATAATATTAAAAAATGTGAGTTGCTTCAAGCCACTAAGTTTGTGGTCATTTGCTATGCAGCAGTGGATAACTAATACACTATACCATTGTTTTCATGTTCTAAGGCATTTAATTAAAATCTAAATAACTTTACATATCTTGGCAGTCTCCCCAGCATAAAAATGACTGCAAAGCTGTCATCTTTTTTGACACATCCAACAGGAAACAATTACTGTAATGTAACCATCGACTTTTGGTACCGGAGGAGATCATAGGTGAGGAAACTGAGTTTCAGAGAAAAATACATTCATCGCCAAAGATCACTGAGACCAAGTACAGGACAGGAAAAGAATTCATGTTCCCCCAGATCTATTTTTTTTTCACTAAAGAAATCTTTTTCAGTATTAAAAAATAGCAGGAATATTATGATAAATGATTCTTTATCATGATTCTCATGATAAATGATTCTTTATCATGATTCTCATGATAAATGTCTTTAACATAACAGAAGTTTAAAGAGGCTGTGAAACTGGGTTACAATATGTGAAGTATACTGACAAATACCTACTTAACTTTTCCTTTGTACATAACCAGAAAGATAGTTCAGCCCCTTATTATACAACAGCCACATTTCCTCCTTCTAACTTCCTTCTTCAACTCTCTGAAAAACTTCTATATATTCATTTAATAATTAAAAAGCTGCTTAAGTTGAAAGTTAATGCAACTGAACATAAAATTATATCCATAGCACCAAACCTATATTACAATATAACATTAATAAAACTTAATTCTAACAGCATACATATTTATAACTCCATGCAGGTAAGACTATGGGAGAAAAGAGATCTAGAGCTTATAATAGCAAAAAATATATTTTAGCAATTTTTTAAAATGATGGATGAAAACCTGGAGAGACTTAAATGGATAGTAACTGGATTTATTTTAAACTTATTTGTTTATTATTTTAAAAACAGAGAAAAAGACTATAATCAACAGGGAAAATCTATACATATACTAAAGATATTCAGGAGTATAATGAAAGTTTATGAAAATATGTTTTATTTTCCTAGCTCATATTTATTAACAGGATATGAATCCCCAAGAAGGGATTCATGGCATTTTCATGGACAAATAATGATATTGCATTTGCTAAAGACTCAGGGTTTTTTAAAAATTGTATTATGGTGATAAATATTGCATTGTCAAATTTTTGTGTTATGCTCTTAATTTCAGGCTAATCGGATAAACTATAAACAGCATTTATCATTTGGCAAATAGTTTCATAAATGTAGAAAACTATCTTTATGGATATTTAGGTGAGCATAATATCCAATCTCCATGAATATCTCTTAAAAAGAAATACCAAAATGATATAGATTAATCAGGCAAACAAGCTGTTTCCACTTGAAAAGTCTAGATAATTTAAACATAGTCAGATTTTCCCCTTAAGTCATCTAAAATGTTATTTCTGGTCTACACCTATTTCCCTATGGCTGAACAGTCAGCCAGGTTTTTTTCTCTGGTAGTTCAAGCTGCTTCTAGTCTCTTAATCTTACCGTACTAGAATATTTGAGCATACCATTTACTTGCTTGCATGACCTAAACTCTTTCATTTCCCTAAACTAGTAGTTCTTAAAATGTGGTTCCTGGACCAGTAGGCTCAGCAACAACATCACCTTGGAATATGTGCAAAATGCAAATTCTCTGGCCCTACCCTAGGCCTACTGAATCTGAACCTCTGGGGTGGGGCCCAGAAATCTGTATTTTAATTAAGCTTTGGGGTGATTCAGAAGCAATCTTAAGTTTGAGAACTTCTGTCCTAGATATTAAAGGAAGACAACAGCTGCCTGTAGAGAAGGCTTCTTCACCAGGGCTGGAACTTGTAAAACATTCTATAGAATGCTGGACAAATTGCCTATCCCCATGTAATATGAAATAACTGCATCAGAGTCCCAAAAGCAATGAGAGAACTGATAATTAGACTGTTTGAGAAAAATCTTCAGACTACTGAGTTGATCAATAGCATCAGTATCATTACAAATTAAAGCAGTGATTTCCTTATCCTTATTCACTAGAGCCTGGACAAAATCAANAGAGTCCCAAAAGCAATGAGAGAACTGATAATTAGACTGTTTGAGAAAAATCTTCAGACTACTGAGTTGATCAATAGCATCAGTATCATTACAAATTAAAGCAGTGATTTCCTTATCCTTATTCACTAGAGCCTGGACAAAATCAAGAAGAGATTCTAAAGATGCTTGGCCTATTGCCAGATGTTGTGATTCAGCCCTGTAGCAAGGTTGGAAACGGAGATACTTCCTTTTCTTTTCAATCACACAGTCATGGCATGTATGATGACTTTTAAATTTTCTGAAGTATACAAAAACGTCATTTGTCCTTGCTTTCCCGAGTAATCACACTGTATTAACAATATCAAATCACAGTCTCATGTTTTCTCCCTCAGCTATCCATTCCAAGACATTATCACAGAAACACAAATGTTTCTGTCCAAAAGTTTGCTTTTATCTTGTTATGACTCTCCCAGTGTTCTGGCAACCACACATCTGTTTTTTTAAGATTTAATAAAATTTTTATGGGTTCGTGAAGGATATTCTAAAGCCTTTTTAAATCTGTGATTCATGGAAAGTAAACAACACACTTCTGAACAACAACTTAATCAAAGAGAAAATCAAAAGTGAAAATAGACAATATCTTAAAACAAACAGAAGGAAAACACAACATATCAGCATGTATGGGATGTGGGAAAAGCAATAACCCTAGGGTTTTGGTGACCTTTTAATCTCATGTGACATCCTGAACATGCAAGGAGTTAATGTAGCTTCTAAAATGAGATATTTGAAGTTGACAAGTATACAATAACATGTCATTTTCTTTTCAAAGAAGACTTCCTTCTCAAGATCACTTTTCATTTTCTGGCAAGACAAAAGGAAGCCAACAAAGCTCTTTCCAATGTTCATGTGTAGGGCTAAGGACTGGGTATGTCCAACGAGGAGTAACATGCTTAATGAATTGTCCCTAGAAGACGAATAGGCATTGAGTCAGTGAACACATCATTCCTAAGGTCTTGACTGTGTGCTCTAAGTTCATCAGAGGTAAACTCCTTCCTATTTGCCTGTTGATCAACCTAATGCAAGCACACATAAAGAAGCCAGGTATTCATATTGAGAACTGTAAATAACAGAGAAAGTTCACTAAATTCAGGGTCATGTCCTGCTTACCAGGAAATTCTAGTAAACTTCCTGTCCTGTAGGAAACTTGATTGATGCCCACCCTGATGCTCGCCAGTTCCCTTTCCTGACTGGACACCATTCCCAGTGCCTGTGTGATTCTCTCTTAAGCACTGACCCTGACTGTCGCTGGCCTCCTGGAGCACTCGGCCCATCTGCATAGAGACTCGGAAGAGCCTGGGGGGCAATGCAGCAGAGAGGGAGAGCTCAGGAGGGACAGGAGCATCATAGCCCAGCCACCTTGTCTCCGATCGAGCACATTCCCAGGCCAAGGCTCCCCTTGGGTTGGCGTCTGCTCTTTCACGGTCCTGTTTCCCTCTCTCTTCTTCTTGTCTCGGGGAAGCCCTACCTTAATAAATCTCTTGCTCACTACCACTTGTATTTGGGTCTGTTTGGAGAACATGATCCAAGATAACTATTGTTTCCAAATAATCAACTTAGAAATTAATGTTAAAAGCATTCTGAATCATGTGCATACACATTTTAAAGTCAAATTTTTATATTTATTATTGTCTTTGACCTTTGATATATTCTGTGTACTTTTGGAATTCTTAAATTTTCTTTGAAAACAGGCTGAACTATTATGATACATCTACTAAAATGAGCATTTTTTGAGACAGTGAGTTCTTGGTCACTGTACACTGTATTTTATCTTGTATCATCCTTAACCCAGTGTTAAAATATTTTGATTATTTCCTGGAAATAGTTATATGAGTATATATCATCTAATCTAATGTGTAAATAGTTTTCTCTTTTTCCTAGTGAGAAAAAGATTATAAAAAACATCAGCTTACCTAATTTCCAAACTAGAGTTCCCTTTTGTCACATTTAGGGCTGAAAAGAAATATGTTCATATCCACTATATTTTAGGTCAATTTCTTTTTGGTAAAGATTTATTCTATTTTCAACCACTTACTATGGTTTCCCTTCTTTAAAAAAATATATCCCTAGAGAGAACATACACAGTTTACTCCAAGAAAGAGACACATGTACCCCAATGTTCATCGCAGCACTGTTTATAATAGCCAGGACATGGAAACAACNAGTCCTTAATATTCAGTGGAAGGACTGAGGCTGAAGCTGAAACTCCAATACTTTGGCCACCTGATGCGAAGAACTGACTCATCTGAAAAGAACCTGATGCTGGGAAAGATTGAAGGTGGGAGGAGAAGGAGACGACAGAGGATGAGATGGTTGGATGGCATCACCGACTGGATGAGCTGAGCAAGCTCTGGGAATTGGTGATGGACAAGGAAACCTGGCATGCTGCAGGCCATGGGTTGCACCGAGTCAGACATGACAGAACAACTGAACTGAACTGAACTGAACTGAATAGTTAGGATACTCCAGGCTCATATGAGCTTTTTTATCTAAAAAAAGTAAAAGACAAACCCAACCATTTCAGATCATAAAACATCAGAGACACATTTTCATTTTGACCATATGTGCTGTCAACTTGACCAGGCCATGGTGTACTTGGATATTGGCCAAACAGCTGGTGTGTCTGTGAGGGTATTTCTGGAATGACATGAGCATTAGAATCAGTAGGCTGACCTAGTGGCTTAGACAATATAGAATCTGTCTGCAATGTGGTAGATCCTGGTTTAATTCCTAGGTCAGCAAGATCTCCTGGAGAAGAGAATGGCAACCCACTGCAGTGCTCCTGCCTGGCACATCCACGGACAGAGGAGTCCATGGTCTCGCAGAGTTGGACACGACTGAGTGACTAACACACACAGGCTGAGAGAAGCAGATTGCCCTCCCCATGTGGCTGGGTATCACTGAATCCTCTAAGGGCCTGGAAACAGTACCAATGATGGCCCAACTGAGGAAGAAGAAAATCGGTGAATTAAAAAAATAATAATAATAAAGAACTCAGATTGTCTTTCTTTACTCACAAATGGCAAGATATTTTAAACAGGAACCCTCAAAGAAGCTATGAAAAAACTACATCTGGATAAGGACTCCAGTAAAATTGTAGCATACACAGTCAGTGTAAAAGAAGTTAATCACTTTTCTATATCCCAGCAATAAAAATTGAAAGTTATATATATAATTTATGGTCACATCAAAAATGGAAACGCTTCAGGTTAAGTCTGACAATCTATGTCAAGAATCTTACCTGTGAAAAACTACAAAATACTGATGAATGAAGCCAAAGAAGTTGTAAATAAACTGGGAAATATTTCATGCTCGTGGATGGGAAAATTCGATATGGTAAAGATGACAGTTTTTCCCAACTAAACTACAAATTTAATGTAGTCCCAACTAAAAATACAGAAATCATTTTTTTTAAAGATATCAACACACTTAAAAAAGTTTATGGAAAAGCAAAGAACTGGGAATTAGCGAACACAACACTGAAAGGAAAGAATAAAGTTGGAAAATTCACACTGCCAGATTTCAAGTCTTACTATAAAGCTCTGGTAATTGAGACACTGGTATCAGAGAATACTTGCCAAAACTTCAATGGTACTTCTTCCATTGACCAGCAACCTCATATTTCTGCTCAGAGTACTGTCTCTCCACCTGGTCTCCTCAAACCAGCTTGTCACATTTCTCCATCTTACTTTGTCCTTCTCACTTGATCATTTTAAGTGCTCCAGCTTTCCAGTTTCCATGAGAAATGCCGCCAACCCTCACCAAAGCACCCTGCTTCAATTTGCAGATACAGTCATCACAGTGCAAATCATCCACTCATTTCTTTGACCACAGAATTGCATGTTGAAATGCAAACAGTAAGGTTTGTTCATAGAAAGAATCCAGACACCAGTTGCAAAGTTTTCCTGAAAATACCACCAGGGGAACTGCATGGTCTATCACGGCAGTGTGACTCTCATCAAGAGCAGCTGAAGGAAATGAGCATTAGCAAAAGATCCTTTACCAGGAAGCCAGCTGAATACATATCATACTAAGATAAACATCTAAAATCCCTTCATTCTGTTGACAATGTATTCACCTATCCCATTTCCTCTTTTTGTCACCTATCTAATCTTTCCTTCTAATCTTCAAAATCTAGTTCTCTGCCCAAACTCCCTGATCTCTTTCAGTCTTTTTCAGCTGTTTCCTCTGAAGGGCTGAGGATTTCATTTCCTGTGCTAATCTTTTGCTCTTTGCTCCACTGGCTCTATTGGATTGAACTGTTACACAATGGGATGTTTTCTATTGCTTTGCGTGTGAGTGTGAGTGTGAGTGTGAGTGTGTGTGTGTGTGTGTGCATGCACATTTTTCAGTGCTTTTTCACCTTAAAGAAAATCTCTTAAAGGCCAAAACTCCATTTCACACTTCTTTTCAATCCATATACAAATACATTTAATTGATTAATATCTGTTTCTAAGCAAAGATTCTGCCCTAATTTTAGCATGAACTGGGAAAATCATGTAAATTTCTGAGTATAAATATCATTTAATCCTACTTATAATCATAGTGAATGTATGTTCAGCAATAAGTTAAAAAAAAAACTGGTGAAAATAACAGTTGAGCTTAGACAGGCTAGAGACTCACTTCCTTCTCAGGTGAAGTCCTGCAGGCAGGAGCACGGTCTGGGAGGGCTGCACCGCAAGGTGGCTGATGTCCCACCTTTTCTGTCTGACAGTGTCTCAGTCCTCAGCGTGTGACATAGACCTCATGGTAGGGATAGCTGCTCAAACACAATTTATATTGGCAACACTTCAGCCAATGTGTGATGGAGTTTTCAACCCTCCCACTTCAGCAAAGAGGGAGGGTTAAACAGCATATGCCCTTTCTTCTAAGAAAATATCCGCGAAGGCTCACAGGCTTCTGCTTACACCTCTGAGCCAGAATTTACTCTCACGGGCACACACTAGCTGCTAGGGACATTAAGAAGTGTGAAGAGGGAATGTACATAGCTCAGTTACTAGCTGATTTCCTCTGTCTGGAAGAAGGACATTTCTGCACATGTGTGTATTAACACAACTGTGTATTCAACAGTAATGAAATAAGCATTTGCTAAAAGACAATAGAGTCAGTGCATGAAAAATCCCCCTTTCTCTGGGATTGTCCTATGACCTTCTCAAGAACATGATCTCTCAATTACTGCAAACACCTCTTTTCCAATAGAAACTTGCAATGTGCCTACATCTCGCCCCACAGTACTCCCAATCTTTTTCCCTTGGGCAAAAAATTTACCAACTTAGTACCTGGCTTCCTAAGGGCCTGTGACTTTTCTGTCTTTGACCTACTTGAAACTAAAGGAAACTTGAGATTTCATAAATCTAAGTGGAAATTTAACCAAAAAATTCATCATCCTTATGCTTTTTCTTAACTCCAATGTCTAAGTCAGTCCCTTGTAATAGTAACACTGTCAGTAAACATTGGAAGAAGCTCTAAAAGAAACAGTAAGTGTAACAATATTTTGATGAGCTGTTCTACTTATTTTTCAATCATTCCAACTCCCCTAAAATAGCCACATTCTCAACTAACAGCAAATAAAGAAGTGCCTGTATCCATTATGTACCCAGTATCATCCAACTAATGAAAATTTCCATGAAAACCAATCCAAGGCAATAAAAAAGCATGCATGACATGTACTTTAGCTTCGTCATCTAGCTCCAGTTAGATTCCCTTTAGTCCAGCTCTGCCTGCAGCTTTGGCTTCAGTCTTGCCCTTCAGAGTTCACAACCATGGTTTCTTTCCTGGTCAGCACAAATAATTAAAATAAGACACCTACTCTTTTGCAACAAATTGCATAATAGACATTTCAAGACAATGGACAGTATGCTTTTACCCTGCATACACTCGAATTTTAATTATACAAAAATGCTTGCTTGAACATTCTTGCCTTTTATTTAATAAATGGCAAAATTCAAAGGTAAGACATGTTTGCTTTTCTTAATCAGCATATTCTTAACCCTTTCCTATTTGTAGCTTTACACAGGAACCCATTCAGAGTTGTGTTACTGCTTAATATCAAAGCTAAGACTATCCAGGGAGCATAGGCTATTTATTTTCATAGTTTCTATATTTAGAGTCTTGGCTTTGTTTATAGTTTTCTCTCCTCCACCCCACAAACACTTGAAAATTCCCTTTTCTCTTATAATTCTGTATCTTCTCTCTCTCACTGGCCAGCTTTTTACCAAGCTGTGCATTTCCTTTTTGAATTCTCTTCCAGATGATTCTTGCCTTTCCTCTTTGATTTCTCTCTGGGGAGGACAGAAGTTGCCTTTTGGAACTGAAGAAGTGTTCCAAGGACACAATTCCTACTGTTTGTCTCTTTGGGAGAAGGAACACATTCCAAAGGCAACGGTCAAGTGCAATTTGAGCTCCCAAGAAAGAACACTTTTCACCCCAAATCAGTGGATAAGCTTAGTGGCTCATCTAAAAAGTGAACATCAGTTTTATTTCAAAGCAGGCTAGGATTTCCAGGCCCCTCTGTCCATGGGATTTTCCAGGCAAGAGTACTGGAGGGGGTTGCCATTGCCTTCTCCAGGATTTGGGCACAAAATTTTGCTTGTTACTGCCATGATTAATGTAACAACATAGTACACAATGACAGAGATGCGTGCTTAAAAGTTCGAACAATAACTAATGATTACCTTGGGAAAAGGCACCATGTGGGCAGTGCAAACCAAAAAGAAGAGAACACCAGGAAACAATATAAACTGAATCTTTATTATGCGAAGGGCCTTGCTCTGATGCATATCTCTTACATTTAATTTTCACTACTGAGCACAGTACAAGGTCAACATCACCATCTTAAAATGTCAAATTCATAGTAATTAATTATTCAAGCCTTGAAAATCAGACTGGCTTAATTATCTCTACCACGTGTAGGCCTTCCATCAGGATAAATGTGAAGGACTGAGTTGCAGAGGCAGATAAAAACTAAAGAAGAACATGGAAGGTTGAAATTTATCAGCAGGAAAAGGTTAAGATTAGTTTAGTCAGGCCCATGATTTGGGGGTAACATACTGAATAGTGTGTCTCCTTCTTTATAACATCAGGCAATTATATTCAGTAAATTCTTTTCTTTCAAAAAATATTGTAGAAATACGTGACACTATTAAAGCTCTTTTACAATTCTGTACCCTGCCACAATCTAACATAAAACATGAATATCCTTGGCCTCCCTACTTTATATCAGGACCATTTTTAACCTCTTTATACTCATTAAACTAGAAAGCATCCATCTTCTCTCTCCAGTCACTTTGAATGTTTGAGGAAATCATCATTGTTAAAGTTTGGTTAAAATTGAAGAGCAGAGAAATTGCAGACTATCTCTTCTGTCCTCTGTTCTCAGAAAAATTCTAGGGAAAGACCTGACTTTTGTCCAGCTCATTTTTAGATTCTCAGTAGACCAATGGTTCTCCATGGTGGTGGTGGCTTAGTCGCTAAATCATGCCTGACTCTGTGCTATCCTGTGGACTAGAGCCTCCCAGGCTCCTCTGTCCATGGGATTCTCCAGGCAAGAATACTGGAGTGGTGCCATTTCCTTCTCCAGTGGTTGTCCATAGGGAACAGTTTTGCTGCTCACTGCTCCCCCACCTCGAGCTCTAGGCATTTAGCAAAGCCTGGAGACAGTTTGGTTGCCACTGTGGTAGCATGATACTGGCATCTCTGGGTAAAGGACATGGGTATGGCTGCCCTTCCTCAAATGCCCAGGCCAGAACCTGTACCAGCAGATGGATGGTGCACTGACTTCAAAGGGTCTGGTCAGGAGACTGATGTCATCAGCTTCTCAAGGCTTCCAAATTTATAGTCCTAAACAATGAAGATACTACTCATTGATATGTGCATAATTTAAAAAATACTATCTTAAAACCTCAGTTGTGATGATTTTTAGCTTGGGGGTAAGGACATTCTGCTTTTTTCATTAAAAACATCAAAGTCCTAAGCACGTAGTCTGTTCCCTGACATGAACAATATATAATATTAACCAAGGGTACTGATGCTTTCAAATTGTGGTGCTGGAGAAGACTCTTGAGAGTTCCTTGGACTGCGAGGAGATCAAACCAGTCAATCCTAAAGGAAATCAACCCTGAATATTTAGTGGAAGGACTGATGCTGAAGCTGAAGCTCCAATACTTTGACCACCTGATATGAAGAACTGACTCATTGGAAAAGACCCTGATGCTGGGAAAGATTGAAGGCAAAGGAGAAGGGGACTACAGAGGATGAGATGGTTGGATGGCATCACTGACTCAATGGACATGAATCTGAGCAAATTCCGGGAGACAGTGGAAGACTGAGGAGCCTGACGTGCAGTAGTCCACAGGGCTGCAGAGTCAGACACGACTGAGAGACTGTACGACAAGGGTACTGATGGGCAAAAACGCAGAAGAACGTAAAGAGCAAAAGAAACTCAAATTTCAACCTGCAAGTCATTTCAAATCTTTCAATTGCATCTGTGTCAATGCATAAAAAACCTGGAGCAAACAGCCCAGCTCTGTCCTTTTTCCTTCTAAGGCCCAGGGAAGAGTAAAGGGAGAGTCAGCTCTTGACATTTTTCAAGTTTTTACTTTTCAAAAACTCTAAAAAATATGGAGAATGAGTATACAGTGTACCACATGTACTGAAAAATAAACGTCAGTTTGGTTAGAGCAGTTTCCCGCTTTTAATTGCCTTAGGTCTTACAAACAGAACGTGGAGATCATTAAGCAGCAGACGTTCCTCTCGGTGTGCCAAGACTGCGTCAGCTGTGCCCGCGGTGACAGACCCCGACATCCTGCTCCCCTCAGTCTGCTGATGGTCAGACATTCGCCTGCAGCGAATACCTCCTTCCTCCCTCCCACATTCCTAGGAAAACCAGACCAAAGAAAAACGGGGACACGTCAGAGGCTATTGCCTTTTGGGGCAAACTACATGATTCCCAATGAGCTTAGAAAGCACAGCGTCCTGTCCGAGGAGGCCTGCACGTGTGGGCGTCAGCTGGCTGGGGTGGGAACCAGAGCAGAGGCAAGGGAGGTATCAGTCTGTGACATCTCTGGGGTCCCAGGAAGCAGAACCCCAGTGCCAGGGGCTAGGGGAAGATCAGGGCCACCAAGGGCTCAGATGCTCTCAGAAGCCTAGAAGAACTTGGCCGTGAAATGGAAACACAGGAAAGAAGGTCATTTGACAGACAAAGCCAGAGCATCAGGCCATCGGGAAACCAAACTTTAGTAGGGCTCCATAAATACAGGGACTGTTTCCACCCACAGGAAAGAATAACATGTTCCCTTTTCCTTGTGTGCAAAGAAGAAGGTGGACCGAGGACAGGGTGCCCAGCTGGCACAGACTGCAAGACCAAACAGACCCATGAAATCCAGCTCTCCGGTAGGTCAGGAAAGCTGGAAGCCTGCATCTGGCAGTGCATTCTGGAGGCCAGTCAAGCCTCTTTATGGGCTGCATTTGGAGTATTTACAGATTCAAGGAAAGGAATTAGGACCAAGATCCCCACAACAAAACAGGCAGTAGCAGCAGCAACAAATAAACCTCACATCTAGCAGTCTGGAAAAGAAATAGCTGGGGTCTCACAGGAGGGAACTGGCAAAACTACTGCCGAGCATAAAGCAGCACAGGTCAGGAGACAGGGAGGAAGCGTCTCTTGCTGACACTTGTCAGTTTCCCAAGACACTGGACTCAGGGTTGAAAGTAAAATTCTGATGGATGGTCTGATGAGCCCATCATTGGTATTATGTTATTACAGATTACTAAAAAGTTTACAGACATCATTCTTTACTGTATGTTTATTCATTCTCAACAAAGGCTTCTGTTGTCTGCAGAATAAATTCTTTTATTCGGAAATAAAGAATTGCCTGAGGCCCTGATACATACAGGGATGAACGCCCGGCAGACAGTGGCTACTGTTGCCACTAGAGAGACCAAGAGGCAGGTTTCTGACAAAATCCTGTCTCAGGATGCTTGTCCCCAGCCATATGTGACATCACGCTGAAGTGTCTAGAAATGCATTCAATGGCCCACTGAATTTCATTGCCAGTTGTATAAACAAGGTGAGAAAATCCTCATTTTGAGGATTTTAAGGAGAATTCTGATGATTTGATAAAGAAAGTAGAGGGGGCAGAGAGACAAGTCAGGGGCTGCTACAATAATTGAGGGCAGTGGTTCTCAATGTGTGGACTCCAGTCAGCAAGATGGTTAGAAATGGGGACTCTCAGACACTACCCCACACCTGCTGAGTCATCATCTCGGTTTTATCCAGAGTCCAGGTGCTTGGTTGGTCTATTAGTTTGAAAACCTGGACCAGGTAGTAAAAAGATCCTAGAAGAAGGAGTTGCTGTGAGTGTGGGGAGGACATGCAGATTGGAAGAATGCCTTGGGAGGTTAGTGAACAGCGCTGATATTTCATTTATAATCTAATTCAATACAAAATATAAAACTACCCCTCAGATACCCATGAGGACTGGGTTTGCTGGCCTGTTGAGACTTGAGGATCCCCAGGGTCTACCACAGCTGAATGACAGCGATTTTCCCTCCTGCGGAATTCCACAATCAGCCTTTCCAATTGTCTTCTTTGCCTCAAATGCAAACATTTTGGGGTTGGGGGAAGTTACATATGAATTCATTAATACAATGCATCTGAGTTTTTCATCTCTCTTTTGGGAAGCACAGGCAGAAGGTGAGGGTGCCATGTGGAGCCACCAGAGAGGCAGAGATGGGATCTGTGAGCCCCAGTTTGAGGTTTTTGGGTGCCAGCTCAGGCTCTGAGCCATGACTCGGAGCTACCTTCGCTTGTGAGCCACAGGTCAACAGTTCACAGGAGCGTGAACAAGCCAGGGGAGTGTGCTGCACATTTGGGTAAAGGCAAAGTCCAGCCTGGGAGACAAAACCTGACGGGGAAAACACCTGCTCTCTCTAGCCACAGAGTGTCTTACAGCCAGCTACTCCATGCCAGTAATTCACAGAGAGCATGGATTTCATGATTCACTAGAGTCAGAGGGAAGAAAACGGAGACTGGCTCATCTTCCTCTCTTTGCTTTAATTAAAAGCTACTTCCAGTTCATCCTAGATTATTGATTCATTAACAAGTAAACTAATATATGTCTTGTAATTTATAAGCTGCAAGTTTTACAGATGTCTATTCTTACTTGAAAACTTGTTACAGGACTCATAATGCACTGCCTCATCGTGTAATGACTCTTCGCCACACTCAGTGCAAAATGAGATGAATGCCTCTCAGTGTCTGATACACTCCTTTCTGAGTCACTATAAAGCCAAACCTTGAAATTCTCAGCACTCACTCCCAAGGAAACATAAAATGTTGGTTCTCCCCAGTTGCTGTCACAGAAGATGTTCTGACCCACCAAGTCTTCCCCGTCCTCTCAGAAAGCACGTGGAAGCAGCGTGATGCAGGGATTTTCACTGCAGCGACTCTGTTGACAGATCCTGGATTCAGAATGACGAGATGGGAATCTTTGCTCTGACATCTACAGTTATTGACAAGTTAATGAACTTCTCTGTACTTCAGTTTCCACATATATAAAATGAAGATAATAGTTCCTACTTCCCAAGGTCATTGTGAATATGAAATAGATGAAAGTATGCAAAATGTTAATAGTAACCACCATGCAGCAGGTCATAAATGTCACCTGTCAGTATCGCCAGACATGCAATTTGACAGAAAGTATGCCATGAAGTGTTAGCATGCATATCAATCAATGAGGGTGTCAAGTACAGAGAAATGCTGTTTTTTAATAGGTATAAAGTGAGGCAAAGGAACAACAGAAGCTGCTTTGGTTAGAACAGTCCAGAACTAAGAAAGCCTCCGCAAGCAGGTTAAATCCACAAGAAGTAACATCGCCATGACGATCTGGGAGAAGAGAATTCAGGAGGAGAAACTGGCAAGGATGGTGCCGCAGAAATGATAAAGAAGAGAGAATTTCATGGAAGAAGTAGGTCCCTGAGCCACATTCCATGTCAAGTGACGTTAAGGTGTCAAGTGAGAGGAAAACAGATGACATGGCGTAGGAAAGGGTGACTGTGAAAAGACCTTTTCAGCAGAGTTGGGAGGGAAACAGAAGGGGAGCAGGAAGAAATGGTGAGAGGCGGGCACACTGGAGTCCTGAGATGATGGATACGGCAAGTCAGCTGACTCCAGCACGGTGAGAAGGAAGCACTAACCACAGATGGGGTAAGGCAACCTAAGGCAGANGGGAGGGATTGGGGGCAGGAGGAAAAGGGGACAACAGCGGATTAGATGGCTGGATGGCATCACCGACTCGATGGACGTGAGTTTGAGTGAACTACGGGGATTGGTGATGGACAGGGAGGCCTGGAGTGCTGCAATTCATGGGGTTGCAAAGAGTCGGACACAACTGAGCGACTGAACTGAACTGAACTGAAACTGAATGGATCTTTGTTACTTTTCAGTTAAAAGAAAGTTGGAATCTTTTTGTCTTTCTTTTTCCTCTCTAGCCCTCCATGCCTTTTCTTTCCTTCCTTTCTTTTTTCCTTCCTTGCTTCCTTAATTTAAATATTTGGCATAGAATATACATTTTCATCTTTTGAAATGGATGAAAAAGTAATGCTTAGTTAAACCACATTAAAGATAGGTTTTAAAATTAAACTTGACATAGAGACCTTGATACAAGTCAAGGTCTAAAGAGTACATCAACAACCTATTGCCAAAAGAAAAAAAATTTAAATAACTGTCCTATATGTTTTCCCAACCCAGTGATATTAATACAAAATATTATAATGAACTTCACCTGGTAAAAAATCCCACAAAATGTGCTTACAACATAAGAGAACAGAATTCAGGCTGACACATAATAACACCCATCAGAATGTTGGAGGAAACTGGAAACAGATACTGTGTTGGAGAGTAATGGCTGTTCTGATGTTAGATGGTGTGATTTGAAGAGGTTACCCCAAATGGGATGTGTAGCTCTTTTGCCCCAGGATCATGACTGCTGTTCTCATGATTTATATAAGCATGTGGTATTCTACANTGTTCTTGCCTGGAGAATCCCAGGGACGGGGGAGCCTGGTGGGCTGCCATCTGTGGGGTTGCACAGAGTTAGACACGACTGAAGCAACTTAGCATCACTTCCACTGATAAAACAAACTGAGGCTGAGAGAGATAAGATCTCTTGTCCAAGGACACCCTGCCTGGAAGTGGCAGACTTACTATCACTATCATCCCAAGAATGAGTACTGGTCTGGAGATACAGGAGCAACCACCAGAAGCCAACTCAATAGCCATCCTTGCGGTTCAATGCTCCAAATGTCCCTCACTCCCAGGAAAAACTGGGCTGTGGGTAAAGCCAAGTTAGGGTGATGGATGAGCAGAGACAGACCCTGCTGCAGTATAAACACAGAGAAATATAGGTCAGTTCCAGCAACCAACCTCCCTGATCCCCTGCCTTGCTTGTTTTACCCCAAAGCCAACCTTGTCAACTTGATCTTCTGCTCTGAACTTGAGCTGTCCTCGGGATGTTCCTGTGTTTCATGAATTATGCAGACTTAACAAAATGTGTGCTCCATAGATTAAAGCCTCTGTTATTCTCACTGGAAGGCCTTTCTTTCCTCTGTTAGATTTCCCCTCTCTTGTTCTCTAAGCTTATTTGTAGCCACCCTGCAGAGTATCTTCTTTCTTCTTGCTGTTAACATTTCATCTTGTGGTCCCATTGCTTTGTGCTAGTCATGCTATAGATTCTTTCCCATCACTGAAAATACTTTGGGGAATCTGAAGGGATGCTGGTGAGCTTCTGGGAATTTCCCTGGGCAAGTTTAGTGGATTGGAACTCAGCATGGCTGACTGTGTTAACAGAGGTCCAATCAGTAATACAGTGGTAAATTGGTTCTTCAGTAAAAAAGAAAAGCCTTGATTTGTAGCATTTACCAATTTTCATGGTATAACTACTCCCACCATGGTGGATTTCAAGGTCCCAATGTGACATCACTGAACGTGAACTTGGGAAGGGATGCCCACAGTCTGCTCTTACAAGCTGGTTTAAGATCCTCCAACAAATAACCATGTTCACTTCCCATGAGTAATGGCGGAAGTTATTATTTTGGTCTGGTTTGGGTACTCAGCATGCCACTTACATGTGTGAACCTGGGCAATTCATCTCTTGGAGCCCCAGTTTCCTCATCTGCAAATAGGCCTGCTAATAGGATTTTTGTGATGAACAGGGAGGCCTGGCGTGCTGCAATTCATGGGGTCGCAAAGAGTCAGACACGACTGAGTGACNCACTTACATGTGTGAACCTGGGCAATTCATCTCTTGGAGCCCCAGTTTCCTCATCTGCAAATAGGCCTGCTAATAGGATTTTTGTGATGAACAGGGAGGCCTGGCGTGCTGCAATTCATGGGGTCGCAAAGAGTCAGACACGACTGAGTGACTGAACTAACTAATAGGATTTTTATTTGGGATTGTGGTCAGGACTAAGGGAATTGACGAATGTAAAGTGTCTAGCACCAGGATTTCCCTGGTGGTCCAGTGGCTAAAACTCCACACTCTCAATGCAGGGGGCCCGGGTTTGATCCTTGGTCAAAGAACTAGATTCCACATGCTACAACTAAGAGATTCCACCTGCTGCAATGAAGTCGAAGATTCATGTGTGCTGCAACTAAGACCTGGTGCAGCAAAATAAAATATTTATTAAATGTCTTGGACCTAATCTGACAGACAGAGTTCAGTAAATAGTAGTTGGGAAGAGCCTGTGTCAGTCAAGGTAGACCAAGTGTTGCTATAAGAACAGATAACCCCAAATCTCAGTGTCTTATAACAAAATTTTATTTCTCAATTGTGTAGTGTGACAAAGGCATACTGGCAGGGAGGTCTATACTTGCCATAGCTTTTCAGGAAAGCAAGTTGATGAAGGCTTCATGTTGATATGTTCTCATGGTTCCCTCAGCAGGAAGAAGAGGAATATGATCAAATACACTCTCTTTTAAACCATTTGACCAGAAGTGTCACTCATAACTTCCACTCATATTTTATTAGCTAAAGGAAGCAGGTAGATTTAGTGAAATTCAACAGAGTGGGGCATAGTAATCCTACTATGTGCCTGGAAAGACAAACCCAAATTTTTAGTAAACACCCTTAACGATTAGCAGCATCTCTCGGATATAATTTTCTCTGTTTTTAAGGTTTTTTTCATTCAGTTCAGTTCAATCATTCAGTCATGTCTGACTCTTTGAGACTCCATGGACTGCAGCATGCCAGGCTTCCCTGTCCATTACCAACCCCCAGAGCTTGCTCAAACTCATGTCCATCAAGTTAGTGATACCATCAAACCATCTCATCCTCTGTTGTCCCCTTTTCCTCCTGCCCTCAATCTTTTCCAGCATCAGGGTCTTTTCCAATGAGTCTGTTTTTTGCATCAGGTGGCCAAATTATTGGAGCTTCAGCATCAGTCCTCCCAATGTATCTTCAGGACTGATTTCCTTTAGGATTGGCTGGTTGGATCTCCTTGCTGTCCAAGGGACTCTCAAGAGTCTTCTCTAACATTACAGTTCAAAAGCATCAATTCATCAGCACTCAGCTTTCTTTATGTTTCAACTCTCACATCCATACATGACTACTGGAAAAACTATAGCTTTGACTAGATGAACCTTTGCTGGCAAATTAATGTCTTTGCTCTTTTATATGCTGTCTAGGTTAGTCATAGCCTTTCTTCCAAGGAGCAAGCATCTTTTAATTTCATGGCTGTAGTCACCATCTGCCGTGATTTTGGAGCCACCCAAAATAAAGTCTGACTGTTTCCACCGTTTCCTCATGTATTTGCCATGAAGTGATGGGACAGATGCCATGATCTTAGTTTTCTGAATGTTGAGTTTTAGGCCAACTTTTTCACTCTCCTTTTTTACTTTCATCAAGACACTCTTTAGTTCTTCTTTGCTTTCTGCCATNCACAGCTGAATGACAGCGATTTTCCCTCCTGGGGAATTCCACAATCAGCCTTTCCAATTGTCTTCTTTGCCTCAAATGCAAACATTTTGGGGTTGGGGGAAGTTACATATGAATTCATTAATACAATGCATCTGAGTTTTTCATCTCTCTTTTGGGAAGCACAGGCAGAAGGTGAGGGTGCCATGTGGAGCCACCAGAGAGGCAGAGATGGGATCTGTGAGCCCCAGTTTGAGGTTTTTGGGTGCCAGCTCAGGCTCTGAGCCATGACTCGGAGCTACCTTCGCTTGTGAGCCACAGGTCAACAGTTCACAGGAGCGTGAACAAGCCAGGGGAGTGTGCTGCACATTTGGGTAAAGGCAAAGTCCAGCCTGGGAGACAAAACCTGACGGGGAAAACACCTGCTCTCTCTAGCCACAGAGTGTCTTACAGCCAGCTACTCCATGCCAGTAATTCACAGAGAGCATGGATTTCATGATTCACTAGAGTCAGAGGGAAGAAAACGGAGACTGGCTCATCTTCCTCTCTTTGCTTTAATTAAAAGCTACTTCCAGTTCATCCTAGATTATTGATTCATTAACAAGTAAACTAATATATGTCTTGTAATTTATAAGCTGCAAGTTTTACAGATGTCTATTCTTACTTGAAAACTTGTTACAGGACTCATAATGCACTGCCTCATCGTGTAATGACTCTTCGCCACACTCAGTGCAAAATGAGATGAATGCCTCTCAGTGTCTGATACACTCCTTTCTGAGTCACTATAAAGCCAAACCTTGAAATTCTCAGCACTCACTCCCAAGGAAACATAAAATGTTGGTTCTCCCCAGTTGCTGTCACAGAAGATGTTCTGACCCACCAAGTCTTCCCCGTCCTCTCAGAAAGCACGTGGAAGCAGCGTGATGCAGGGATTTTCACTGCAGCGACTCTGTTGACAGATCCTGGATTCAGAATGACGAGATGGGAATCTTTGCTCTGACATCTACAGTTATTGACAAGTTAATGAACTTCTCTGTACTTCAGTTTCCACATATATAAAATGAAGATAATAGTTCCTACTTCCCAAGGTCATTGTGAATATGAAATAGATGAAAGTATGCAAAATGTTAATAGTAACCACCATGCAGCAGGTCATAAATGTCACCTGTCAGTATCGCCAGACATGCAATTTGACAGAAAGTATGCCATGAAGTGTTAGCATGCATATCAATCAATGAGGGTGTCAAGTACAGAGAAATGCTGTTTTTTAATAGGTATAAAGTGAGGCAAAGGAACAACAGAAGCTGCTTTGGTTAGAACAGTCCAGAACTAAGAAAGCCTCCGCAAGCAGGTTAAATCCACAAGAAGTAACATCGCCATGACGATCTGGGAGAAGAGAATTCAGGAGGAGAAACTGGCAAGGATGGTGCCGCAGAAATGATAAAGAAGAGAGAATTTCATGGAAGAAGTAGGTCCCTGAGCCACATTCCATGTCAAGTGACGTTAAGGTGTCAAGTGAGAGGAAAACAGATGACATGGCGTAGGAAAGGGTGACTGTGAAAAGACCTTTTCAGCAGAGTTGGGAGGGAAACAGAAGGGGAGCAGGAAGAAATGGTGAGAGGCGGGCACACTGGAGTCCTGAGATGATGGATACGGCAAGTCAGCTGACTCCAGCACGGTGAGAAGGAAGCACTAACCACAGATGGGGTAAGGCAACCTAAGGCAGAGACAAGACTCACAGGGCCAGACTGTGTCCCCGG